>JAHLJT010000631.1:36736894-36934860 GCA_031308135.1 Acheta domesticus | reverse complement strand
CAGTGTGAAAGGGTCACCGTGATGGCGTGCGGGTACGACGATAAATAAAGACTCATTGTTTCATTCGATAGTTGTGCGCGTTTCGTAAAACGCCTATTGTTTTGATACCCTCAAAAGCGAATATAATCATATAGACGTATTGCACATGACGTGAAAAGAGAGACGCGTATCGAATTCATTTTTACCATGTATCATGAAAATGTTTCGAATTAAAATTTTTTTACCGTGTATCATTTGGTTTCAATAAAAAAAATTTTAATTCTTATCGCACTGTTTTCATGTTTTTTTCCCCCTGTCACCGCCTTGTAGGGTTTCCTTTTATTTTCTCTCTAGCATATCCTCACATTACCGTCACGTTAGCACTAGAGCTGCGTTTCCCGCGTTCGCCACTAGAGCGCACAGGCGTGCACTCGTGGGTGGTAAGGCGATGCGGCCCAGCGCCGCGCGCCGTCCAAGGACAGCGAACGGAAGTCGCGCTTGATAAGATTGCGCGACCGGCGAACGGATGTCGGCGGGTGATAGCGCTCGCGAGCGCCGCGGTCCGCAGCGAATGCTCATTATGAAGCGCTGGAGTGCACGCACGTGCGCCTCTAGTGGCGAACGTTAGCACTAGAGCTGCGTTTCCCGCGTTCGCCACTAGAGCGTACAGGCGTGCACTCGTGGGTGGTAAGGCGATGCCGCCCAGCGCCGCGCGCCGTCCAAGGACAGCGAACGGAAGTCGCGCTTGATAAGATTGCGCGACCGGCGAACGGATGTCGGAGGGTGATAGCGCTCGCGAGCGCCGCGGTCCGCAGCGAATGCTCATTATGAAGCGCTGTTCAGTTCAGTTCAGGGCGCTGTGCGTTTCGGTCCGTGAATTTTTGATCCGTTTGTTTTCGCGATGGCAAATCCTTTGCACTACAGGCACTGTTTTCATGTTTGTTTTTTTCCCTGTCACCGCCTTGTAAAGTTTCCTTTTTTTCTCTCTCTAGCAACTCCCCACATTCCATTGCAGGCGCTAGAGGGGGAGGGGGAGGGGGAGCGGGCGCCGCGATAGAGGTCTCCTCCCTCCCCGCCCGGGCGCGCGCGCGCGCGCCGCCGCCGCCGCGCACCAAGACACCCGCCTACCAGGCACCTCCAGAGACGATGTCGTCGTAGCTCAGAGCCAGCGTGCTCGCCCGACCGCTTCCGCCGCTGGCGCGCGCACAGGAAGCGGGACTCGGGCGCGGTTCGAGCCTCCCTCGGGCGGCGCGTTTTTGAGAACGGCGACGCCGCCGACCCCTGCGCTGCTGCTTCCGCGCTACCAACCTTCGCCGACAGAGCGCGCCGCACGCGCGCTACCAACCTTCGCCGCCAGGGCGCAGCACACGCGCGCTTCCACGCTTCGCCGCCAGGGCGCAGCACACGCGCCCTTCCACGCTTCGCCGCCAGGGCGCAGCACGCGCGCGCGCTTCCACGCTTCACCGCCAGGGCGCGCGGCGCCTTGTGTCGGCACAGGGGGCTATCTCGGCGGCCTTGTGACGTCACAGCGACCTTGTGACGTCACAGGGGTTTATCTCGTGGCGCCGGGTGTTTACAGGGGTGGGCCTGTGTAGTGCGGGTTGCATTTAACCCCACTTCCGTCGCAGCTACGGCCATTACTCCCTACTAACTAACATCATTAAATAAAACCTATCATATTCTGGTATATCACAACTTCCCCTCTCCAAGCGTCATTTGGTTTGCTACAACATAACTAAATGACAAGACTACAATAAACACTTTCTTCTTACTTCACTACGATATATTCACTGACACCTTTCACTTTACACAACACATATCTTGTATCTTGCAGCCTTAAACTATTTACATTTGTTTTGTTAATATGCCAACATAGTTTTGAACCATCTCATTGAGTATAAATTATTGCCTGCTATTTACTTCCGTCTTATATCCATCACATGTTAATTGAAAATTTTTCCACATTCTAACAAAATAGACGTAACAACACAACAAACACTATTACACACTATTATATACAGATACTATTTACAATGATTTATTCCTGGACAAAATATTCAATCGTGGGTATCGTCCCTTTTATACGGCTTAATGTTCCTGTAATTATATGTCCCCATTTCGTCCAATTTTGGCGGTTTTTCATGACGAGCGATGGTTTTGCTATTGAGTTTTCTAGCATCGATACAAAATCTGATTTTATTATCTTTCTTTCGGACTATTACTATTGGGCTCACATACGGTGTTATAGATTTTTTTATGATACCATCCTCCAGCATCGTGTTTATTTGTTTACGTACTTCAGCTTTAAATACATGTGGGATCGGGTATTGCTTTACATTGAAGGGTTCCTCAACCATTAATTCAATTTTAAATTGATATCCCTTTACAGGATCCTTCGAACCTTCGAAAACATCTCGATATTTGCTCACTAACGTCTCAACGGAATGGCTAACATCTACACCATTTTCATCGACCGCAATTCTCGGCTGCAGCTTGAATCTGGTCCCTGGTCTCTTCGATTAGTTCCGCAACATCACAAATACACAAATCTTCACCCTCCTGGTCCTTGATCCCTAAACAATGTTGTTGCCCTTTGTCAGTTCGTAACAATATACTCCTGTTACCTACGTCGACCTTGGCGTCACACATCTTCAGGCCATCAATCCCCAAAATGATTGGACGAACCAAATTCTTTATAACTATTGCAGGAAACTGTATCGTCACCCCTTGGACTTCCAGCTCCACCCAAATCTGCTGACTTCTTGTCTCGATGCGCCTCCCGTTAGCTGTACGGATATTCAATTTCCTAGTAGGTAATTCCTCCATCTTATTCCCTTCTTTCTTTAGTTGTTTATACAATTCCTCCGATACCGCACAAACATTGGCACCTGTGTCAATCAAAACGTCTACTGGTATATTCCGGAATGTCCCCTTCAACACTAAACACGTGCTATTTTCCGCCCGTTCGTCCGTATCTTCTCTTAATAAATCATCCGCTGATACCTCGATGCTATTCAACTCTGTAATCATCGTCTCATCAGTCTTATTGTTCGAAATAACCCGCCTATTTACTTCGAACAATGGGAGTTTTCCTGCTCTATGACATTAATTTCTACATGTTCGTGTTTCTTGTCATCCTTAAATCGTCGCGGATAACCATTTCCGGACTTTTTGGACTCTATCTTGGTCTCATTTCCCCGCTCGCCCTTCCCTTCTGAGCTATACTTTCCTTGGCAATTATCACTATCGGCTTGTTTTCCCGTTCCATTACTCTTTCCATTTATATTATCATGATATCCGTCGCCATTCAATGTCCGATCAAAGAGGCTAAGCCGCTCCACCAAATCTTCGTAATCTACGGGCATCGAGTTCCATAGTAAATTTTGGATACTAACTGGCAACTGTCGAATAATAATTCTAATTAAGTCATTATTATTTATTCCTTCTTCGCAAGCCTTAAATGCTGCAATTTTGCGTGTCGCAAAATCGCACATGGTTTCCGCCCCGCCTTTCCTATATTTCTCACTCATCAATTTATACTTTAAATCAAATTTATGGTTTTCATTCCAATAACGCCTTAAAAATTTATCTTTCCACTCTTTATAACTTGTTGGTTCTGGAACTAAAGATGTCCACCAATGATGCGCTTTCGCTGACATTGCTTGCTCGACAACATGTAATTTTAACCTATCCGGAATGTTGTTGATCGTAAAGTAGCTTTCTAATTTTGAAATGAATGACCAAGGTTGTTCCTTAACATCCCCATGGAATTTCAAATAGCTTGGTAAAACCAACGCGGATGCGGAAGTTATTACATTTCCCTGCGCGCGTGTTAGGACTTCATTTTCCAATTGGTCTATTTTTCCCTTGATATTAGCTAACTGTTTTTCCGATTCGGACTCTTGCAAGGTTTTAAAACTCCTTAGCCCCTCTTGTATCTGCTGTTCTACCTTGTTGTCTGTCACAACCATTTTTAATTCAAGATTATCTATTTTATCGCCATGTTGTTGCGCTATATCATTCAAACATTCTAAACGCGATTCAACGTTTGTCATTTTTTCGCATTGTTGAGTTTGTAAATGTTCTAACGCGGTGACATTTTCCCGTAAAGCTCCAACTTCCGAATTCATTTTATTCAAGCATTCCTTTTGTTCTTCCTGTATTTGATTTACTTGACAATTCAATGAGTCTATTTTTGAATAAATATTACTGAATTCACTAATTGTTTCGGTCCGTAATTGTGATATCTCCTCACATATGGCTTCGCGAAAATTCTTAAATTCCTGTGTTTGACTATTCATTTCTATCTTTATATTTTCAAGTTTATTTTCCAATTTAGCATTATTATTTTCTAATTTAGCATTATTAGCGTTCATTTCTGCCTTCATTTCAGCTAACATTTTAATTATTAAATTACTCGAATCCGTATTAACTACTGGAGATACCGCTACTTCCTGTTCTATTTCAACTACGTCTCGCGAAATATCTCCTTCGGGATTCATACCGGTATCCGCCATATTATCTACTTCAATATTTTCGGCACGTGCTGTCTTACTTCTAGTCTCCATCTTAAATTATAATACAAATTAGAATTTTCTCTATCAAATTCCTTTCAAATACCGTCAATGAAATGGTTTTGGCTCTTTCTTATAATTACACGTTAGTTTCATATGTCAATCACGAAATTTCAGATTCCATCAGATCACTTTGTTATAATTTATAATAACTCCATTAACGTACTTCACTTTGTTATAAATTATAACAAAATATGCCCCACTTGGCGCGCCATTTTGAAATATACCATTCTCACGTCTCATCAAAAGCGTGGCTGTAATCATGTCCTGTTCCAAATTTATTAAGATTTGGGCGCCAGAAACAGGTTACATGAATTACTATCAAAGTTTTTCTATCTGATTTAACAAAAATTATCTAAACATCCAGCTAGCTTAGGTCGATGGGTCCGGATACAAATACTCGCTATCGCCTCGATAGCCGATTACCTGATCTGCCAACTATACAGTATGGCGTGGAATCTGAAATGTAATAATTATGCTTTCAACTAATTAAAAATTATGATTGACAAATGAAAAAACTCTTTTCTTTTCCAAAGAACAAAATTCAACAATTTATTTAACTTTTAAATTAAAACAATTAATTAGATGGTCATGACCCCTTCTGAATAAATTGTCTCTTTTATACTGCAGTATTTTTTTACCGTTTTTGCATGCCAACGCTCCGTAGTCGCTTCTCACTTGGCCGTTGTTAATTCCAAGTTCCGCTTCTCTCTTCCGGTCTTGCGCCGCCGCTGACACGTCCAGTCCACACTGCCTAAACTATCTGTTAGTCTTGTCCGACGCTCCCGGTTCCTAATCTCTCCCACCGGTTATGTAGACTATTGAAGTCCAACTGCAATGTCCGAAAATCTGAACAAGTCCTCCGAAAATCACTTCTGGTAAATTATTTCAAAGTCCGAAAACAAACTATCACTTCTCTCACAAGACAAAGTCCGAAAACAAGCTATCACTTCTCTTACAAGAAAAATACAAGTTTCACTTTCCCACTATATTGTCTACAGACGATCTTTACGCTACGGCACCCAGAGTCAGAATGTTCGATCTACACTCCACGACACCCAGAGACGGAATGTACGATCTTCACTCTACGACACCCCGAGTCAGAATGTACGATCTTCACTCTACGACACCCCGAGTCAGAATGTCCTGTTTAATGCATTTTTAAACCCTTCATGGCTCGGTAGGCGTCCATCCTTCTATTATTTCAAAACACGGCGGCAACATTCGACTATCTGATCTTTTATAGCCAACCCGTGCGTCTCTTACACATCCGAGTAGCCGTGACTTCCGTCAGTCATTCGTTTTTGCACCAATTCCCTCTTAGGTTCTTCAGCCATCTAGCCGGCGTCTTGACGTCATCAGGGCCCGTGTATAGTTTGTTGACCTTGCCAACCTCTGCGCCGCCGTTGCTAAGGCCCATACCGCCATATTGAATCCCCATTTATCTACCCCATGTATAACTAACATCATTAAATAAAACCTATCATATTCTGGTATATCACAATATTGTTTTTTTAATGTTATCATTAAGGTACGTCCGAAATGTATCCCAAATATTATAGTACGCTAAGAATGTCAGGGCAGCTGTTTCTGGTCGTTTGCGCAAGTCATGTACAGTGAAACCATGCTGTCACTCACGCTTCTGGACAAAATGGACGCTCATTGGAAGTTTTAAGTTAATAGTAAATACACCTCAGGCCTAATTTTGCTCTTTTTAATGAAATTTGTCTTCATTACTTATTAAAACATTTTAAATTTGCAAAAACTACATTAAAAAAGGATTTTTGGCATGTATGTACATTCAACATATACAAAATCATTCAATTACTGGTTGTTGCGCATTTCTTTTTCAAATCACATTGTTTCTTCCGCTTTCTATAGTATTTTCGATCAAAATTGAAAATCGACAGGATACTCGTATTGTGACAGTCAGAGAGAGGTTAATCTATGGAATGACCCTGGTCGTTGATCGCGGGGCCAGGTGACCACAGAAGAGATTCACTCGTGTCTTAATGGAAAATCAATCAGTTCCACGAAAAACAGTTAGTGGAGGTAATCAATTAAGGTGGTTGTTTCAGTACTTTACACTGTATCGTGCAAAGGACCAAACATAAAATCCTTTCTGAAACAGTTTTTCATCCTTTTTATCACTCACATCCGTGGTGCTGCAAGTCGCCAGTTTCGGAACACACGTACTCCTTCCTCCGCGTATCTGCAATCACCAGATAGCCGCGGGCTGGGAGCGGGGCCCACCTCCTGTTTGCGCTAAGCCTTCTCAGGGCCGCGCGATAACGAGCGCGGGCGGTTCACGTGGTCTACTTCTAGCTTCATTACAGGGCACAACGGGGCAGGATCGCCTTAAGCTACATTCAAAAATAAGTTGTTTAGAGGTTCTCATCCATGGAGGGCCCCGCGCCCCGGAAAAAAATGAACACAATTTGTTTATACCTGTAAAGTAACGATGGAAACGTCTCTATTTGCAAAATAATAAATAATTTTCATTGGTATTTTCCCAAAATGTTAATTCTATGTAACTAGTATTTTGTTTTTTAGTAAATCTGGAGGATTTTTTTTCCGGAGGGGGAACCCAACACGATTTTGTGCTTGGGGGTCCCGGGGTATGTATCTAAATCCGGCCATGTAGCGGGTACCTTTCTAAAGCCATCTTCCATCATTATTTTGACGCGTACGGCCGTTCTTTTGCAGACGGACGTCTATGGTATATACTAGGACTGCTCAAACTCTGCTTGAGCGACGATATTAATTTCTCGCATTGACAAAAGCAAAAAGGAAATCTTACGTGTACCTCGAGTTTTCCATTTCTAACTTTTTGATGCCAATGTTGGAGTATCCTAACGAGTTCTTTTTCATATTTTTCGCGAGAAAAATAAAGTTCACTTCATTCCTCCGCAAGCTTCCGCTGTTTGCTAGACGCTAATCAATCACTTCACGTCAATCACTGCAGTGTCACGAACGCTAAAAACACACACACACACACATACATACACTTATTGCTATACTACGAACGCTCGTAAACTCGCACTTCACACAAGCGACCTCCTTCACAGCAATCTTATGAATGCTGACTGTTCTTGGTTTGATCAGATACATCGTTTTATGGCTGAATCAGATGGCTGCTCGTTTCCCACGATCGAGCATATTAGCCCAGTCAAATTAGACAAATCGAATGAAAAAATCCTGTGTACGCGTGTGTGTGTGTGTGTGTGAGGGGGATTAATCCCGGGCTAGGCCGGCTATTTGAAGGTACTTTTTCGGCGTTTTTTGCTTATATCATAATTATCAAACCCACAGAAAATTGTTCTATTTAAGTAGATAAAAGTCCTCAAAACAAGTTCCTGTAATATTGTGTTGTAAAATTAACCATTTTAGAGTTATAGGCTTGAAAAGTTCTTGTTTTTATGTCAAGGCCCTAGTTATCTCACTTATAAAAATGTTTTGATAAGTTTAAGTCACGGAAATAATTGTATTTTTATTCAACATTTATCAACAATATTTCTTTGCAAATTTTGCGCAAAAACAGGAACATTTTACACCTTTACAAATCTTATTTTGTATGTAGACTTGCGAGTATCCATGGTCATTGTGATCCGAGATTACCTCGGGTAGGAAAACTCATAATCCATTATTTATTTGATAAGGATAGAGAATAAATATTTGCGTACATAGAGAATAAATAATTGCGTACACTGTCAACCTACAAATTACATCTAATTTGTCTGGGCTATTTGGCGCCAACGGACTCTCATCATTAGACACTTCATTGAGCAGCCCCTTTTGTCAAAGTTTCTATCACAAAGCAGCGGCAGACATTTCGAGAGTTCGTTGAAGAAATTAAGCCAAAAGATCACCTTTAATCTCCCTCACGTTTATTAAAAAACGATTTGACACCTTCAAACGCAGTGACATTCATTCTTTCTCGAACACCTTCGTTTCTCATTCCATCGCCCCGAAGTGTCGATTCAGGACGTCACCTTTATCAGATCTCGTGTTTGTTTTATTTTCTTCTTTACGCTACAGCAAGGGGCTACTTGTCTATCCCGATTCAGAAAAAAATACCAAACGCGAAAAATTCCTTCCTCCAAGAATGTCAAAATGCTTTCTCTCCAGTAGGAAAGGACTATATTATGCTCCCTAGGAACGTAAGGGAATCTTTGATGCGGACTTTGCCCACGTACAACCGGTGTCCATGCTAATCATAAGAGGGAACTTGCGCATGAAGTAAAGCGGAAATGTCAGCCACGACGAAGGGGATGATCATTCGCCCACGACCTTCCCCCTCGCCTCTACTCGTCCCCGATTAGCTTTTCTGGTTTCAGGACCTTCTCTTCTACTTCGATTCCCCTCTTGTAAAATGTGTGAATAAATAATACCGACAAGGAATTACTAGACATACGCTCATCACACCCCCGTCCTATCCCATAACACACGCCTGCGCTCAAGGGTGTCCCCCTCCATGTCACGAAATCAACTTCTGGAAGAGAGCCATCGCATCGTGTAATTCCACTACATTATTTCTGTTCTTTTACCTTTATTTGCACACTTTATAGCGGGCAACATAGAAGAATAAATTCCAGGACTCACTAAATTCTGTTACTTGCGAAACAACGTTCCAACCTTTTTGGACAATGAACGTGAAGTAATTCTTGAACTTGACGAGTCATACGTCAATAAAATGTCATTTCCTTTTATCCCTATAGGTCAGGGGTTCAGCGCGGTTAGTATACGGGGATTCCAGACGGTCACCCATCCGGGGCTCGCGGTGTCTCATGCTAATTAACTTCTGAGACTTCACAGAGCTTGGTTAAGAAGTTCGGTTTCCGTCGCAGACGGTACGACACTCTTTTTGTCTTCTCACATTCACAACTCTCGAAAATAGTGTTTGATGATGGTTGTTTCATAACACAACTGACAGTCAATCTTCCATTGGTAAGAATTTTCATAAGATGGCGACTGGAGTATCCTTGGTTCAACAAAAGTTTTAATTTGTGTCACAATAGTCAAAGTCAGTGTATGACAATGGAGACAAATGTATTAACACATCTTTTCAAAGGGTTCTGTATTTACCGATAGTCAGCAGAGTGGGTAATTTATCTCGGAAACTAGAATTTTCAAGTTGTATTCATAAAGACTACGCCGTATGAGAAGTGACTTTTCTCACTTACTGGCCTTGTTGTAATGTACTACTCAAAATGTCGCTAGAGCCCTTGCTGTTCTGAAAGGAGTGATAAAACAAAAGCCATATTTTCAAGAAGGATTACAAGTTTGGCTTAAAGACAACTATAAAATATGGTATCCCACCTAGGAGCAAGTTATTCAGCAAAGAAATTGGATTTGCAATAATTTCTTTTTTTATTTAACAGAAATATTACAGAGAGGATGTATTACCATCAACGCAGAAATGGAGCCTTTAAGGCTCAATTTTTTCACAAAAAGTAAAAATGTTATGAGAATGAAATCAGTACAATTTTGAATATTTATTTCTGTATTTATATTTAGAGTTAAAAAATCAGTTAATAACTTTTAAATAAAGTATTTTCAGATTTGAAACACTGTAAAAAAAGGTTCTTTGCATACTTTTCAATAACATTTTCATTTTGATATTACATAATACCATTCAAAGTATACTCACAGTTACAATCACAAACCCAAAATATTTTGATTTTATAATTTACTGGTTTGTTGGATATGTGCATAACAAAATGGTACCTGCCATGAACGCTTGCAAGTTGTTTGTCTTCAGTGGCATTCTCATTCAGAGAGTATATTAGTATATGTTCACACTAGGATTATATCTAATCTTGTTTGAAGAGCTCATCTGTAGCTGAAGAGTGCAGACAGGTTTGTTTCTAGGCACTGTTCTTATGTTTGCCTCACATCGATATCAAGAATTAAGTCATTTTGATTTCAAATCTTGAAAGATCAGAAAAATGGGTAAATTCTCACAGAGATGAACATTTTAAAACATTTATTCCTACACACAGAAATACATTCACGAATGTATCAAACTCTTCAATAATCGAATTATTCCATTTCATTTTTCTGATCACATCCGTCCTATTAGCTTTAGCATTTGTACAGCACGTTTTCTCTTCTCTTGTTTGCTTCAAAACAAAGGTCCTACAGTATGAAAACTGAGGTGTTTTTTGCCAGGTGAGGAAATATTTTCATATTATCCTTCACTTTAAAAAAATTTAAATGAAAATCATCATCGGGTCTTTAGAAGTATCTTCAAGTTCCGATTCTAATGTATCTACTTCATCTGAATTATTTTTTACCTCTGTCTTAATTTTGACACTCTGGAATGAGCATTTTCATCATCTTCACTGATCTGAGATTCATTCAATATTCAATTCAACATTCAATTTTCACTTCACATAACATCTGAATGCATGAACTCAACTGTACTTCAATTGTATTGGGTAAAAATCTGTTGATGTAAATAAATAAAATAATATTTCAAAAATTCTATATGAGTAAAACTTCTAAAGTGTACACGAGAATGTAGGTAACAGTAATGCTGTTCACATGCCTTTCTAAAGTTTTGAAACCTCTTTCTAAAAAGGAAATTTTAGCAAGTCAGATCTACAATCCAGTTCCTAGAAAATGCTTGACGCTTATCAGCATGCAGCATTAACTTGCAACACTCATTTGAAAAGCAAATAAATAAAGGTATCAAACAATAAACTGACCTCCTGTTTATTGGAGGAACATGTTATCCCTTCATTCACACCCTCAAGGCAAAATAATTTCATACAGTCCACTCATCACCTTTCAGGTCATACAAAGCTGAAAGTGATAGTACCATAAATGAATTCTTTCAATAAATAACCTTCCAAAGTAGCAAAGGCTTCATTTCTGTAAAGTCCAACAATTTAATAAAACCATTTATATATAAGGAGAGAGAAATAAAATATTTTCAAAAATTTGTATAATTTTCAGATGTGAAAAAAACATGTCGAATACTAGAGAAGAAAAGAGGTGGAAGAAGAATGTGATGACCATTACTCAAGATAGAGTAGTTCTCAAGAATTGTTGAAGTTAAATAGCAATTGTGCTTAAAAGGTGACACATAAAGTCTATGTATATCAGCTCGAGGGTGGGCGACATGATGCATTGTTAGCAGTTTTCTGGTTTTTCGATCCATGATGCGAATTTCTTGCTCAGTTCAGTCCACTAGTCCGGAACTGTACTCGACTACAGGCACCGCCAGACTACCAATTGCATATACTTTATTCTTGGAGTTCAGAGCAGAATGCAAGACAAGTCTCACTCTTCTGTAATACTCCTTGCGAATTCTCTCTTTCATTGTGTCGTTCGAGATGGTTTCACATTCTTCAATGTCCAGATATTTGTAAGTTTTACCTGGCTCAAGATCTTGAATCACAGTGTGCATATCAACTTCAATGCTCTCTGACGTTGTCAGTTTGCCTCTTTTTAAATTGATTTTTGCACATTTGTCAAGACCCAAACTTCATGCAGATGTCATTGCTAAAGTCATTCACGACAGACAGCATTTGGGAGACAATCGCTTCATTCTTAGCAAACACTTTCATATCATCCATGTAAAACAAATGTGATACTGGCCTTTCATCACCATGGAGCTTGTAACCAAAGTCAGCTTGCGACAACTGTCTAGATAGTGGAATCAAACTAATGGAAAACAGCACAGGGGATAGTGAATCTCCTTGAAAAATACCCCTGTTGATCTGAATACTTCTGGTTTCTACTGCTTCCTTTCTGTTAAAGTTAAATAGCAATTGTGCTTAAAAGTCCGAACACTTAGCTTGCTGCAAAACCAAGGTCCAGATGCCTACAATCTACTAATTTGAAAAGCAAGCATTCACATCATATTAACAGTGAAAATATTATAAAAACATCTTTTGAACTTTTTTTTCTGGTTAGTATCTATTGTAGTGTTAACAATAATATGAGAAAAGTGAACGAGGGAAATTATAAAATTTTGACAAAAGTAAAATCTTTTATAATACCCAAGTATTTCCAATTAGAAAATATAACATATAAATAATTATAAGAAACTATAATAAAATAAAAAAAAATCTATGGAAATTCATTCCACACAAGATGAAATGGTGGTGCCATTGCAAAAATGTTGTACTATTGCAACAACAAATTACTTCACCACGTTAAACAAAAATGATCTTTCACTTGTAAAAGAATGGACAAGTAAGAGTAAAATCCTGATAAACACGAGTTAGGCTACACTATGTTGCTAAAATTAAAAGAAAATTCATTTGGATAGAATACAATTGCTGACATTGTTTAGAATGAAAAATATTTGAAATGTCCAAAGTTTTGACAATATTAAATGTATGACTTACAAATAAACATCACTCCCTCCCCCAAATTCCGACTTGAACCACAACATGGTAATAGACAAATACATGGAAGTGAAGAAATGTGACAAAAACCAAGAACATACACACTTTGGTAAAAACGATTACATTTTTTCTTATTTGACAATATTTTTTAAATTCCATACATCAAGGAAATAATGTAAAAATTGGATTTGTCAATTAGACAAACCACAATTTTTATGTTATGCAAAAAGGTACAGAAATTCTCAAACTTTTTGAAGAGAAATAAATACCTGTAATGAGAAATTCACTCAAATTTTACTTCAGAACATATGTTGGGCATTGTTTTTGTGAGTAAATTAGTTTTCTCTCTGAAACAGCACTCTCTGTTCTGATAAATTGATAAAATATGTTTTCTCAGCACTTTTGTAGATCACTAAATATTGGTTCAATTTCTTGAGAGAAATTCAGCCCTTTGTGGAGATTCATTGAATATTGATAGAATGAAGCATCAAATTAATTTCTAAAATCCATATTACATGTGAACCAGAAAATCAAGTAATGAAAGTTACAAAATATTAGTTTGCAGATTCTTTTGACGGTTAAAAAGAATTTATATAAGAATGAAATGATTCTGGGAACAAGAAATGCAAGTAAGGAATAAAACCTTAAAAGGAACTAGGACTATGTAATTACATGTTCTATATCACATCCTCTTTAATAAAATTAAAATATTGAGCTATTGATATTTAATTGTGCAAAACAAAAAATATCTGGGTCATAAGAGGGGTGTGTGTGTGTGCTCTGAAAACTTTAGGCGAGTCATTAAAACAAAATATTTTTTAGAGGACAAAAAGTTATTTTTATTACCACACAAGATTGTGCAGAATCCATATATTTTCAAACTTTTGAATTACAGGAAAAATCAACAACAGAACAAATAAAACATTAAACAAATGTGGCAAAAAGCAACATCCTAGATTATCATCAAATTAGAAAAACTGATGCTACTTTTTACTGTATTTATTAACTTCACTCAATAATTGAAAAAGTCAAATTTCAAACTGTATTTTCTTATTCACTGAAGAGTCTACATTAGTCAGGATTCTAGCATCAAATCTGCATAACCTCTCTACCTTGAAGTGTTGAAATTCCAGTAACAGTAAATTGTCACCCAGAAGAAAACTGCTAGGCTTACATATATATTTAAACTTGAAATATGTTATACAATTTACTTGAAATCAAACTGTTTCTGAGGGAAATTTGTGACCTTTTGCAGTTATTCTAGCTGTCTTGCTCTGTTATATACAATACACACTTTTTGCTGCTACATTTTCCTAGAACTATCAGTCACTTTCCTTCATGTCTCACTTCATCAAGACTAATGATTTCAAAATAACTGACTATTCTATCACAGTAACTAAAGTCCCATGATACACAGCAGCTTCTGCTACAAAATATGCACTACTGAATACCTAATAAATTTCATCTGTGCTTGTTGCAGAAAAAGCAGGTTCAGACTACAGAATTTCTTTTAAGGCTTTTCTCTCTTCCTACCTCCTCATCAACTAACATCTGATCAACAGTGACAGGCATCATGCAAGTAAAATTATCAGCAGCGTCACCACTATCACCATCCTCTCATAGTATAAGAACGGCTAAAAAAGGTAGCAAAATCTGGATGCATTCCCTCTCAACATCAATGTGAATCAACTACAATACAATTCACATTCGTATAAACAGTGGATAATCCATATTGATCTTCAGGAACAGTATTTGGCAAGGGATATATATTGCTGCAAACACAGCTTCCTATCATGATATTCGTATGCCTTTACGTAATAACAGTACCATGCATTAATTTTTTGCTGATACTGCATTTCCCCCTATTACCTGTTATCCTACATTTCAAGGATCCTTACTCAGGCAATTCATTACATCTTTTAGATTTCCCATTGGTCGACATTTTTGTGACTTTTTGTTCCAAGCATTGAAATGCTTCATATGATCAGCATATTCAGCATAGTAACATCTGAAAATTTGCGTAAATTAAAGTTTTGCTGCTCTCAGATGGTTTGGTTCAAGTTCCACCTTTTGGAGTGGGCCCTTCTCGCAACTGCTTCTGCTGCTCCAACAGTCGCTCCAGGGGTGAAGGCCCAGGACCCGACCACAATGACTGCAAAACACATTTCAAAATATTAATAACAATTAAATAAAGGTAAAAAAAAAAAAAAGATTGTATACCAGATAGGAAAGGAATCAGGAGTATGACTGCATACCTGCTGACCAAGACCAAGAGAACTTCCACCAGATACTCCCAACACACCATTCAATCCATTTCTGGAGCCATTTTCCATATCCACAGTCCGAGGCAAATTATTTGCAGTCCAATTTGATGTGCTAAAAAGTGAATATGTGTTTGCCCCCAATGATCCAAGGGAAGAAAATGATCCTGTAACTGGAGCCGAAGAGAACATGGTATTTTCACTGCTTTGCGCTGAAGGAGCATCAGACTGAATTGATTCTGGTGCACTCTGAAACAGAAAAAAGAAGTTTTCACAATCTTCGAATAGATAATCCTTAAAAATTGGGAATAGAGAAATCTATTACCTTTTTAGATAAATCTGCATCCATGGATCCACTGCTCGTGAACACTGAGAGATGGTTCGGTAGCATATCTGTCCGAGTTAATGATGGTGCTTGGAATCCTGTCGCCCCAGCCAAATGTGTGAGGTTCTGAGACGCAGCGGGAGAGGCAAATTGACTGCGATGGAGTCCTCCAACCAATTGATGGTGGAGATTCACACTGATAGGAGCAGACACCTGGAGACCATTCCATGCATTATTGGAAAAGATTTCATTGGAATTGTCAGATTTCAAATGACTCAGCCCGCGGAGAGACTGTTGTTGCTGTTGAAGGAGGTTGTTGTAAAATCCCAGATTCAAGGCTGAGGAAGCCAGAGGCTGGGGCTGATTAGAATCTTCTCTGTTATTAGTCACAGGTTGTTGGTCAGTGCCCCACCAAGCACTTGCAGGGGGAGCAGGCGTTGATTCTTCTTGCCAGGTGTATGAAGGCTGGTGCATTTTCAGGCCATACAGGTGTTGCTGCTGTTGCTGCTGTGACTGCACCTGTTTTTGCGGTTGTGATTGCTGTTGTTGTTGTTGTTGTTGTTGTTGTTGCTGAGGCGTAAACAGGTTATTTTGTCCTCCAGGAAGGGGCTGATTTGGATACAAAGGTAATTGACTATTCCCATTGTATCCAGTGAACATTCCAGACAACTGAGGTGGTTCTTTAGCCACAAAGTTCACAACAGGCCTCGCCTGTGCCTGTGGAGGAGTGGCAGCGGTAGAGTGCTTGAAGGCCATGGGCTGCTGGGGCATCTGCAAATGGTTCTGGGGCAGGGAGGTGGCAGGTAGCAAGGGCTGCTGGAGTACTTGCAAGTTGTGCTGTAGAGTGGGTTGAGGGACTGGAGGGACTGGCTGCAGTGACATCTGAGCTGCAGGTGGGCACTGCGGGGCAGTCTGTGGCAAAGGAGGCTTCATTGCAGGCTGCACCTGCTGTGGCTGTGGTGCAGGCTTCATGGCTGTTGTGGCTGCAGCAGTAAGAGCAGCAGTGGCTGCTACAGCTACTGGTTGCTGTGGTACCTGGTGCTGCCATGTATTAGTTTTGCTGTTGGTTTTGCGAACTGCTATTTCATCAGCTCCTTGTAAGCTATTAGGAGAATTACTTGGTGATGGTGTTTTAAATGTAACCTGTTCAACATTAAAAAAATGTTATAACAGCACAAAAGAAATATACTGAATTAGTTGCAGTAAATAAATATGTTTAGCACCTGTTTGCTCTCTAAATTTCTTGAAGTCTCCACATTCTCTCCAGACAAAACAGATTTTCTCATAATTGCCTGCAATGCAACATTTTGTCTTCCTCGTTTTGAGACAGAATTACCAACTACATTCCATGAAGAAATGTCACTCAAGTTCTCCTTTTCTCGAGATTTTTCTAATGATCCCTGAGGCTTCAAAATTCCTGAGCGGCGTTCTGTTAGCAAAAAGAAAAAACAGCTAATATTAATACAATATTTCTTCCTGGTTTAATCAACTTCCAAATCGTTTTTGAACAGTACATGCTGGTGATCTGAGAAACGTCTAGTTGAAAAATTTAAAATTGAATGTGATTCTTGATCACCCAAGCTATACTTCCCTGTACCTCTCACATTGACAATGAGAATCAGTATTCTGCTAGAACATTTTAGCTCTCCGCCTTCAGTTATTTTACTACTCTGCAGAGTGCAGCTAGAATGACTTGCCCACATACAGTTTAGCTGAGAATACTGAAAGTGCAGCATACTCAAAATCAAGGTAAACTGAAGTGCTGTTAAAATGTTTTAAAAAGTGAAATCTTTTTTTCACTTCTTAATTACAACAATTGTTACCTAATTACTGAACTATTTATAACAGATGCAACTGTATTATTTTGTAGGTTGTGTGAAATAAAACAAGAGCTGCAAAAAGATTTATAGAGCAGCAACATATATATGTAATGAATCACATACAATAACATAATGTATAAATGTGCTATTTTCAGATGTCTGAAAACGGAGATGATATTTCTCACCAAAACGATGTGTCGTTAAATAAAGTAATTAAAAGGTTATTGTCAATAAAAAGATTGGACTTTAATGTGTTTGTTACATTATTAAAGAAGTAAATGATGATCTACACCTAAACAAATGAATAATCAATGTTACAATTATGTTTTTACACAAATTAATACAATTAGATTAATATACAAACATCTTGAAATTAATTATAATTTTTATGCGATTTTAGGTAAACCCCAAAAACTCAGTTGGATAGTTTATTTTTTTTTAAAGTTATTTTTAACCTTGCCCATCATTAGACCCAATGTTCTTTCTTACAGGCAGACAATCATTTTAACTACAATTAGTTTTCTTGTAATCAGTACTGAAGTAGCTAAACAAGATGTGGAAGGGATGTCAGAAAAATAAGAAGGAAAGGCGCAATACTATATTTTAATATTTTCTGCACAACGCTCAATCTCTGTTCTTCAAATGCGACTTCATCCCATCCTGAAAGTTTTGTGGCAATACGCAAAGAATGAATCTGCGTAAAGCTCACCTGGAGCAGCTAGGTCAATGCTTGGCTGCAGAGGTGGGCTGTGAGGACTGGGCAGCGAGGGCACAATCACCAGGCCATTGTCTGGGGTGGAGGTGCCGGTCACTGAGCTCCCCCAGCTGCTGGCCTCCGAGGGAGCCGGGGAGGGCAACTTGGTGAGGCTTAGCTCTTCCAGCTCACGGATCAGATCAGATGGGGGCACTTGCAAACCACCAACAGCTTCAAAAGTTGAAGAGTTGTTGTTCAACCTAAAACACACGATTTCTTTGAATACTTTTGTTTCTTGAAGATTTCCTTCAAGCATTCATAAAAATATAAGATAGCATACCTGCTGATAATGAGTTGATAACTATCTTGTTTTGTTAGCCATTTACCAAATTCTACCAACCTAAAAGCTCTCAGTTTATTCATGAATGCTGCATCCAAATTCCAATCCTGGTTATTAAACCTAAGTTCAAAGATAGAAACAAAAATAAAGTAAGATTATAGTTAATTCCATGGTAATTAATAATAAAATTAATAATGTCACAGTACTATTAAAATTATAACTGGCTGGATATTTCAGCATCTCTGCATCCCTGTGAACCATTGTTTTGTTCAAATATTCAGCTTACAGGCACAAGTGTAATAACTAAAGATCAGACTCCCATGTAACCACATCTTTTCTTTGCTAACTTAAAACTGGATGAAACCTTGACAGAAATTTGAATCATGAAATATCTGTTATTTTAGTACTTGTTTTATTTGGCACAAAATTGCAAGTTGTGGGGGGGGGGGGGGTACTGCTCGATATTGCATTTTGGGTAATGCTGCCTGAAAACTACACATTTTGGAGTTTTACTGGACAAATTTGCAAGATATATAATTTTATTGCATAAAATATAATTCTTCCACATATTATCATTGTCTTAATCTACATTTTTAAAGGTTTCATTTAAATTTGTCTTATTGCCTAATTAAAACCCCTGAGGGATTGCAGTTGGGAGTAGGGATATAGTATATGGTGTAGCCACGAATACATCCGTGGCCCTCAGTTGCAGCCGTTCACCCAATGCTGTGTCTGGGGGTCTATCTTCTCAACCGGATCATATATCTATATTTTGTCAGCGTTCTCTGAACTTCTGAACACGAGATTGCATGTGCAAGTCACATTTGACTTTACATCCAGGCTTGAAGCTAAATGGCAAGCTCTACTGGGTTTTAAATTCATTGAATTTCTGGGAACCTGATGCAATGCAAATTGAGTGATTGATTGATTGTTCGTATTTCCGGGCACTTCAACTACTTAGGTCATCAGTCCCGTAAATGTAGTACGTGTTTTTTTCTTGGGAGGCGGCGGTGAACTTTTCCCGAGTGGATGGCAAGATCCGGTGCCGACCTACTGTCGAGTAGCGGGGGTTTCCCCCTCAACCAGGTGCCCCCCCACCAGCGGTGCACTGCCCCAACCAGGACAAGCTCCAAGTTCCCGACTGGTCTTCCTAGTGTAATGCATGTTAGTGTAAGTGTGTGTGTGAAAGGGGTGAGGATAGGACAAGGAAGAGGCAGAAAAGATTGCGCAGGGTCCGTGGCTCGTTTGTACTGCACTGCTCCGGCATTCACCTGGTGTTTATTTATTTGTAATTAATACAGGCAACACTAACTCTGATGGTAACCTGATTTGGCGCAGATATAATATATAATGATTAATCAAAAACTTTCGTATCACAAAATATATGGAGTTGGTGTATAGCGAGTTACAGTAGAGAAATAATAAAGTTAAGTTATCTATTCACAAAGCAAAAACTTAAGAGTCTTTAACATAGTTGAGATAGAATGAAATATGTAGAGTTCATCTATTTACAAAACGATTGTAGAGCTTTTTGAAAGCATTGAGTGAGGATGCAGTCACAACAGGTTCGGGATGGAGATTCCACACGTCTACTGTTCTATTTCTCAGGAAGTTTTTGTGTTGAACCATGTTGTGTGACTTCACCACCTTCATAGAGTATCCTCCAAGATGTGTGTTGGTAGAAAAGAGGAATATGATTGGCATTGTAATATCCATTAATGATTTTGTAGGTTTCGATGATGTTGGCATGAACTCTTCTCTCGCTGAATAAGGGTAATTTCAATCTGTCAAGTCTTTCTTCATACAGTAGATGTTTGAGATTAATGGGTATGCGTGTCGCTCACCTTTGTTTACTTTCAAGTGCCTTAATGTCTTTAATAAAGGTTCCAGATTGCAGTCCCAAATTCTATTATTGGAAGGATATATGTATTGTAAAGAAAGGTGAAAGATTCCGCTGTGAGCAAGTTAAAAGCTTTTCTAAGAGTATATATGGCCTTATTTGCTTTCTTTACTATATAAGAGACATGGGTTTCCCATTTCAAGTCATCACTGACCATGATACCAAGATCCTTCATGACTTTTGAGATTGTTAGCATAGTACACCCAAGGTAGTATGGTGATTTTGGATTATTTTTTCCTATGTGCAATACAATGCACTTTGACTCATTCAATGGTATCATCCATGTCGTGGACCAGTCTTGTACGGCATCTAAGTCTTCTTGTAACTGACGATGATGAGTAGACATCGGATGTTTAGAGAAATGCCTATTTTTTTCTAGCAAACTTATTTAAAGGTTGATAATACACGTGCACGAATCATGACAAATGATGACATATGACAAAGTTTTATAATGCTTATTTTTGCTTATTTTAGCATAACTGCCTTTTCTTTAGAATTATTGCACGTTTTTGCCTTTTATATATTATTTTTATTTACCATGCTACAATATCAGAAAATCGGCCATGGTCCAACCAGACCATTCATTACAAAACTTTCAATTCACATATTTGTATTATGAAATAAGAGAGAATTCCTGAAAGTATACCAACATATTTTTTTCCCATTTCCCTATTTCATTAATACTAGCCATGTTCTGAGAAAAAGGTGGATCGACAATACACCAAGGGCACATTTTGAGTGGAAATAAAAGTAAATTCCCAGAAGGTTTCAGTGTTGTTAATTTTGGACTTCTAAAATATATTCCAGACACATCAGTAGATCTCTGTATTCAAACTGATTTTGTCTCCCAATCGTTGCAGATTTGAAATTGCGATCCTTCATAAGTTACTGGTAATATATTGCAATGGAAACTATTAAGAATAAAATGTAGAAGAGTTGTAAACATGTATGGAGTCTTACAAATAATTTTTAATTTTGTTGTGAATGTTATTTATGACTGCCTTTTTTCTCCTTATTCTTGAAATTTTCAGTGCCTTTTTAGGTGCCTAAAATGCGATTTTTTAGTGCCTAAACATCCGATGTCTAATGATGAGTATAACCTGTTAGGTTAGAGTAAAATTTGGTATCATCTGCATATGTAATGATTTCATTATTCTTAGGAATACTCCAAAACAATTGTGGACAAAAGAATAAATATTTAGGATCTATAGTCTATGAAGTAAACAACGTGTATTAGAAATCGATGAACAAGTCAAAAGAACAGCGCGCCGCGGAAGGTGTATTTCGATCATTCTGGAGAATTTTAAGGGGTTCAACAAATTCGGAAAGAAATTTTGACTAACCAGTTAGTTGAAGAAGAATTAAATGAACGCTGTATTTTTTGTTTGAACGAGATCGGACGACGGGTTCTCTTAAAATTGTAATTTGAAAATTTAGAGGAAAAGCCCAGTCGAACATGTCAAATGGCATAACTTGAATTATCGAGATTTTGCGAAGAAATGCTGATTAAATAATGAGAGGCGGCGGGAATCGTTGTAATATGAATTAAGCAAAATTTATAAATGGTTTAGAGAGTTATAAAAACATTGAACATTCTAAATAAATAAATATTACAAACTAACAATACCAGAAAACAAGCGACGAATTACTGCTGGGGAATGTCGACAGAAAAATTAGCATTTTCGACGTGAAATAAATAGAAAACAACCGTTTTGACAAGAAAACCTTAACGTTGGGGAAAAGCTGAAACGAATAAACACGAACACAAGTTAAAACGGGAAATATTGAACATTTTAAAAAAATTTTGTGGAAACAACAATGAAAAAAAGCGAAATGGATTTCGCCGGCATTTTTCATAATCCGAGTTAACATGTTAAATCGACATGATTTTGACTGCACTTCGGTCTAGTCAGTTGAGAGGACATGGTTTCCACGTTTGCCGTATTCGTGATTTTTAAACTTTTTCGGACTTAGACATTTTTTGGCGGATAGAAAGTAAATAATGAACATATAACTGTGCAGACCTTGTCAATGCAGTAACACTTTGAAGAGAGAAGAAGTACTATTTTTTGTAGTGAATTTGTGACGCAAGGTGTTTGGACAATTTTTTTTTGGAATTCCTGGGGAGAAATATTTGAAGAGAACCGGCCCGTGCACGAGTGGAGCGTGCGTGGACATTCGATGCGTGCGAGTGGGCGCGCATAGGACCATCGAACCGGTAACGGCGCTGTTTTCGACGAGGCAGAAAAAGGGAAGTGATGCATTCGCGAAATAATCAAAAAAATCAGATCTGAACTTGCGCATATCAAAGACGTAAATAAACATTCATGAGACTCTTGAAATTTTACGAAATTTTTAAGCAGAATTAGTGTAATACAATAATTTGTAAGCTAGGATTTAGTAATTGTTAGTTTTCATTTTCATTGTTGCCTTGGAAGTACGTACGTACATAGTTTTGGTAATAATATTGAGTTATCTTAAAGAAAGGAATTCCTAAATATCAGTAAACTGCTAAACGACTAATTAATGGCCATTTGAATTGTAATTAATTGTAATTCATGTAATTGGGCAATGTCATTTTAAAGAAACCCATAACAATATTGCCAAGCGGACGTAAATGTTCATGCGCCGTGCATTGTTGACGGAAGAAATAGAAAAAGGAATTAAAATTCTTGCTTTCTTGTTTGAAAATATACGTTTTTTATTTCAGTATTTAGTAGCCCTGTGCACGCTGCTTTGTTAAACGTTGTTTACAGGTAATTCCCGTACGGGGCCGTCCACGACCTACGACCCAAATAAATTTTATGCAACACCATTAAATAATAATATTGATAAATTGAATAGTGGTAAGAGAGGTATAGTTGCATTGGCTCCAGAGTAAAGAGCAATTAGGAGAAAGGGGAAATAAATAAACAAGGGAAGTAGAGGGTAGACCCGTTGCACATACATTATGAAATTGGAGACCATGTTGATAGGGAGATCACTAGTGTACAGTATAAATAGAATACGACCCAGAACGAAGCCCTGCGGAACCCCACTTGTAATCCTTTTGACAGAAGATTTTTGAGAACGGATTTTCACTTGGTAACAACAGTCTTGTAAGAGGGATTTGATCAATCGAAGAATTTTGCCTCTAATTCCAAGGTGCTCGAGTTTGTGAAGTAACCTGTGATGAGGAACTTTATCGATCGCCTTTGAGAAATCTAAATAGATTATATTGGTTGGAAGTCCGTTGTTGAGAGCATCAGTCCACTAGCGAAAAGAGGTCAGCGGATTCATCGTAATTGATCTGCCAGGAACAAAACCATCTTGATTTGGTGTTTCATTTTGGATTAACACGGTGTTAATCAGAGAAACCACGGAAAACTATTGGTCTGAGCAGCCGGCTTCTAGAATTCTCCTCCAGGACGTGACTGAATTCGACCTAGCTGAAAAGCTAGTGTAGAAAATACTGCCGCCGTCGGGACTCGAACCAAGGACCTCCCAGTCAGGGGGATTGCAGTCACATTGTGTTAATGCACTGACGCATCTCTCCTGGTCTGCGAAATTGAGAGAGAATGAATGCAGTTTTTGAACGCTTACAGCTGTGTGCATACGTACGTTAGAGTAAGGTTTGACACATAAACATGTGTAAATATAGAATGAAGTTTTTCTGTCTGAAATATATATCAAATAATAGAACATATAGTAATTTGGCAGAAAATAATTTGGGAATGCACATAAGTGTAAATTATAATGAAAAATATCAAAATATTGTACAACTTAATTATTTTGGTTTCTGAAGGTATTTTTGTATATTTTTACTTATTTTTTGGGCCAATTTAATTTGGTCAGTGATAATATTTAAAATAACAAATATGATACTTAAATTATAATATTTAATTCAATGTAAATTTCAAAATAAAAATGTAAAGTAAGTTGATAAGTGGACTAACAGGAATTTTTAGACTTCATAAAACCAATTTGCAAAATTTTGATACTTTTCTTGCATGTTTTTATTGCATATTTTAGAGTGTATTACTGCACAAAAATCCTGTCTTTAGCAATAAGTGATTGATTCAGCAGATTTCTCCAGTTATCTTGCAAAAATAACAACTCAAAATACATATAAATTGGAAATTTTGCACATGCAAATTTAACAGAAGCATTTAAAATGAAAATATTAATAACAATATGAGATCAAATTTTCACTAGCAACATTTTTAAAATAAAGTGAATAGTAATAAGAAAATTGATGTATCAGGTTTACCAACATAAATTTGGACAGTCAGATGCAACTATGAAATAATTAAACAAAGATGTTTAATAGTTGTATGGGTTTTCTACTTCTACATTCTCACTGTTTCCCCACTATTATTCATTGAAATAAATAAATGAAACTGGTTCACACAAATTAGAGATGTTTTAATAAAGAAAATGAGAAAAAGTTGAAAAATGTTTTCCACAAACCTTAATCCATTAAATACTTTTTCCAAAGGAAGAAATCCTTGCAAATCTCTGTCCTCAGGTAAAGGAACAGAATAATCTGAAATTAAAAGATTTAATAAAATAAATTATTTCCCTCAAAAACAGGAAAAATCATAATTAAAAATGTCTTTGAGAAACTTTTATAAAGTATTACAAGAGAATTCAGAAAACAACTTACATTTCTCTGGTAAATCAACAACTGATGACTGCAGCCCATTGAGCAATTTGCATAAACTTGGCCATATTTGAAGGCGGGTTGTAAATGCAGTATCAAGAAGAACTTTGGGCTCCAAACGAATCCAATCCAAAGTTAATTTAACTAAAGAGAAGATTATAAGAAATATACACCTTTACAACCTTGTTACAATTGCTAACAAATTTATACAAATTGATAAAAATGATTGACTTACTTGCAGGCAAGGCAAAGTATTCTAGAAGAGCTTCACCTTCTTTTAGGGTATAAACTGGTAACAAAAGAGCACTTAAGGAACCTGCCATGATATCCAAAATGAGGTGGCGGGACTGACTCTCTTCCTTTGTCAACTGCTCATCCGGCACAGCAAGAAATGACTTATCATTCTGCAATGCACCCCCAGCATGATGCAAAGCAAACAAATTGACAGCTAACATCTGCAAATAGATCAGAAGTAATAGTTGGTTCAGATTGTAATTTCTGGGCAGAATGACTAAGCATTCCATGTTCAGCATACAAGTTTGCACATTTGTCAAAATAATTTGTTAAGCACTTATTATCCAATATGCAAGTTAACTAAAAGACTTGCACACAAAAATTTGAGTATTACATCACATTTCTAATGACTCCTTTAAAATAATGAGAATATTTTGGATGACATATGTAAATAATATTTTCTTTTCACATATTACATTTGATGGCCTAACTAGGCACTATTTCATGAACACTCTCCTTCCCCATTCAGTGTGCTCTTTCAATACCTTCTCCCATACTCTCTCAACCAAAGACTTGCACCCTTGCAGACATACATAAACATCACCGCATTCAGCATATGCAAAGCCGCACCAGCTGCCCCTATTCTTTCATCCAGAAGTTTTGTCCCCAACATTTTAAAATGGAGAACTGAAACCAATTGAAATGCCCTACATAGCGATGAAAATAACAACCTGAATTCAGTGGAATTCAACACATAAATTCCTTGGGCTATTCCATGATGTCATCAAAGTTCTCACTTACTTGTCACAATGTTGTTATGATTTGGACATTACACGGTCTTAAAGGGACTTTCATTATGAATACACAAGTGTGAAAAACGTCTAACGTACATCTGAAATAATTAGCATGGGAAGTATAGGAATTTATCCACGACTTCCAAAAAGAAACGTATAAATGAGAAAAATGTATAAGTGATAAACATACAAACAAGAGTTTCACTGCATTGTTGCGATCTTTCTTCACTTAACACTTTGATTTCTCGTGTTCACTTCTGTATTCACTCACAGACATTTATTTTTGGTCTTACATTGATCAATATGGAACTGTCAGCTTTGGTAAATACTTTCGGGAGCATCTTGTAGAATCTCCCCCTTCCCAATACCCACATACAGTAAAACCCCGCTTTAAGAGACCCTGTTATAATAGAATCCCGCTTACAGGAGACAAAATTCACGGTTCCGAGGTCAGTTGTA
Source organism: Acheta domesticus (assembly GCA_031308135.1). Taxonomy (NCBI): domain Eukaryota; kingdom Metazoa; phylum Arthropoda; class Insecta; order Orthoptera; family Gryllidae; genus Acheta; species Acheta domesticus. Next base: position 36,908,478 of record JAHLJT010000631.1, on the reverse strand, counting down.
TATAAACAATGTGTTTATTTTCCGCTTTTAAGAGACCCTGTTATAAGAGATTCCCGGGTATAGTGGACAAGATTTTATTCTCTGTCATGCGTTTCTTCTCGCTTGTAAGAGACAAAGCGCGAAATTTTCCTCCAGGTGACTCAGGAACTTCCTCAGCGTGGTAAGGGTTGGGACACATACTTAAAATAGGCTGGAGCAGGGGTTCGCAACACCAGTGCCACTGGTGGAGGGGGGTAGGTGTGCGAAGTTTTCGTGAAGAAAGCTCATTCGGTGTCCTTTGGCAACAAGAAAGACGCCTATAGTGCGACTTTTGTAACCGTGTGTCTAGAAGGTATCAGCTGTTTACGGTTTCATCCAATCGGAAGCTTCTGTGTTGCCAGTGACGTCATGACTTTCAAGCTCCCGATTGGATAAAACCGTCAGCAGCTGATACTTGCCAGAGGTAGAGTTGAATAAATCACATTTTGCTTTTAGTGTTTTGACCAGCGTTCCCAATTGTTACTTTCTTGTAAACGTACATATATACGTAATATAGAGAAAGTAATGTAATGCGGCAGAAAATCGACTTCAAGATTTTAACAGAATGCATGTTTTGGGGTCCCCTGATACCGAAAAAGGGTTGTTTTTTTCTTTCAAAACTTCCCTTCGTCCGTCTGTGAATAACACTAGCACCAAAACTATTGGTACATTTTTTTCCAAAATGAATATTCCGCGATCGATCTGTTTCCGCTCGGAACGCAGTTTTGAAAAACATTCTAAATTTTTGTGGGTACTGTACATGAGGCCCGTGGGACATTTTCAAAATTTCCCCAAAAATGGTTCCAAATTTTTTCTTTAAATTTATTGTAAGAATAGAGTGAAATTCACTGATAGAGATGGTATTGTTAGGATTGTCACTGTTAACTCTAAATTTTTGAAAATTGAAAAAGTTGGCAGTTTTTTCAAGGTTTTGCTACTGCTACAAAATTGAAGATAGAAATTTTTTCTTATAATAAAAATGTTTCTCTATAATTAGGTCTGTCATTAACATTATGTACTAAAAAAAAAAGTTTTCACGTAATATCGAGTGAAATAATAAACATTTACAAAAACAAGATTTTCTCAAAAACGGCTCCAAATTTTTTCTTTAAACTTTTGGTAGTGACAGTTATAAGGGTATTTTATAAGACTCTTAACATCATTTTGCTCTATTCATTTGTTTTTTCAAAAATTACACAAATGTAATTTTTTTATAACTCTCATGTCAATATTTACATTAAAGGCAATTTGTTGACATAATCCATTTATGAGCACATGTGCTTTAAATGTCATAAAGTTCACTCAATAGATCTGGTTAAATGGGCTCTGGAATCAACTAATGTATGTTTCTTCAAGTTTAAAATAAGTGTACAAATCAAATTAATCCACTAAAAATGTGGTAACATCTCATTAAACATGTCAAAAATGCATTTCCCACTTATAAGAGACAAAATTCCATTCCCCCGGGTGTCTCTTATAAAGGGGTTTTCCTGTATGTAGTACTGACCCACTGTATGCTTGCGATGTTTCTTGGCAGTTTTGATTCCTGAACAGACCTATTCCTGATATGTAGGTCCAGTTTTTATTTCTTTATTGTTCAGTTGTTTAATATGGAGTGTCTTCCTCTTGATATTCTCAATCTACTACATGCCAAAACTGACAGAAAAAATCCAATAGTGGTGGCATCTGTGCGAAGTTTGTGTAGAAATTCAATGCAGTTTGTAACTTCTAATCTAACATGTACACTATTCATTAATGTACATTTATATTGAAATAAACTGACTTCATTAAAATTGTTGTTAAGAGGGGGCTAAAATACAAAAATCCCACATTCTATATTCACACACACACACATCCATGCCCCTTTTTCCATACATGCCTTCAGGCCCATACACATAAGCCTGCATACATCATGCGCACAGAAGGAGAAGAGATCCATTTTCTATAGCTTTTTCCACACTGAGCTACGAAACATTGGGCTACATAAGTTAGGAAGTTCATGACAATACAATTGTGATATTAATCAAGAAACTAATAACTACCTTGTTTGCATTGGCTAAGTACTTTTAATAAATTCATACAAACAAGTTATATAGAATGTAAGTCATACCTGAACAAATTTCCAAGAAGTTAAACTCTCTGTAGCAACATGGGCTGTCAGAGTGGTAGTCAAAATCTTGACATACTTTTCTGCAAGATTTAGGTCAGTGCCAGCATAGAGGAGACCATGCAGTTTCAAAAACACTGATATATATTCTGATGTTGATAATTTGTTGCGCCCTTCTACATTAAGTCTGAAATCAAAGGTTAGTTTACCAGAAAGTTGTCCTTTTATTTCAACCCTGCTTCAAAGCATGTGAATAAATAAAGTTAAGTTTCCAGTTATCAGCAAGTAACAATCAAAATGAACCAGTTATTAAAATATTTATGAATAATTGTATTTGGTACAGAGAAAGTTTCTGGAAGTGTAAGATACATACTGTTCTTCAGCACTTTTAGTTAATGTGCGAGCTAGGTTAGTGGCTGCTGCAGGAAACGGATGGCGAACTTCTACACTACGCACATAATGAAACACAGTGCTCAACCGGTCTCCACGACTAGCTTCCAGGAGAGCCAATTGATTATAAGGTTGTCCGGAGTGTGGTGCTAATTGAACCGCATGCCTACAAGAAATACAATGCAACATGCTGAAATTTACAGTTTTATGAGATAATTACTTTCAAATTGAAACTTATTGAGAACAAATTGAATCTTAATGAGAAAACTTCATTAAGTGACAAACCTGTAAAATGCTTCAGCTTGGCGACTCTGATTACGATATCGAGCAATATCCCCCAAATGAACCAAACAATGCTGGCAGATGTAGTAGCAGGAACTTTTATGAGGCTGACTGAGGTGTTCTACTGCACGTAATATTTTTCCACTGCCAAACACAGATCCTTTCCTGAATGAACCAAAGTAATGTAAACAAAACATATCTTTTGCATTTAAACCATCAGCACTTAAAACATTAACTGTAATACAGATTAACGTCCTTTGAGCTAAGCAGACGTACATGAGGACACCAGGAAATTAAAATAGAAGTATTACAATAATCAATTCATACTAGATATCAACTCATAAAGTGATTAACGTTATTGACATTTCAATTCACAGTTTGGAGCCCTCATAGAGAATGTGAATATAAAATGTAACAATGAAAATGAACACCATAAAATTGAATGCAACCTTTCATATACCTCAGGATACATACCATTAAATTTCATTTTGCAGTCACAGCTGGAATGACAAATTTTTACAAGGAGCATATGTGAATGAGAGGGCAATGTAACAAGTGTGCTTAAATATACACACTACAAAGAATAAATATATTAGAGCAAAAAATAATAATTATTTACTGTGACATGTTTACTCTTTGTTATGGGAGCATTATTCAATATGATTTAATTCTGCAAATTTGTAAAATGAAATGCCTTTATTTCACATCCACCTTGAAATCAGCTTAATTGATCGACTGGTTATTTCTTGTTTCTGGGTGTGTCAACTGCTATGGTCATCACTCTCATAAGTGTAGGTAGCACATCGTAACCTGAGAGGCGGTGGTGTTCATCTCTGACTGGATGGTGTGAACAGGTGATGAACTACAAGTCGCCTTGCAAGGTTTTCCTCATTCAGGTATCTCCCCCAAACAGGGCATGTCTCAACCGAGAAGCTCTAAGCTCTCAACATGTGGTATTGTAGTGAATCAAAGTATATGTATGTGTAAGTAGGGGTGAGGTCAGGGCCTGAAGAGGAAGGAAAGATTATACATGGTCCGTGGACTGTTTGCATGGTCCAGACAATGGCTGAACTCGACCTAGCTACCTAACCAGTGTCAAAAATCATGCCTCCATTGGAACTTAAATCCTAGAACCTCCCAGTGAATGGCAGTGCAGTGACATCAACTGATGCCCTGAGCCACCACAACTGGTAGGTTCGCATAACTCAAGGGTCATTAATCTATATTAAAGTTACGCAATATTGTAAGTGGTAACATATGAATTCTTCAGCAAAACCCTAGGCATTAATGACATTATCCATCGACATCCCTTACCTTCGAAAGGGTAAATCTAAATCAAAAGCAGTACAAATTTCTTGCAATAATGTTAAATAAAAACCACTAGCAGCCTCCAAACACCATGATAACATAGCTTGGGATTCTGGACGTTTTGGATTCTGATAAACAAAAAAGAAACAGAAGTTAAAAATGTGATCAATTATGCAAATTTTCATTTAAATATTCTATTACATATCACACTAAGATATTTGAGATAAATTTCATACCTTCTTGTCCTTTGCTAAGTTTTGCAGAGTTCCAATATAATTCTTGAATCCATGGTTCCATAGTTCCTGTTCAACTTTTCGGTCTAGGGCATACTCTAAGTCCAAGATGAGAACTTGTTGATAAATGCGCTAAAAAATTCATAAATGTAAAATAAGTATATTATAATATCATATACAGGAGGAAAGAAAAGGAAAAAGAGAAAAATGTAGGTTGAAAATATATTTGCTATAATCCTCTCCTCACCTGCAGCTGTTGTTGACATAGCCAGGCATCGTTGTCGTTCAATAAATCCTTTGAATTTTGAACTTTTTCTTTCAGTTTTTCAGCTTTTCTGAAAATGTCACAACACATACTATAACATGAACTTGTTAGATATATTACACATGGGTCAGAAATACACAGTAAGCAATATTTTTTGAAAGCTGAGCACATGTTGGAGTTCTGATTAAGGAAGCAGAATTGTATAAATATAGTAACTTCTGAGTAAGGCCTCTAAAAATCATGATTTTTTAAAAATTTTTATTTAAAATGAATTTTTAAAAAAAAATAAGATTTAAATCTTTAACATTATTTCTTTACAGTCTTCAATACTTTTAATTGTTCCTGTGTTTTATTCTACATTATCACAACACACGTCTTATGAAAACACTTACAGTACACTTACAGTTACTGTACAGTTATTCTTAAAACATGCATTACTTGAATTTTTCATTCGTACTTGTTTTTAAGCATAATCAGTAATCTTTGGGTGAAAATTTTTTCAAATGTTGTTGAATTAATTCATTAAATAACTAAACACAAAACATCTTTATATTTTACTAAGTAGTAATTTAATATTAAATATAAACAAATAAAAGTGGTTTTGAGAATCTCTGGACTAGCTTTCCCTTTCATTAGGCTTTACGTTTCAGCTTTAAATATCATGTTTTTAAGTGCTATTGCACTGTGAAAACAGAGTTTCACACTGGGAGTCTTCAGAAAGAGTTTTTAAAAACTACACTAAAGAAAGACACTAGGAGGTACTATAATAAATACATGTGAGATGTACGCAAGAAATGATTTTTACTTTTAACTCAGCAACTTCAAAAAACAATTGAGAATACTGCATAATCATAGCCAAGTTAGAGTAAAATCTGTCTAAACCAGAACATGTACATGCCGGAAACCTGCGTTAACCAGAAAATTTCTCTAGCCCACAGTTAAATGGCATTTTACACAGCAGTAAACTGAACCTCTCCAACACAGAAATGGAATGGCTTTTCATGTCCTGTGGGGGAAAAAAATCTTTATAAAACGGAATTTCTGTGAATTTAATGCAATTGGCCAAGAGACATGAGATGTTCTTAATGAAATGAATGCATCTGCAGGATTGTTTTAAATTCCCTATCCCTGTGACACATGATTTAGTCTTGGCAGCCTGACACTGAAGGAGAAGGGCTTCAGCTGTCAGTGTAGAAGTCGATCTTGGTCTCTCAAGACATAGGCAGTAGGGGAATTCCCCTCTCCCTTCTGAGCTGGCAAGGTGTGCAGACATGGCTTCTATTCATGCATCTCCTTGCCCCACATTAAAAATCATAACCCCTTGACCAGATACGAATTGCTTAAGGCCATTAGAAGTTGTCAGAAAGTCACAGTACTGTATTGTGATATATTGTGTCTTGAAAAAGTCAGCAAGCAGTCTGAATATAACCAGTAGGGTGTGTGTATTTTTCAACTCAGAAGCTGTTAATGAATGTTTAAAATTCATTTATTGGTGATTTCTTCCATAAATATGTTATATTAATGTATTTTGATAATTTTATATAATACACTCACGTAATTTAGTACTTCCGGGACAGAAATGTCAATATCACAAGTGTCAAAGTGGACACCCTTGCATAAAACGGAAACCTTCATAAATCAGATTTTTTTGTTCCCTGATTGATTCCAGCTTAGAGAGATTTACTGTACTAACAGGCAATGGCTTAATTCAGGTGGCATGGTGAAGCAATCTCTCACTTATCCCAGGGAGGAACAGGATTCAGCTCAATGAATGCCTCCTTTGGGAACTGAAAAGGCTGCAAAACTTGTGTTTTGATACAAACGTTTAAACCCTAAGAATAATTCATAGAAGATTATTTTTAGATTATTCTTGTTGCATTGCTCTTCAAACATATTTCTTTTTTTATTTACAATCTTTCTGAATACAATTTTTAGCTTCTTATCTGCATTATTTACACCTGCATTTCTGACTATTTCATACTTCAGAGTTCTTTGAAATTAACACAACAAATTATTTATTTTAACAATTTGTATATTAAAAAAAATAAAGCAGGGATTTAAGTCAAATGATTAAATTGAATATTTTAATCATTTATGGAAGAAGGGAGATCTGAACCAACCACCACCTCCTCTCCAAAATAGTTTTTGAATTTGCCCCTGGTTAAAAGCATTATGATCAGAGTAAGAGTCAAAGGCAAGGAACATTTATAATACAAAATTTAAAGGTTTACTACAAAAGATGTATCATTCATGACTTGTAATAAGTTTGTTTTCAAGAAATGACAACACAAATTAGAAATGAATTATTTAAATATTAAATTTAATCATCACAAAAAAGACAACTTTCATGATTTCTCACTAAATAAAAGCTTGCAAGAGCAGGGATCCTTTACAAAAAACTAGCAGAATCTGGTAGACATTGTTCTGCCCTTTCTCTCTCTCACTCTCATCTCCCTGTCTCTCTTGCAGTATCCCCCTCCCTCTCTCTCTCTGTCTTTCCCTCTCTCTTCATCTCTCCCTCTGTCTTTCACTCTCTCTTGTTTCATCCTCTCTCTCATTCACATTTACTTGCTGATTCCGCATGTCTCTGAGCAGATGGAATAATATCGAGAAGCATCGAACCAGCAAAAATGCAATAGAGCGTTCAAGAAGATCTCATCCTGTAGATTTTGGTATGAGAAACATTTCTTTGAGGCCTTTGGCCTCAAAATTTTAGATTTTAATGTCCTAGAACGCTCCACTTAGAAATTATTTAACAACAGATTATCAAGTGTAGCGGGTTGCATTTGCATATTTAGTTTTTTATTTTTCAGCACACCATGTAGCGGCATTTCCCCCCTGATATTCTATTAGTTATTTTGTTATTCGGTGTGGAGATGAATCCAACAAAACAGAGATAATTAAAATTGGTCCAGTCATTCTTGAGTTATAAATGGTTCAACTAACACAACTTCGTTATACATATATATATATATATATATATATATATATATATATATATATATATATATATATATATATATATATATGTGTGTATAAAACTTATATACATATTGTAGTTTTCTCAATCACGACATTTCATGTTCAGACATTGTTTTGAAAATTCACTACAGCCTTCCTTTTCACCCCATCAGCATTTGAGCTTTATCAAAGGGCAATATCATTAATGATTCTATTGGTATTCAAGTTCTCTCCTGATATTTGTTTTTGCAATTAACCTTTATCTTTTTAACTCAACTCAACTTTCCAATATGAAAAATTCTCTTTGGGATTCAGATAAGCTCTACCAGTGAGACAGCAGAAATAGTCTATGGAGCAATTTGTAAAGGTTTAAGAGTTTCCTTGAGCACCAAGCTCACTTAAACACTCTGTCCACTTTCCTAATTGAAATTTTTGAGATGATGACGATGCACTCATGTCAACAATAAATGACTAGCCAGTCAGTATCATGATCTGAAGTGAAAAATGTTAGTTTTTATTCCTTATTATTTGAAATAAGCATTTGAATCAGTTAACTGCAAATTATGCAGTAATTTTATCACAGTTCACTATAACATAAGTAAGAAGCACAGTGAGCAAGAAAGAATTTGAGTGTGAGAAAAGGATAAACAGATAAAATATGAAGGATTAATGGGTAACACGTGCACTGCACATGTTACCCATTTGCATGGAACGACCTCACACAACATCTCGCACTACACTTATGTTATTCATATTGAGTTAGTCAAGATGATGGAAATACATACTAATCTTATATGTTACCAAATGATTTTAATTACATGCATACACCTCACTAATATCTGTGAAACTGGCTCATTATGATTACATTACAAAAATTAAAGATGAATACTCACTTCAGTGCTTGAATAGCAGCTTTCAATCCCATTATCTATTCTACCCAATCAGTTAAATACATGCCTGAAAACAAAGACGTATAAATGATTTCATTGTAAACAAATGTCCACAGAACCAAAAAAAACAACAAACAGAAATCACTTTTAAGAACTGAATGAAGCATAAACAAATCTCTAAATCAGAGGATTCTGGAGCATTGTCAGAAGAAATTAGAATGTGTTAATTTATGCCAACTTTCAATGTAAAAACTTTTGGTTACCACATATTGCCACCTTATTGCCACAGGTTACCACCCTTGCCACATATTTTCCAATTGTTGCTTCCAAGAATTATAAATGATTCACTTTAATGTTGCATTATGATGAAACAAAGTAATAGAGAGAATTAGTTTTGACAATTTTTAAAGCTTCTTTCAATTCTTGGGTGCATTTATCAAAATAATACTACATTCACTCACCAACACCCTGTTTTGTCAAGGGAATAAAGTAAAGGAATATCTTATTCCCAAAGAAAGGATAGGAGTCATGTCCCTTTTCCACAGTTGCCCATGACACATATGAACATAAATCCCTGATGTGAACGACTGAGTCACACTGATCATTCCATAATTATTACTTTTACACACCATAATGAAAAAGCACAATGATCAAGGGAACACTCTAATGGGAAATGGGATTCTGTAACCATAAAAAAAAAGGTTTAAGGAAGACATAGAGGCGCAATACACTATTTTATGAAGGGAAAAAAAAAAAAAAAAAAAAAAAGGTAACTCACAAAATTTCTAATAATTTACCAAACTAAAAAATTCACAACTCTCAAAAAACCCATTCAAAAATTACTTCAAACCAATCAAAATTTCACAAGTGCATCAAAAATAGTGTACATTATGTACAGTGCACTAGCCAAACAAATGGTTACAGGGTTTACAATGTCTACATTACAAAATTAATTTGTCTACAGATGTAAAGATTATAGAAAAAATGGTAAATCAGTAATTATAACTAAAAATGTATGTTCTTGGAAATAATGCAACCAAAAAATTCTTCAAGTTTTGATATTCAACATATAACAATAACTCCTGATTAAGAATGTCAAACATTCTACCTCTCATAATAATCTACGACTCATTAACAAACAAAATCAATATTGAGTATTGAATATGTGCAAGCAACTATGTTAATTTTACTTATCTGAAGACAGATAAGAAAAAACAGGTTTAAATTGCATTCAGTATGCAAAACTCACATTAAAAGTGAAGTAACCCACAACCAATTTTTGATTAATAATTCTAAAAGATTTTTAACATATATTCATCAATATATTCCTGCATGCATGAAAGAAATGGAATCACACAAAACTCAAAATTCATTTGTCATTAATCTTTAGCAACTGTTGTAAATACTAGGCTCCTAGGAAAACAAATGCTTAATCAACATTGCAACAATACAAAATCACATAACCTCAACAGTCTACTCATATAATTATCTTTTTAGATTATATATTGAATTCACAGAGCCAAATATACTGGATTCCTAATTCTATCACAAGGGTAGCAAACAAAACAATTCAATCCAGTTATTCACATTAAAGGTTAATATAAATGATTTTAAAAACCACCACGTCAAAAAATACAAAAATATTAAAAGATGTAAGCAACTGTACTTGTATTTTTCACACAACGCAATCAAACGTCACTTTATAATTCAAATTGACAAAGCAGAACATAACCTTACATTCACATTTGTGCACATATAAAAGTAATCGATTTAATCACTCGAAAAGGAGCAATCTATGGTTCGCACGTTTTCATGTTTGTACGCGGGCGACATTAAGATATTGTTATAAATAATCCCTAGGGCGAAAAATAAGAAAGTAACAACTTTACTACAACCTGACAAGTGCAATAGCTAAGTATGTTGCATAATACAATGCACTTCTAAATTAGTAGCAACAGTTAACTCCTCAAATTTATTTTTCATAACACCAGAATTACTTACCATCACAAATGTCACATATTTACAACATTAAAATACTACACTTCTCTACAACAACACGATAGTTCAACAGCGTGAAAAACCACCTAAACATCTGATACTTCCGGTGGTCCGGGTCATGCTGGGATCTGGATGGGATGCTTATACTGAATGTCAAATCAGAAGAAAAACCACAAATGTGCAACATAGCCATTTTTATTGTTGTTACATTGCTAATAAATAGAGTTTTCGATGTCAGTAGCTTATACTGAACCAAATATGGGATAATGATAATTTTCTAAAAGCACGCGCTTGTTTTGATTTTTTAACTGTTGGTAGTACTGTTGACTACACTTTCTCGTATCTCCCCTCCCCCATCGTACGCTTATTTGGTTGGTTTTCCCTGGTTTTCCTGCCCACCCAGGAGAAAAATGTACTGGGCAGCCGTAGGATCAGTCGTTCTGAAAGCGCGGGATGTTTTGAAAGTATACTTTTTGTAACTTACATGTCAGTAACAACTGTCTTTTGGAGAAATATAATTTTCAAAATCTTCAAATTCATTTATCTTTAATTATAACGATGTTATTTCGTGGAATTAAAAACGGCTTTCAGAGTTTTGCTAATCGTTCTTTGGTGAGCATTTTGTATAAATAGGACATATATGACATAATATGTTCAAAACAAATTTCATTAGTGCTCTATTTGTACCAAAATAACAACTTTGCAATTGTATGTAGGTCAGATTAAAAGCCAGTAGATCTGAAATAGAAAGCAAGCAAAAGGAATTAATGTCACGTGGACTTCCAAAAAGGAAAAGTATAACTGGTGTAAATCAAATCGTAGTTGTTGCATCTGGAAAGGGAGGTGTTGGCAAATCAACAACTGCAGGCAAGATTAAAGATCCTCACAAAATTACTTCTTAACTTATTTTGTACATTTTTTATTGCTTTGGTAATGAAAATCGAATTCATTGTTAAATGTTGTGTTGACATAACTATATTATTTTTTATTACGTTTTTATTGATTGTCTATTCTTCATTGTATCAAGAAATGTTCCATTAATTAAAGACAATCATATCATGTGAAAATAAAATATATTTAATACAATATTGAAGAACGAAGTTGAAGTTTTACAGTTGGAGTTTCACAACGTTTCGGAGATATTTTGTCTCCATCATCAGGTACATTTTGACTAAAATCAAATTTATTCCATAAATATGAGTAAATAAAATGAAACATTTTAAATATAATGCAAGCAGAAAACATTAAATAATGGAAAGCTTACCTTTCAAATCAATGTGTTCTATAAATTGTGGTAAAATGTTATATCTTTTACCTTTTAGAAGTTTATGCTAGTGAATATTACGTAAAACAAACGAATAGAATTAAGAGGCAGGGGGACAGGTAACCATAGGCAGGGGTCAATAATAGAAGAAAATAATAAATATTATTTTATTTTGCTTAATATGTTATTATACGCATTGGTGAAGTTATTACATTCAACTATCGAATTCATAGAGTCATTTAGTTTAATATGAATAGTTTCTGAAAGTTCTTTAAAGAACATAAGAGGAATATTAGGGAGCCATTTAACAGACAGAACTCCGTAACGACTCACAGAATAGAAACTGGTCATGAGTTAGACTTTGATAATGTTAAAATACTTGATCAGGAAACCAGGAGATTCCCAAGAATCATTTCAGAAACTATTCATATTAAACTAAATGACTCTATGAATTCGATAGTTGAATGTAATAACTTCACCAATGCGTATGATAACATATTAAGCAAAATAAAATAATATTTATTATTTTCTTCTATTATTGACCCCTGCCTATGGTTACCTGTCCCCCTGCCTCTTTATTCTATTCGTTTGTTTTACGTAATATTCACTAACTGTAGAACTTCTAAAAGGTAAAAGATATAACATTTTACCACAATTTATAGAACACACTGATTTGAAAGGTAAGCTTCCATTATTTAATGTTTTCTGCTTACATTATATTTAAAATGTTTCATTTTATTTACTCATATTTATGGAATAAATTTGATTTTAGTCAAAATGTACCTGATGATGGAGACAAAATATCTCCGAAACGTTGTGAAATTCCAACTGTAAAACTTCAACTTCGTTCTTAAATATTGTATTAAATATATTTTATTTTCACATGATATGATTGTCTTAATTAATGGAACATTTCTTGATATATTATTTTTTCTTAAAATAATTATTTATGTACTTTCTGATTGAATAGTTAATCTTGCTGTGGCTCTGAAGTTGTTGAATCCAAATAAAACTGTTGGTCTTCTTGACACTGACATCTTTGGACCATCTGTTCCTCTCATGATGAATGTTCAAGAGTCACCATTATTGACAAAAGGTCTGCGGAATTAAAATGTTCATATTGATGCATTTCAAATTGTTAGTAGTATAAGACAAAACATATTTTGTTTCAGAAAATAAAATGATCCCTCTGGTTAACTATGGAGTTGCATGGTAAGATATTGCATTATATACATAATTGCTTCAAATTTACCAGTTTCAATTATTTGTTTGTTGTTTTTCTCCTGGAGAAAAAAATTAAAATATTTAAAAACCACTGCTGAAGAAGCCAGAAAAAATGAAGTGCATTTTGCCAAGAAGTAACGGGTTTAAAATTTCAAATATTTGTTGATTGATATGTTGTCAATAAAATGTTCTTTATAACATGATACAACTTTTGCAATCCACTTTAAAAAAATATTGCAGCATGTCCATGGGATTTCTAGTGGATGAAAAATCTCCTGTTGTGTGGCGGGGCCTGATGGTAATGAGTGCAATAGAAAAGCTGCTCCGTCAAGTAGATTGGGGAGCTCTTGACTACTTGATTGTGGATACCCCTCCTGGGACAGGTGACACACAGCTGTCTCTTATCCAGAACATTCCTATTACAGGTACCTTCATCCATGATAAAACAAATACATCCAGAGTATTTGTTTTATCATCAAAATTCAATTTTATTATCTCTATAAAGCAATGATATGACCCATACTTTCCTATGCTTCCTCAGTCAGGGCTTCCGCAGCCAAAACAAATATCAACGAAATGCAAATTTATCAAAATAGATTGCTACACACCATCACAAAAGCTCCCTGGTATATTCCAAATGCACAGTTACATATTGAACTTTGCATTACACCCATCCCTGTCCACTTCTCCCTCTTAGCTGCAAAATTCTATTCCAAAATATTAAAGATCCCTTCAGACATTCACTGGAACCCTTGGCAACATTGGCACCATCAACATATATTTTCTACACAAATATGTCTTCATACTAATGCTCTATTAATGTAACTCACTATAAAATTTTATATTCATCAAAATTTTAAAAAATTATTATGCCACTCGATTTCTTTACAAAAGGTATCTTTGCAAATGTTAAAATTGTGAAGTTACGACAGAAAATTGTGACAACCGACAAACCTTCTTCGCTTCCTCCCTGATCCAGTCTATGGACACTATTATCAAGTAAATATAATTATTATATATTTATATTAAATATATTATATTTATATTAATAAATTCTTATTTACTACTATCTATAAATCTTATTTCTGCCCAAACAATTGCTTACTTATTTTGAAAATACACACGCTATATGGTCATATCATTCTCAAATATTAGAGAAATTAGTACTTGTTCTTAAGTATTAATCAGTAGGTACTACTGTTTTTGTTTAAAAATTTATGAGTTGAAGAAAATATAAGAACTACCTATAAAATAATGTTTATTATAGATTCCTTTGGTTTTCAAAATACCCTTATGTTTGTGCATTTTGCTTCAGGTGTTCTGTTAGTGACTACTCCTCAGAAAGCTGCCTTACAGGTCACTCAAAGGGGAGCAGTATTGTTTCAGAAACTTGAAGTGCCTGTTATTGGTATTGTAGAGAACATGAGTCATGTTGTATGTCCAAATTGCCAACATTCCTCGTCATTATATGGACATGGTACAAAGGATTTAGCCTCAAGCCTAGGTGAACTGTTTTTTTTTTCTTCCTCTTATCTGTTGCACTTTGAATTTAATCTTATTTTACTGATTTTTTTGATATTATGCTGTGTTTTTGGTGCATTCAAATTATGAACATGTTTATAGAAGTATATTTCTGCAGTCGATTAAATTTGTGACACTTGTTATAATTCAGTAAATTACTAAACAATTATTACTTCAAAATTTAATAAAACTTATTTTTTTCTCTAGGTATTTCACTTCTTCAAGAAATACCTCTTGACCCAGCCATTACACTATACACTGATAGTGGAAAGCCTGTGGTTATTGCTGAACCAGATAGTGTGCAGGTGAGCATCCAATAATTTGTCTTCAAAAACATAGTTTATTTGCCTAAAGATTATAAAGTCTGAATTGTGTTCTACTTGCATACATTCTTATAAAAGAATGAAGCTCCTTATGCTGAGGGCTGAGAAAATTTGGTTAGGTACATTGTAAAGTTCCAGAACATTGAAAGTAATAAGAACTTTCTTTTTATAAACCTTTGTAATTTACATTATACACCTCTACAGAATGGTCTTAAAAAATTATTAAAAATGGCCACTCATTAATAAATATATTTATAATTTCATACATAAACATATAGCCTTCAATTCACATTTCTCCTTTTGGTGCTTAAAATTTAGCAGACAAGCTACCTTAATTCAAAAAATAATTTATCAAATGTACATATGCACATAGACCATTAAAAAAACAGGTCTTTCAAAGCATATTGTAAAATATAGTGATAACCTTCCTCTCATGTGTGTCTGTGTGAAGAGCTAAATGCTTATCATTTGTTGACTGTGAAGCCCCAGACCACTCAGAGGCAATTGAGAGCTCATTGGATGCTTGGGAGCGAATCAGTCTTTAAATTGGGTTTCTCGCCCCCTCCCTTCACAACCTGCTGATGAGTGAATAAAAATATATCTTCTTTAATTTTTGTATGTAGTGTTTTGTTTCATTTCTTGAGAGAATGTCTTTCTAGAGAAGCTTTTTAATCTATAGTGTAAAATAAACATTTTAAAATTTCCCCTCAAACAAATTTTATGACCTCAACACATACAAACATGTTTGAAGTAAATGTATGGAAAGCACCAAGAAGTGCATTTATTGTCTGAGACAAGCCTGGATTAAAAAAAATCTGTTTTTTCTCTGGCTTACAAAAAGTAAAGAAATAAGCATTGTCATTACATTGCCTGCAACCTCTTCAATTCACACATATATGTTATTTTCTACATTTTGTGGCTCTCACACCCAACCAATCAATTTTTATATGATAAAAATACTTGCTGTATGTAGATTATTTCCAAGCTGCTGAAGCAGCTTACGATTTTATAAATGAAGTATTTTATCACAGTTGTCATGCCTTTTCTGAATCCACGTTGATATTTTACAAAAACATAGTTATATTCCATGAACTTATAAATTCTTTTTGATATAACTTTTTCAAAAAGTTAAGCAAAATATGATGCAAGTGTATTGGGTCGATAATTATTTATATCAATTACATTTCCTTTCTTTCATCCTACATTTCATTTCTAGTAAACCTCATTTTCATTTTTTGAATATAAGAGACGATACTTCATCCAGCCCAGAGGATTTGCTACAATTAAAAGTGCAAATTAGCTCACTGATCTCTGCAGTGTCAGTAGGATTAATGAATATAATATTTGTAATTGTGGTTTTTGCAATCCATTCTGGAGATTGATTTTTAAAGTGCCTTATATTTGTTAAAAAAAATTATTAAAAGGCAGAACTAACTTCCTCTGTCACACTTATTATTACACTTTCTTGAAACAGTTGTATGTTTTGACATTTGTTTTCTTGTCTTCTATTTTTATTTACAAAATCTCACATTGTTTTGGATTTATTTGTTGTATTATTTAATTTCTTATTGAGAAAGGGATTTTTAAAATTTGTTAATTCATTTTGGTAAAGTTTTTTTTAGTTTTTGTATTGTATTTTAAAGCATTCTACTTTAGTATCATTATAAAGTGTATAATATACTTTCATATATTCTCTAAGTTTAATCACTTCTGTGACACACGTATATTCTCTAAGTTTAATCACTTCTGTGACACGTGACACTGTTTTAGAGATCTGTAGTGTATTGAGAATGCATGAAAGAACACAATTGGTGGTTGAAATAATCAACTTTGAATGTACTCTAAAACAAAAATTAATTTTATATTGCCTTCTAATTCTAATGCACAACATTAAAACTAAGCAGTCTTTATCAAAAGATTTTAACTTCCAGGCACTGGCATATAAAACATTGGGAAGGAGAGTGTGTGAATTTTTAGCAACCCAAGAAATAGACAGTTCCTAGAAGATTAATACATTTTTTGTTCTCTTGTACAATATATGTTAATAAATGCTTTATATTTATGTTCAATTTGTAATGTTAATCCTGTTGAAAAAACAATTTTTTTCTCTTGAAATAATTGTGTCCATGGATGAATCCACATGATTTTATGAATGAGATATACCAAGTCTTCTGTCACTCAAGTGCCATTCTTAAAGCATATTGTTTCTTAAGAATATAAACAACTGAAGTGAGCATTGCCAGGTTGGATAAAAAAAAATTCAATTACAGTATAAGCAAATGTTTGTAGTCGCAGAAAATTGAACTTCTGAAATTTCAACTTTTCTTGTGTATAAAACAGAATATTTATGTCCAAATTGTATTTTATTTGAAAATATCTTCAACATACACAGAAATCCAAAGTATATTAACTTCCATACTGTCAGTGAAGAAACAATTCCACGTAACCAACATCCTAGGCTCCATTGGCATCCCTGAAACTAGAGACACCATTTTGATAGTGTGGGAAATGTAATTTACGTATTGAAAATTGTGAAATGGTGTCCACTGATGTGAAAATCAAAACATTGGGAGAGAGGGGGGGAAAAAACCAAAACAAAGTCAGTTAAGTAGAATTGTTTCTTCATTGACCATATGAATTTTGATAGGGCAAAGTACTCTTATACTGGAAAAATTTGTACTAAATGTGTGCAGGTAACATTAATTTAAATTTTTTTGATATATTTGACATCTTAATGATGGAGGCTGTATTGCAAAGGCTTCTGAGTTACAGAATCAAACCGAATTTCTCTATAGTGGCTGAATTTGGTTTTTGTCTATAATATGTTCGTTTAAACACAAATTCCATATTTTAAAAATCATTTTATATTCAGAATATCATGCATTTCAAAAATCTTTTCAAAAACTTATTTTCGTTTGGAAAACAACATTGGAACGGCTTTCATTTATTGATAAAATTAAAGTGAATGCTAGTAAGTAGATTTTAGAAGTTGAAAAATATTTCTTTGTTTTTTTAATCTATATTTTTTTATACAAAATATTAAATAAAATTCAATTGGGCCAATTTTAAAGTTCTGTTATCAACAGAACCCTTTTCAGTGTGCTATCTCAGAACCTTTACTCTACATATTATGAGAGAGATAGCCTCCATGACTCAAAATGCTAGGACCTCATGTTATCTATTTGATAGTTATTGATTTCATTGTGAAAGACAAAATGAACAATACTTGCTTTACAAATAAAAATTGTGCTAAAAATTGAAACTTACCAATGTCATAAAAAGAATAATATTTAAAATGCAGGAACTTCTGGATTGACATTTGATCAGCCTTTTACATTTCCATCATGGATAGTAGATGCTGGACCAGTTGGGTAAGAGTTAACATTGTCCCCACTGACCTGCATTGGTGGTGGAACCTTAATATTCCTGTGTTCATAACTGAAGGCTCAATTAGTTTCAGGCATGGAGATCTGTGCTCAATGTCTTGCACTCAAATGAAACATATGAACTTGATAGACTGTAAATGGTGATTAAAATTTCTGACAAAGGTGATTTATTGAACAGGAAACTCTTCCAGAAATCTGAGAGCTTGAGAATTTGGCACCACCCTACCATGTGCTCTCAAGCTAACAGTACCCAACAGACAAATATATTTATAATTGTCTCAAACATTTCCCCGACTTCTAGGAATCTTGTAAGAATTCCCTGATTTTGCATGACTTTTCAGATTAATGAAATTCTCTATTATCTCAGGAAGTAGCTGCCTTATCTGAATAAAATAGCATCAGTGGTACTAGTTTTAAAGAATGATGATGGTGATGTGCAAAATATTTTTGAGGATGTAAAATATTGCACTGAGTATGTTAAAGAAGAGAATCTTTAACTTTCATTAATCAAATGTTTATTGTGCTTATTACAGCAATATCATTTATAGTTGTACACTATTTACCTCAATAACTTACTTTGTTTTCTGCACTGAAAGTACAGCATCAAGTCAATGATACATTGTTTAATAACAAAAAAATTTAAAAAAAGGCAAGAAGCAAAATAAAGGTAATAGATAATTGGAGAAATATCAGTCTAACATTCATCTTGAGAGGTTATTACAGCTGAAGGAAATGTTTCTCTCTCTTTCCATTTCAGGCAAATGATTTCGTCTTTAGTAGACAAAGCACAAACCAAATTGTTTTAATGTCAAGTATTCAAAAAGAATTTCTACAACAAAAGTAAGATTTTCTTTCCGATAAACAAAACACGTTTCAATTTTTTTCATTTGATACTTGAATTTTCACGCAAAATTTCCACCAAGTCTTTCAGACTAGCATTAGTTCTCACAGCCTCTGGATCAAAATGAGTCCGACTTGCTCTAAAACCTTTCTTCTGCAAACACTGAACAGCTTTTTCCACACGTAGAAGCTGAGGACCTTTGGGAGAATGCCGATGAAGGTTGAAATAAAATGTCGGGGCTTGTTCAATTGAATCTTCATCAGAGCTCAGTCTGAGCTTTTTATTTGGAGGCTCAGCCTTTTCATCGGTGAGTGTGTCTATACAACTCGATGAACTGCATCTATAAATAAATAAAAGGTTGCTTAGCATCCTACAACTTCAGAGGTTATTCTCTTATCAGAATGTTTTAGGGTTCATAAACAAAATTGCAATATAAAATAGACTCATGGCAAAGACTTGGCTGTGTTACTCATTAATATATTTCCTATAGTGCTAATTTCACAGAGAAGAACGAAAAAAAAGGGGTGAATCTTTGGAACTGACTGAAGACTGTAAGGTCAATGTGTTTTAAAGCAAAATTTAGAAATTGCCCTCATCTTCACCAATAATTATTTCGATCCTTGATAAAGTCTCTGACCAACCAAATTATGGTATCCGATTTAAAATTTGAAATATCAGTTCTGCTTGGTAGTTGTTCTTATTAAGTATATCTCTGTAACTCCAGACAAATTTGTGGCCAAGTTGTTGGAGAGAACTTGTGGGTGAGGCGTCTTATAACCTCCCCTTCCCCTGCCATCTTTGTGGCTGAGGTGTCTCACAAATGTGTCTGACATTCCTTGAGGTAATAGGAGTAGATTGGATGAGGTTACATCACTCAGCCTATTGAATTTTGCTTAGGTGAAATTTGCGTAAAATTTCCTTACAACGTAGAAATCACTGTAAAAAAACACACATCTCAAGGACCACTTTTAGACAGCTAATTCTAAATGAAGGGAAAATATATGAAGATGTATTTAAACATATGTATCAGTATTATTTATACTTTTTCTTTCTAGCTCAGACTTATGAAAAGTATTGTGTTAACATTGAACAATTAAATCTTCATTAATTATTTAATAGGGTGATTCAGAAATCAAGAAATATCTCACCCAAGAAATGAGCACATTCAGCCTCATGCATTTATTTAGATTTTTTTAAACTTTGGAAATGCTAGAAACCATGAACAGATTCAGAAAAAATAGAATCATAGAATATTTCAAAAATGAATTTGTCTATATATGATATTCACACAAAACTAAATTATGATTAATTGTAATGAACCTGAGAGTTTGGCTGCTATCTTACCTTGCTTCATTTAGAAGCTGCTGGAGCAGAGCTTCTACTGTATGCTGCCATGGAAATTTCTTACATTTGGAGAGCATTAAACTTCAGAAAATCAACATTAAAAATCTCAGCACACCACACTGGACCCAACTCTATTGCAACTTTACCTGGCATTCGTGATGGACAACCACAGCCCAAGAGAGAGGATGGATTTTCTATGTGAAAATTTAAAGAACGGTTACATTAGGTTTTATTAATGATAAAGTTCAAATTCATGAGAAAAATTTATATCAATTTAGTATGTTATGCATACTTATACATTGATACTCTGTTTTATGGTTTGCTAATAAGTCACTTGTAATTGTTTCAGCTTTGTAAATGACCCATAAAAAATGTAAGAAAAATTAATAAACTGTAAACTGTGCATAAATCCCAGTACCCGTAATGCTATTAAGTATTTGAGCAGCAATTTAAGTCAATGAATATCAACACTAGAAAAACATCATAGAATGTTTTATCAATAATGAACATTGCTCCAAAACTTTTACCTATTGGATGATTTGAGATTGGATAAAAGGCACGGTCTTCACACATGTTGCAATGAATCAGCCGTCTAATATTACTTAGACTCTTTTTAGCTCCTCTCTTCACCATTACTAGTACAGTGAATGAAGATTTCCATGATACACTGCAGAGCACTTCAATATCCTTATTATGAAGTGCAGCTGCCCTAAAATGAAGACGAATCTTGTAATACAAGTGAGAAGAAAAAGAAAAGAAATTAAGTTCTGATTGTTTAAGTCAATTACAGAAAGTAATGTTTAAAAACAATTTGAATTTATATTTGAACATACCTTGCAAGAGCAGCCAAAAACAATCGAATTGCCAATTCCTTGGAATAAGCAGTTCTTGATATGAAACCTCCATAATTTCTTAAAGCTTTAGGGGACATGCCATGCAATGAAGCATCATCCTTCGTTGTAATAGCTAAAAATCCAAATTTTGGAAGATTTCGAAATATAGAATCAAAATAAAAAGCAGCTTCTGTGTGGCAATCCAGAGAACTGTCAAAAAAAAAATAAAATAAAAATAATTGGAGGCTGAAGGTTCCACATTTATCTACAATATGCAATGTTCAATTGTGACATTTATATTATAAATGCACCTGTGTGAACAGGTTATGTATGTAAGTACTGAGTACAAGTATAAAGAAGTAGCTACTTGGCTGACTGAGAGATGCCACGTCCCAAGGCACAGTTGCCAACGTTTTGGCTGCCATTCTGCGACCCGTCTCAGGCGAATGACACCTGTGTCTAGGATGCAGCATCTCCCAAACACAGCCTAGTAGCTACTGGCTCCGGCTGCAGAAATCTACACGCTCAAGAATAAAGAAGCATTATAAATAAATACAGAATAATAAGACTAATTTTCTTTCCAAATGGTCCTTAGAGTTAATCTCTGGAAGTCATCAAAACAACAACATATTACTTTCTTCATTGGTTTCAACTACACCTCTGGTGCCAACAATAACAGGTTCATGCAGGAGAGGTCAAAGTGGTGTACGAGTATGTAATGGAAGAACGGAACAAAAATATATACATGAAAACATATGCAACTATTAATTGGAAAAAAGAAGAAAACCTTGCACATAGCCCTATATTAATATTTCCAATTGTTACCACTGTTTGTTCTTCACTTCGTTAGGAACATTTAATACTGTTCCAGTTTTATACGAGTTATTCACCTAAGTCATGTTTTGTATGAGAAAGATAAGAGAAACAGATGCAATGTTATTGAAATACGAACAGATGTCAAAAATTAATTTTTCATTGTTAATCAGGGAAAAAATTACAAGATATTGGGATCAAATGGAAATTATTATGATGATTGGACATAGTACTTGCAAATTATGGTCTTGAAGTCTGTATTATCTTGTTTGGTTAGTACTAGATCCTGAATAAAATGACACTGATTTTATTTTTACTCTAAAATTTCTTCAGGATTAACTTGGAACTATGCGGGTCCTTTTGCCTAATGCAGCTATCTCAGTTCTAAAGACAATGTGTGGCTTATCATACACACAAGTTCATTTACAAGGAGTGAACTTGTGTCATATGTTAAGCTTGAGAGAGAAAATATTTTTCTTTATGGTTTATCACTTCCCTTTGTCACAAGTAGATCAAATTTCTGCTTGAATTCGCTTACATTACAATTACTTTTTGGTGGCCATTACAAATAAAAAAAAAATTACCAGGACTACAACTTGAAACTTGGGGGATCCAGAGCATTCTGTGATAAATGGAGTCTCCTCTTTCAAACTGAGCCACTTTATTTCTAGTTACAGTTGATAATTTTCTTAATAATTAATGTAGTTTCATATATTTAATTAATGACAAATCTTTTTGATAAATGCCTCAATTCGTGCTACTGAATGGTCTTTTTGATTCCTGTTTAATGCTCTTAGGGAGTGAAAATATAAATTGAGAAATGAAAACTTAAATATTAGCTACGAAGTTTAATTTAAAAAATAAAATCTCTAATATACAAAATATAGTATATTTCCATGAGGTAGTAACAGCTCTGCTAATAACTCCAACTATCAGCAGGAATCATATCTGGAGCAAGGTCCTATGTAAGGAAGCATACCAATGTCTACAACCAAAAGCTCCATTTATTTAAAAAAGTTATGAAATATTTAACTGCACATGGAGAAACATATTACAAGAAACTGATATCAAACTTTTTTGAGTTTAAATTTTGTTTACTCACAGCTAATGCAAAATTGTGGTTTATGCTTGGAGACTTATCAGCTAGAAACTACAAAAATTCTGCTGAAAATTTTGTGATCAAAATATAGGAAAAAACTACATTCGTCCCTGGTTATTAGAATTCTTAGCACCTTTTGATTCTTATGTTAATGTGGCAGTCCAGGAAGGGGTCAAATGAGATGAAACTTGAGAAGACAGACAGACATGTGAGAGAATACAAATATTAGAATCATTCCAAAGGCTGGAACCAAGAACTGTGTATAACTGACTATTCATTTCTGCCTTTTACCACAAAACAAAGTAATTTTTTATCACTAATGTTTACATCTTTTTACTTTAATATACTGTTTTTGCACTGTTATTTTATTTCAAATATCACTTTGTTCTAAATTTTATTTTTGTCCAGAGGATTAGTTATTTTAATGAACCTATGAAACAATTGAAATAATCTGTCAAATGGGAAACTTACATAAAATTAAATGTCTGTTCATGCAACAACACACATGTATCCTTGTTTAAGACAGTAACATCCAAGTTATTCTGAGCAGCATTTTCTTTAATGTATTCATAAGCTTTTGGATGAGTATCATTGATGGTAACATTGATACCCATGGGAAAATACTTTTTCCATAGTAAACCTCCAATGCCTGTTGATCCAATGCCATCTAGGCATCGAACAGGGTCAAATACTGATACACCCAAGTCCATGTATGCTGCCAATGCAGTACTAATAATTGCCCTGTTTAACAAAAACATTATTATAAATAGACTACATTCAGGATAAAATATTTTAATTTCTGGAAATATTTACACGGGATATAACTGATAGAAAAATTAACCTATTTAGGGCGAAAGCTTTATTGTAAAATACTTCAGATTTTTTGGGAGTAGTTATGTCCCATTCTCCTCGAATTTTAATGTCAAATTCTGACACATTGCCATCTTGAGGATTTTCTGCTTCCGATGTTACATCTGCATTAGCATCGGACATAATTGTCGGCACAATCGACTGTCTAAAGGAATAGATTTTTCAGCTCTAAATGGAAAGAAGAATGCCAAAATTCCGATAAATAACACATTTATTCACTATGAAGTTAGCAGTGTATGTGTAATACCGGCACAATGAACTACTGGTACATTGACACTTTCAACGCGCCGCTTCGCAGCTAAGTCAAACCACGAGGTAAACGTTAAATGTCAAATTCCGTCACACTATACGTCAATGTCAAGCGTCCCAGATCATACTCGAATTCAAGATCTTCCCCAACCTACTTCCCATACCAACTGCATACCAATAACAACTGATACAGTGAATAAACAAATACCTTTGTACAAACTCCGTGCCCTCCTGGAGTTCACATTTAAGTAATTGTATTTTTCGTTCCAAAGGTTGAAAATAAATAAATTAATTGTAAAGCTATGATGACTGCATTTTTGATATATTTTAATTCTTGGGAGGTCAGGTCCATCTGTCCACCAAGTGATTGTAGTTTGTATTTACAGTGTAGTTTGTATTACTGTTTTAATAGTATTTTCCTGTGTCAGTGTTCAGTCAGAAATGTAAAAATTGCACAATTAATCATGTTTGTGTTTTTAACGTTCTATTATGTCTACTGTCTTGTTTAATTTTGTTATGCTAAGAACAGTTAAAAACAATGCTGCTGAAACGCGACCGAACAATAAAATCAGCGCTGCAGCGCGACCGAACACTAAACTAATCTTCAAGTTCGGTACGTTACTATTGGAGAGCGCCACAGTATTAACGACTGAAACGGTTTCATGTCAAAGTTATGAGGGAGGTTTCTTCAAACAAGGCTTTACGACTTCTGAGAAAAATATTGAAAAAAATAAGAAATGTTAGAATGGCTACAAGACAAAAATAAGAAGGAAATATGGTTATTTTGAAACAAGAATTACAAAACTGAATTTTAATTTTTATACTCTCCTCTTTTGGTTTAAGGGCTAATATTTGTTTTCCACATGTTAAATCAATTATTTCGGTTACTAAAAGTAAAAAGTTGTCTACTAATCACGGGTAAATGTCACATATGTAACTTCGTTATATAACATTCCCACCACGAGTTCATTGGCAAAAAGTGATAATTTTAGACACCTCTACCACAGTATAACTGTGCCTCTACCATAGAGGAGAGATACAATCTCTACTCTAGACTCTCATCTCTACTCTAGAGGAGAGATATATCTCTCCTCTATGGCCTCTACATACCCTAGAAGTTTAATTTATTCTGAGACTTTCTGTATAGCTGACCTAAATTTATATTCGAATCATTCGTCAATTAAGGAGTAACAAGGTGAGGCGTTATGCTTGTATAATGTTATTTATTATAAAAATAATAGCGGTCTTTGATGCTCACAGCTGTTTCTAAAGAGCCCCAAAACAAATAAAATGATGAATCTAAGAGCACTTGTGTTGGTTATGTCAGGGCTGTCCAATTGGCGGCCCGCGGGCCGTATGCAGCAGTTTTTGTGCGGCCCGTGACTGCTTTGGAAAATTATATTATACCAACCAAATACGTTTTTTAGTTATTCTGTTATACATTTTTATAATAACATAACTGTAATTAGAAATGTGAAATATGTGAATTATAAATGAAAAATTATTTATAAACGTGAAATATGCACATTAATCATTAAGTGTGTTGAATAAAAGTCGTATCTAATATATGTTTTATTATAATCTCAGTAAATAAGGTAAAAACCATCTTAAATTACGATAAAGACCGCGGCTTAAGTAGAATTTGATATGTGGTCCATAAGACCTAAGTTGGACAGCCCTGTTATGTTGACGTTTTCGTTAGCTAACGAACTGAAATTTGTTTCTTCCCCCACACACTTTGTAATATTCTTTTAATTCCATACCAACCATTCCTTATTAATTCAACCAGTTTACTGTCGTTAAAACGTAATTTACTTTTAATAAGAAATATTTCCTTTTACGTATCTTGTCATACATCATTTTATATAATTTCCTTTCACTTTAATTTACTTCTTTAACATCTTCATTTTCAGCATTACCTTCATCGTCATTATTTTCTTCTTAGTCGTAAGGTTCAATTCAATTCAGACTTCTCACCACTATACTCGCATTAATGTCGGATATTTTTCTAGATAATTGCGATGGGGCTTGTCTCTTAGGATGGGAGAGGGGAAAGGGTAGGGGGAGAGATGTCCTGCCGGGATACTTCACTCGTTGCACGTTAAATTACTGTACCCGTATCCGTTTGATACCGACCGGAAGATTCCTGGGGAACACATCAGAGTATCTCGCCAGAATTTTCAGACAGTAAGTTGTGACGTGCGTCCAAGCTAGTGCTAAAAATCCGCCGGAGCCGGAGGTCGAGTTAAAGGTCTCACAAGGGACCTTTCAACAGGTTCAGGTCGAAATCTGGCCTGATTTTTACTTTCTCGTATACGTACGTATATACGTAATATAGGTAAAGTTATGTGATGCTGCGCGAAAAAATGGCGAATTTTCGGCAGAAAAAAATTCGGTAATAACGAAAAAGTGGATAAATCCAGTTGCTAAATTAAAGAAAAAGTAACAAGTGGTGTAGCCAGAATCCCTGATTTGTCCTTGATACCGAAACACCAATTTAAAGCAAAACGTCCGTCTGTCCGGTGTATGTAAACAACACCAACGCCTAAACTATACGTACGATTTTTTTCCAAATTGAAGAAACCCCTGTCCATCTGGCCTGAGTCGAAGCTCTGAGATTTTCAAAAACATTCATTAATTTTTGTGATACTTTACATGAAGACCCCCGGTCATTTTCGAAATTTTCTCAAAAACGGCTCCAAATTTTTTCTTTAAATTTCTTGTAAGAATAGAGTAAAATACACTTATTAAGGTGGCATTCGTCCGATTTTCACGGTTAACTTGAAAAACTTGCGGAAATTACAAAAGTTTGATTTTTATTCGGCGTATTCTTCCAACTACAAAATTGCAGATAGATATATTTTCTTCAAATAAAATGTGTTCTTCATAGTGAGTTCTTTCTTTAAGGTCATGTACATTTTTTAAAAAATTGTATTAGTTTTCGCGCAATATTGCGTGCAATATGAGCAATTTAAAAAGGTACAAAAACAAGATTTTCTCAAAACCGGCTCCAAATTTTTTCTTTACACTTTTGGTAGGAATAGTGCTAAATATACTCTGTGAGATGGCATAAACGCCATATTGCTCTATTCTTTTGTTTTTTCAAAAATTGCAAAAATTTAATTTTTTTTACTTTGCTCTCACGTCGTTAATATTAGCGGCAATTTGTTTGCATTAAAATATTAATGAGCACATGCGATTTAAATAATGTCAAGTAAAGTTTCTCGAAAATTCAACCATTTTCTGTGAAAACTAGCTTAAAATTCCGCGTTTTCAGAAACGCCCAAACGCAATTTGCTCATAAATGGCTCGAAATTTTTTCTTCAAAATTTTGGAACGGACAGTGATAATTGCACTCTTTAATATGACGTTAAGTTTATTTTGAGGTATTTTTCTGTTTTTTTTTTAAATTACACAAATATAATTTTTTTTGAAAGATGTTTCACATATTTAATATGCTCACTACCAGCAATATGTAAACATAATAACTGTGAGTGTAAGTGCTCCAGATGACTAGAAATGCAGTTTTCTGAAAACTCAAAAATTTTCCGCGAAATAGAGCTTCAAATTTCGCATTTTTGGTAGCGTCATTTTCTTAAAAACGACTACAAATTTTTAAAAGAAAATTGCCGTTTAGGGCGAGGTTTTTGTGTTCTTTTATATTATAAAATTAATAATTCCGTTCTACCACTAGGAAACCAAAAAATTAAGAAAATGTCAAAAAAATGTAGTTTGGGCGGCGTTAGATGGCAGTTGGCAAGAGTATGTGGCAATTCCGAATAGCTAGCCGTGACCAAAGGAAATAGAAAACTAATACGGGAAAGTCTGTGCCATTCTGTAGCACCACTAGTTTTTCTTTCGAAAGATATTTACTGTTTACAACAGCTGTAAAACGATTAGCTGCTTTTAGCTCTGGAACTTACTGAAAAAAAATAAGAATTTGTCGGTTTTGGCCGCACTGTTTATGCTGACGACGCGACGTGGACAACCCTTACTGCAGAGAGCGGTGTGACCGCGAACGACTCAAGTAGTGCTGTTATTGCTCGCTAGGATTGCAACTGAATGGTTGTGCCTGGCAGTCCGCTGGGTGGAAAACAGTTCAGTTCGGGAAACACCTTGCCCCAAAATACTCAAGGTGTGAATTTATTACCTGTATTCCGTATTCGTCAGTTAGTTACATGTTGTAAAATAAGTGTGTTGAAAAATCACTTGTTTGTTTGTAAACTGTTTTGCAGTAAGATGTTTCGTAGTTAGAAAATTAATTTCAATTATTTCATTTTTCCATACTTTTGGTCTGAAGCCTAAGTGGATGTAAGATGTTAGTAACGCATAAAATGCAATATTTCAGTACTACGTAGCTGTTTCCTCTAATAAGGGAAAGTAAGTTCTGTTGTAGCATCACTAGTTACTTTGGGGGATACTTTACATGAAGCCCCTGGGGCATTTTCAAAAAAATGGCGCCAACAATTTTGACTAAATTTTGTTGTTGTCCGAAGACCTTTTAAGAGAATGGCACAGGTCTCATGTTGGGAAAAAACTGTGAATTTTCGAAAATTGCAAGTTTTAATATTTATCGGCGTCTTCCTACTACTACAAAATTGAAGATAGAGACTTTTCATTCAAACACAATTGGTTTTCCAACGTGAGTTCTTTCATTAGGGTTCACATTTTTTAAAAAAGTTTAGTAGCTTTCGGGCAATATTGCGTGCAAAATGTGCAATTTGAAAAAAAATTACAAAAACAATATTTTTTCTAAAATGGCTCCAAATTTTTTTCTTTAAACTTTTGGTAGGGATAGTACACAATATACTCTATGAGATGACATAAATGCCATATTGCTCTATTTTTTGTTTTATGAAAACTTACAAAAATGACATTTTTTGACTTGTATCTCACGTTGTTAATATTTACATTAGCAGCAATTTTTCACATTATTATATTTATGAGTATATGTAATTTAAATAATGTCTAATTTTCTTGAGAACTCAACCTTTTTCTGGAAAAAGTAGCTAAAAATTTCACCTTTTCAGCAACGCTGAAACGCCATTTTGTCATAAATGGCTCTAAATTTTTTCTTCAAACTTTTCGAACGGATAGTGCTAATTGCTCTCTTTAACGTGGCGTAAAGTTCAATTTGGGGTATTTTTGTTTTTTCAAAAATTACACATGTATTTTTTTAAGATCTCTCACAACGTTAATATGCATATTTCCAGCAATTTGTAAACACTGTGAGTTGATGTACTTCAAATGGCTTCTAATGATGCTTTTCGAAAATAAAAATTTTCTGTGAAAAAGAACTTCAAATTTAGAATTTACAGTAGCACTGAAACGCCGTTTTCTTAAAAACGGCTCAAAATTTTTCAACGAAAATTGTCATTTAGGACAAGGTTTCAGTGTTCTTTAATATTCTAACATTAGTGTTTCCGTTCTACTTTTAGGAAACCGAGAAATTAAGAAAATGTGAAAAAATGTACTTTGGGCGGCGGTAGATTGCAGCTGGCAAAAGAATGTGGAAATTCTGAATAGTTAACCCACACCCAAGGAAATAGAAAACGAATACGGTTAAGTCTATGTCATTCTGTAGCACCACTAATTAAAAAATGTATCACACGTCATTAACATTTACATTACGGACGTTTTGTATGCATAGTTGCATTTGTGAGTAGAAGTGCTTTAAATAATTTCCAATGAAGTTTTCAGTAAACTCAAAATTACTTGTGAAAATAATTTAAAATTTACGCATTTACACAAACGCTCAAGCGCCATTTTCTCGAAAACGGTTTTAAATGTTTCAACGAACATTAGGGGACCGAGAAATGGGGAAAATGTGCAACAATGCTCTTTTGGCGGCAATAGATGGAAGCTGGGATTTCCTAGGTTGGGGCAAAATGGAAAAGCTAGCCCCAACTGAAGAGGTTAGAAAACTAACTAGTATGAGAAAGTCTGTGTCATTCTGTAGCAGCACTTATTTATATTTTGAATTTAAACAACTAAAAGAATATATTCTACTATATTAATTACATTTCAATATTTTGCTACACAAACAAAAATGGAAATCGTTTTCATGTTATAATTTTAAATTCTACATTGTTAAAATTCATCATGACGTTCTAATAACATATGAACATGTTGTAACTGAAGAGTATCTTTAAGGAGCCACAGCATTTGTTTAAATCCGCCAACCACGAAGTTTTAATGATTTCAGCATATGACAGCCGAGATGTTATGATGTTTCATTCACTTCGTGAGGGACACACAGTGAATGTGCAGTATTACATGTCATTTTTGCGGTACTATCTTGGTCGTGCAGTTCGGGAGAAGCATCCGAAACTGTTGGACAACAACATAATCTTACTTGACAACGCCAAGTACCAACGCGGCTGTGGCCCTCTGAACACTTCAAAAGAGGCCCCACAGCCGTACGTCATAAAATATTATATTTCCGTTCATATTTTCTATCACTGGTTTTCCCTTTTTTCTTGACAATTACGGATTAAAAACAAATTACTTAATTTTCATCGCTTTAAAAACAGCTGAGGTCATTAGCTACCACTAATATTTTTGAATAAGTAACATTTTAAAAATTATAAAAAATATAATAATTAAACACATTAATTTTTCAGAATAATTTAAATAAACTGTCAAACCCAGTAAATTAAGGAATTTGCTATGCATTGGGAAGGAGGTTCTCCAGGACTGGTAACCCTGTGAATATAACAGCATAAAACCTTTTGTATTTGTTAATAGCAATTATTAAACTTGTAATTGAATTTTCTTTGTAATATATTTTATTTATCTACTAGTAAACTATGTCATATGTAAATTTTAAAAAGTTCAAAGGAAAAGGGGGGTCATGAAATGAAGTTCCCCCACTTGTTTTACGCAGTGCACGCCAATGTCAAACAGTAGCAACAATCCACGAGTCAACTTTAAATACACTAAACAGGTTGTAGTTAAACATGTTTTAAAAGTGGTCTGCTCAAGGGAAAAATAATAATATTCATTTCAAATGTCAATATTATTACTTCTAACCTTTAAGAGATTGGTGCATTTTTATTGCATGAAGAAACATTGACAAATGCTGACACAAACATTCATATTCTCCTGTGACACAAACGTTCAGATAATCCTGTGAGTAAATGGTTAATGTCCAAAATTAGTGTTTTTCGGAGAGAAATTGAAATAATTTGTAAGTCAACTTTCATGTACCTGAACTATAAAAAACGTGTTACGGCTAGTATTTTTTCTGTAATCCCACTTATTTGCAGATGTTGTTTTCCAACTACTTACAAACAAGTAGTTATCTCTCGAATGTGGTGAAAGTATATTTGCAAATATTTTACGGAATTTTTCAGAAATTCTGTTGGCATAATTCTAACATGTTACCTCTTCCGGTGAAGTTGCAAACCACTGACTGAGTGTTATTTCCTGATCGTGAATTTATTTCGGATGTCAACATTGTTGCCAAGTAAGACTCGTCCTTACATATCTGCGGATTTACAAATCTGATACCTGATTCATTGGTTGCGTTCCGGACGCGTCAACTAATGAGGTCATTAATCCTGTGAGTATAATGTAGGTTTTCTCATCGGGAGGTGGCGGTGATCTTTCTCCGCTAGATGGCGGGACCGTCGACTACCGGGATTTTCTCCGACCCGGTACTTCCAACCAGCAGGGCACCGCCCAAGACGGGTCAAGCTCTAAGCCCCCGATCGGTCTCCCGGCATGTACATTGAATTGAATTTATTTTACATGGCGAGACACAGGCCATGAGATCTGCTCTTCCGTCTGACCATGCAAATTTTGAGATCTCAGATGTCCATGAAGCCTAAAATTTCATGCAAATTTTGCTCCTTTCACCAACTGGCAGAAAGAAGGTATTACTCGGGCGACGAAACAGGCGATTTCAATTTAGCTCAGAGACTTCATTTAGGCTTGAGGATCTTTTACATGCAGTAAATCTACTAATATGGGACAGCCAGGTTTAGTTGTCCTCCGAGGGAAGGCGTACGAAGGAGTTTTTCGCCTTTAAAATCCACAGCTTCGATCGGTTTTGATCATGAGAAATGGGTATAACAGTCCGTTACGCTAACCGTTATACCCTCGACGCGATCGAAGTGTGGTAGTGAAGTGCATGTCTGTCTCTGTGTGTGTATGTGTCTGTGTGTGTGACTGTGTGTGTCTGTGTGTGTCTCTGTGTGTGACTGTGTGTGTCTGTGTGTGTGTCAGTGTGTGACTGTGTGTGTCTGTGTGTGTGATTGTGTGTGTCTGTGTGTGTGTGTGTGTCTGTCTGTGTCTGTGTGTGTGTCTGTGTATGTGTCTGTGTGTGTGTCTGTGTGTGTGTGGCTGTGTGTGTCTGTGTGTGTGTCTGTGAGTGTGTGTGTGTGTGTGTCTGTGTGTGTGTCAGTGTGTGTGTCGGTGTGTGTGTCTGTGTGTGTGTCTGTGTGTGTGTTTGTGTGTGTGTCTGTAAGTGTGTCTGTGTCTGTGTGTGTCTGTGTGTGTGTCGGTGTGTGTGTCTGTGTGTGTGTCTGTGTGTGTGTGTTTGTGTGTGTGTCTGTGTGTGTGTCTGTGTGTGTGTCTGTGTGTGTGTTTGTGTGTATGTCTGTGTGTGTGTGTTTCTGTTTGTGTGTGTGTCTGTTTGTGTGTGTGTCTGTGTGTGTCTGTGTGTGTGTCTGTGTGTATGTCTGTGTGTGTGTGTTTCTGTTTGTGTGTGTGTCTGTGTGTGTCTGTGTGTGTCTGTGTGTGTGTCTGTGTGTGTGTTTGTGTGTGTGTCTGTGTGTGTGTCTGTGTGTGTGTTTGTGTGTGTGTCTGTGTGTGTGTCTGTGTGTGTGTTTGTGTGTGTGTCTGTGTGTGTGTCTGTGTGTGTGTTTCTGTTTGTGTCTGTGTGTGTCTGTGTGTGTGTGTGTGTCTGTGTGTGTGTCAGTGTGTGTCTGTGTTTGTGTCTGTGTGTGTGTCTGTGTGTGTCTGTGTGTGTGTGTGTGTCTGTGTGTGTCTCTGTGTGTGTGTCTGTGTGTGTGTGTGTGTGTGTAAAGGGTGAGGATAGGACAAGGAAGAGGAAGGAACGATTGTAAAGCGTTTGTTAGGGTACTGCTCCGGCATTCGTCTGGTGTTCGGAGAAACCACGGAAAACTAGCGATCAGATCAGGGAAGCCGGCCGCTAGAATTCTCCTCTAGACAGCGACTGAATTCGACCTAGTTGACAAGCGTCAACGTGGTCATAGGTAGTGTCGAAAATCGTGCCGCCCTCGAGACTCGAACCTAGGACCTCCCGGTCTCAGTCACTGACCAGGTTCACAGAACCACCTCCCCTGTCAAATCTGATATCTGGATTTGACGGTGACCAAAAGGAAATTAGAATAGCAATCGCATATAAATAATTCTTGATGAGACACTACTCTTTCTTTATATGATGCTTTACACTTAAAAGTTTTACTTTTTTCTACACCAAGTTTGTGGTTATTTCCATAGAATTACATGAATGTGATAAATTTTTTAGTAATATTTTAACAATCTCCTGAATTAAGTGTGTTGTAGCACTTTCAGTTTGAAAATGTTTAGATTCGTCATCAGATTATTATTAATAATAACCAGGTTATTATTAAGATTATAAACCTTTGAATACTTCATTGAAATGCTGAAAAAGAAGACATTTCGCACTGATAATCATAATTTAATTAATTGTTTTAAATTGTATGCATCCTGGCTGCAAGGCTGCGGAATGTTCTGCGCCCGTTGCTAAATCTGAACTCTTACCCTTTTGCAATATTGCATTATTTTGGACTGGATTAAATAGCCCGCGATAAAAGCGCTTCTCAAGCCTTCGAGCCACGTTTTAGGATGACCTGAAGGCTTTACAATCTGTCCTAAACGTAGGCGTTTCGATCTTCACTAACCCTACAACACCCAAGGTGGGTCCGTCGGACCCATGGCGGTATATTAATAGCATTTTTAGTAATTTATATCGGAAATTTGGAAGTACCGCTTTTTGTATTTCTCTGTCATGGTGCATTATGTGTAATTTATATCATATTTTATAACTATGTACTTTTTCCAAAGTACAAATAGGTTTTTTCTGAATTTATAACGTAAACACCTATGGTGGGTCCATTAGGCCCAAAGCGTCTTCTCTGGATTTTGCATCTGTACTACAGACACCATCAGCGTTTAGATGAAAACATCATTCATATATTACAATTACAATGTCTTTATATTACATTTCACTCGATTTCACTCTGTAATTATTACGTTTATATTAGTTTTTTGTTCAAAATATGGCAGTACATAAATATTCTGCATATATAAATTGATAGTACTAATGTAAATAGAGAGAACGTGACTACCGTGATCTTTCAGTAGTATAGTATGTATCAAAGGCAAAGAAAAGTGTACTACTTTCAACAATGCACCGCACGATTTTATTTATTCGATTCATTTGGTCAAAAACCGTAAAAACTGTATGTGACGTTCATCAGATGTATGTGGCGTACAGATCATATTGTATGTGATCAGACACTAAGTGACGTACAGATCAAATTGTTGTCGAAGAAAACCTAAAGTCACAAATAATATTGCACTACAACAGCACAAAAGGGATATGGACTCACTTTATCAAATGGTTCAAACTTACAACTGCAAAAGGAAAACAAGGAGATGGCTACTGGCTCTTTTTATGAATTTTATTGAAATAGTAGGTAATTCAGAACTTGTCTTATTTTTACCAAAGCATCCTGAACGGAATATAAGCAAGAACAAACCGAGGCGCCACAAATATCTTAGAACGTTGTCAGAACTTATTATGTCACAAATAGAAGGTCAAAGCAAGAATTCCATAAGACAATTATTCAGTCAATGCTGAGCATTCTTGCTGAGGAAACCCAAATCATCTCCAACTCTTATACGGAACCAGCGAAAAAGAAAAGGTGTTATTTATGTAATCCAAAACTTAGTACAAAGCAAAAGGCTGTGCTTGGTAAATGTAAACAAAATGTCCGTAGTGAACATTCTTTAGTTATAAGAATATGCAACAAATGAAATAAATGAATTCACATGTTTTCCTCTACATGTTTTTTTAAAATTATAATAAGTGATTTGAACAACGTAATATGGTATTAAGTAGATGAAATTATAAATTTAAGAATCATAACGTTTTGAAAAGTTAGAATACTTGTAAAAACCTGGCATCATTGCAAAAGAGTAAGTTAAAAACTAGTGGGTCCGCGAGACCCACGTTTGGGTGTACACGAATGTAAAAAAGGTTGGGTGTTCTAGGGCTAACTGGATCCCGTGGACATACGAGGGCTGGGGCAGAAGTCATGTCAACTATCTTTTTTCTAAAAGAAATATTGTCGTGTCACACAATTTTATTTATTGCGTGAAAGAAATGCTGTACTAATATCTGCTCCCAACAACAGATGGATCCGTGACTATCAGCTGAGTGAAGTGAAATCAGTTGTCTGACAGCCGTGCGAGACGAATGTAAAGCGCTTCGAGCAGTGCTCATACACCAAGAGAGCCGTTCTCCAGAGGAGAAATGCCCAAGAATGCCATAGGGTATTGGTGGAAGCTATTGGGATAACTCCCACTCTGCACAGGAGTGTTTCTGCGAGAGCGCGGAGCAAGTGATGAGCAACGCACGTGCCCACCTGTGAATGTGCGGACTGACGAAGGCTAATCGATCCTTTAGATCAGGTATGTAATGCTTTAAAAATGTTGGGAACTCGTACACGTTAAAATGCTTTGAAACATGAAACCAGTACTATCATTTGAAAGACCTTAATAAGTATGAGAAATACAATTTTGGTGTGACGTTAAATGTCCATAGCCTTAGTCCTATCGTGTGTATTTCACATTTTCCATCCGTGCTCTTATTCTCACAAAAAAATATAGTTGCCATGACTTACGTTCCAACTCTCGTATTACAATACAATACAGCACTTAGTAGATCAATGTTTAAAAAATGAAAATAGCATCAAACTGGATCCTAAATCCAAATGGCCAGCCCCTGAACTGAACATTAAAGCACGTCGGCGGAGACAGTAGCGACGGAAGCGGTGACGGCGGCATGACGGCTTCGGGGACGGCGGTGGCGACTTCAAGGGAAGCGCCATCCGCCTACAAGGGGACTGACGGCTGTGGACGCGACAACGGATGTGGCAATAGGTCCGAATATAGATTCACTGCAGGTGAACTGTAGAAGTTTATATAACAAAGTCACTAATTTGTGGAATTTATTTGATACTATTTACAATCCCTAGGCAATAACTGGAACGGAATCTTGGCTTGCACACCATATTCACAATGGCAAATCTTTCGAATTTCTCAACGTTTAGAAGGGAAATAAAGGGTTGCGGCGGGGTATATTTATCTGCGTAGTAATTTGACTTGTGTTGTATCACGGATAGACGATGACTTTGATCAAATTATTACGAAAGTGTCGCCAAGTTCCAAACAAAAATAAACGCGCAATAGACATACAGGACCGGTTCCTTAAACAATCCTACGAAGCGAAGCATACTAAACGTCGATCTTATCCAGCCTCAGGTAAAGTGGGTTGGCGACACTGAAAAGATTAGCACGGAAATCACCCGACTGCATCCCGCGATCAGTTTTCCCTCACCCCCGCTTCCCAGCTAATCCTATTTCACTGTTCGTTACTGCCTGACTGCACCCCGTTTCGTTCGCCCGGTGTTTCGGAAAGAGTAATATTTTTTGATAAGTTTCCATTCATAAATAGCGCAAATAGGTGTTTTTGTACCAGTCTAGAGATAATAATAAACACACATGAACATGTCAGAATCTAACGGAATTGTGTAAGTTAAGTAAGCGGGGTAAAAAATGCACGTAATATGAGTTTTTAAGTTTTGTTTCCTCTAACTTTAAAATGTGGCTTTCAACGCTGGCATTGCTCTAAAAGGACGAGCAAATGTTTCTAGGAAACAAACAGAAGTGAATAAATTACAATTAACCCTTATAATACTAAGCGGGTCAGGGTAAATGTAGAAATTAATCCCAATAAGGAAAATGGAATGGGATGTAGTCGGGCTACACCTTTCTTGAGAGGTAGGTAAACGGCTTAGGAAAAGTTGACAGCGGGATGCAGTCGGTGTACGCCCTATTAACGTACCCCAAGTGTTTATCATTTGATTTGTTTGGGACCGAGGATATAGGCAGGTAGTCGAGGACCCAACGAGAGAACATACGGTTCAGAACAGGAGAGAACAGTTTCATTGTTAGTCCAGAAGAGCATTTTACTTCTTGCAAAAATGTTCTGGGCGTAAGCGACCACAGTGGTGTTTTGATGGAAATGGAATGGAGAGTTAAATTCAATAATTTGTTCCGGAAAAGATAACCGGTTTTTCATAAAACTAATGTTTCCTCGCAAGAGTGCTTTTTCATGAAAAATACCATGGTTGGGCGGGGAAAAGGTGGTAGTATAGAGGAAATAAGGCGTAACTTAAAGCTGCTTATCCTAGAGATTATGAAGCGTTTTGTTCCACACAATATATTAAAAAAATAATAAAGATCCTGAATATTATAACGAACCTATCAGATGACTGAAAAGAAAAGTAAGAATTGCTACAATATGAGAAAGATGGGAATAAATTATACTGAAAATATACGCATTTTGGTAGAAGTGCCATTAGAGACAAAGACAATTGCACACGAACAATCTAAATGTTTTACGTAATAAGGACAAGAGCTCGGCGAAATTTTATACGAATGTGAAAAGACGCGATGAAAATAGAGGAAAACAACTGCACTCAAAACAGGAGACAGTAGATCCATTTGCAACGCTATAGAGAAA
Organism: Acheta domesticus; assembly: GCA_031308135.1. Classification (NCBI taxonomy): domain Eukaryota; kingdom Metazoa; phylum Arthropoda; class Insecta; order Orthoptera; family Gryllidae; genus Acheta; species Acheta domesticus. Next base: position 36,870,455 of record JAHLJT010000631.1, on the reverse strand, counting down.
GCACGCGCTTAATTTGTACTATTATACCCTTCCTCATTTACGCATCCGTAGACTTATTGTAGTTAGCATTTACTCAGAAAATCAAGACGAGGGTAACATTTTTACAACAAATATTAACTTACTACGGAAGCGGATCGCATTTTTAATTTTATTATTCTTGAAAAGAAATACATAGTTCAGTTAATATTACTACTCATGTGTATTGACAGGCTTACTTACTTAATCTTACAAATGAAACTTACATGCTCTTTCAAATGGATAAGAAATCCCATTTCGAATTATCTGTCTGGAACTGAATCGACATTTTTTACTTTCCCGTATTCTATATGTACGTACGTACGTATAGTATAGGGAAAGTTATGTAATGCTGTGCGAAAAAATGGCGGATTTTCGGCAGAAAAACTCTTTATTACAGGGCCCTGGTAATGAAAAAGTGGATAAATCCAGTTGCTAAATGAAGAAACAAAATTCCCTAACACGTGGTGCAGCCATAATCCCTATTTTGTGGGTCTTTGACACCGAAAAACCAACAGAAAGCAAAACGTCTGTCTATCCGTCCGTCCGTCTGTGAACAACGTTAGCAACTAAACTGTTCAGCCGATTTTCTCCAAAATTGATACTTCCCGATCGATCTGAATGATCTTGCGGCCCCTTGAATTTGAAACCGATATTTTAAATTTGGAGGGTAGTTTACATGAAGCCCCTGGGAAATTTTCAAAATTTAAAAAAAAATGGCGCCAACAATTTTGACTAAATTTTATTGTTGGCTAGTCTGAAGGTCGTTTAAGAGAATGACGTAGGTCTCATGTTGGTTGAAAACTCTGACTTTTCGAAAATTGAAAAAAATAAAAATTTGTTCGATATCTTCTTACAAATACAATTACGAAGATACTTTTTTTCTTAATAAAGTGAGTTCATAAAAAATAGGTCTTCAAGTAAGGTCATGCTCAATTTTTGAAAAACAAGTATTTTTTCGAAAAATTGTGTCATAGACAATTTTTATTTTCTTTAAACCATTTTTTTCTTAAAACCCGCACGTTTTTTATTAAATTGGGTCCTGAGATAGCATAAAGGAAGCTTAAGAGAATGGCGGGGGTTTCATCTTCTTTAAAACGACCGATTTTGCAAAAAAATGAAATTTAGCAACTGGATTTATCCACGTTTTCGTTACCAGGGTCCGGCAATAAGGGATTTTCTGTCAAAAATTCGCCTTTTTCCCCGCAGCATTACGAACATATCTTTCTCTTTACTCCGTAGGGAGAAAGAGAAATATTGAAGATTCTTACTAATTATTACTTATTATTATACTTAATTATTAAAAATTAATTATTACATTCTTCTTCTTCTTTTAAGCACTCTAATATTTCGAAGTGTCGAGATAGCATTTCTAAATAAAACTGAATATTACATTTATCGTGGAATACTATTTCTTTCTTAGTTCCTTCAATTAAATTTAAGATTGAATTCGAATTTCTGCTTGTATCTGAACTTTGTTATGGATTAGAGATTCTGTGAAGAGCTAAATCTCCAAAAAATCTCCAAAAATGTAATAATGGTTCCCAAAGGATTTTGTGCCGATGATTTCTTAACGTGTATTAGGATACACTATTTTGATTATTATACTGTTGAGAAATTTACTTTTTGTTCTCTATATTTTAGCGATTTTTGCAGTAATTGTGCTTTGTTGGCATGGGCCATGAGCGGTTATTTCTGCATTAAATTGCTATAGCATTTGCGGAAGTAAGCCCTGGCGGATGCAAATGTGCATACAAAAGGGAGGGCGTGCACAGGAGCTGGAGGCGGCCGGGTGGAGGAGCAGCTCTGCGCCAACCGGAACGAGGATTCCGGTCGAGCGCCGCGGCGGCCACGCGTCGCGCCGCTGCGACCTCCGGAGGCCGCGCGCTGCCGCCCCCGCCCCCGCCCCCGCCCCGCGCCCGCCCCCGCTTGACCGACAAACGCAGTGAAGGGAGCGGGCGGCGGACGCCGCTCCGGGTCAGCGCCCACGGCAAGGGCGGCGGCGGGAGCGGTGCGGCGATGGCGATGGCGTAGGCGGGGGCGGCGGGGGCGGGGGACTGCAGTAAGGGCTGAGGTGGCGGCAAGAAGGGGGCGCACGGTACAAATAAAAGAGGATCGGCGCAAAAGAAACGATGCAGCAGCAAGATGAAAAGTGACAACTCACGAACGGTTTCTTCGTTTCTGAGGCTGCTTTAACTCAAGTGAACTGCAAGCAGCTCCCCGTCTTTGGATCTCAATATTCTTACGGATTTTTCTTTTCTCGGTACTTGGTAAAAAAGATTCTCTTTCATAAGATATTAATTATCAAGGAATTCATGTGCCTTAAAATTGGAAATAGAGGATTTGTTGAATTTTATTAACGCAAATAAAGGTTTAGTCAATTTTGTTAAGTGTTTGAAAATATAAACAAACGTGAAAATTGAATAAAATTGAATCTCCTTGTTCGTTAGTGAATTCAAACAACAGATGTTTATATTTCTTCAAAGACAAATGTTTACTTTATCTCATGAAAGTAAATAGGATAAAGATGTAGATCGCACCGCATACTTCGTCATTTCATTGAATTAATCGTCAAAACCAATAGGATATGTGTTTTCCAAATATCGGTCGTAAAACAAGAACGAAAGAGCAAAGCAATTTAATTTCACGGATAAAGCTTGAAATTATTTACGTGGAAACTAACACTGTTTTGAAAAACAAGACGAAGGGGATACGTATTTCTATAAATACAATTGAAACGAGAACAAAATTTTTCTATGAAGAGCAAATGGGATTAAGTGTGCACCCCTCCTGCAGAAGCAGGACCTTCTAATATCTGTGCTAAAGAGAAAAAAAGTTAAAATATTCTAGTGATGTGAAAATGTAATTGATTAATGGTTAAGATTAATTGCATCGAAAAAATTAGAAAAATCAAAACATGAACACAATAATGTCAAAAGAGATAGAAAAAATATGTCATTGGGTAAACACATTTTAATATCTTAATATTAATACAATGAACACTTATCTGCCATCGTGCAAGCGGTCGCCGTCCAGTGCAGACGTCCTGATCTGTCGGGATCACTAGCTAACGCTACTTCCTCTGATTTCAGTCGTGTCGTCGGCAACGACAGAGAAGTTGTGGCCGAGTTCTCAGGAGCTGGAAAATCAAAAAAATTAAAAATAAATATATAAATAAATAAATAAAATAACAAAATAATTATAAATTATTTATTATATTATTATATTTTTATTAAAATTTTATTATATTTTTCCCAATCCCTTCCAACCACTCCTTCCCCATCCTTTCTTCTATTTCCCCAACTGTCCTAATACCCCTTAATAAAATAAACTATCAACCCTAAACTAAAACTACCTATTTACCCAGCCTCCCAATCCCCGTCTTCGTACGGAGGAGTGGAGGCTGCAACATCTAGCTGAGAGACCCCAACAACGACCCGAGGCTGAAGAGTCCCACACCGGGACAGGCAGCCTGGAACAGACATACTGGAAGCGAGCCATCGTTTGTTCCTTCCGTCATTTTCAAGGCCAATTACAATAGTTGGTCTTGCTTCGTTTGGAGGCACAAATTTCAATCTGCCGAAAGCGAGGTTATGGATAGTGAATAGAAGATAGGGAGTTTTTTCAGTGCGAGGAACATTTAGAGTGTTGTTTTCTCATGTGAGCGTATATGTGAGTGTATATACACTGGATATCAAGCAATTACCTAATACATGAGACTCTTTAAAAAAACTGCACGTTTTATGTTAAGGTATGTTGCAGGATTTCCTACTGAAGGCAACTACAACATTTATATTAATACATGTACAGATCTTGATAAATAGAAAACATTTTAATTTTATTTTCAGAAACATGTATAACTCTTTCTTCACAGTGCATGGTGGTTATATTGCTTCAAAATAGTGTGAACCTATGTTTCATCAGTATTGGTGAATATGTACTGAATGGCATGAAACAATACTTTTGAAGTTTTCAATTTTCCGATAGTGCTTATCTATTTTATTTTTGTGTTGTATCTTTTCTACAGCTCTTCCTTTTATATGATATATTATCTCTCTACATTCAGCTAGTCTGATTTATATAATAAGAAAGGTTTGTAACGATCATTATTTGTTTCAAGAACAAAAATGTCACAATCTTTTTGAACTAGCGTTAGTGAAGTAGCTAGTTTCCTTGTAGCTTATGCGACGCGAAACTAAATACACAATAAAAAAACCCGAATACACAATAAAAAAACGCGAAGCAATCACAATAAAACAACCCTCAAAGGCTTTGCGAAACTAAAAAAGGAAAATAACTAAAACTATAGAAAGGTTAACGGAAGTCACTCGAATTAGTAATGTCAAAACAAACGATCACAATTCAGATGCAAGGCTTAAATGTTTGCAGAATCTCAAGAAGACGTCATTTTTACTTGGCAAACATAAATAAGAACGTAGCACTATTAGTATTATGAGCACTACGTCACTATTTATATCACAGTATACATCGCGTAATTCTTGGAAAGTTAGCAATATTTGTGACAATATTCTTGCAAAGTTAGCGATATTTTCCAATATTTGTCAAAATGAAAAGAAATTACCCTAAAAATTAGAAATTAGAAAAAAATAGAAATTACCCTAAAACGACTGTGATAAAATGTGCTATCACAAAGAAAAACGTATTCAAAAGTTGTACGTTAGTGGCTCAAATTACAGTGGTCAGAGCCGGCATTTAAGAATACAGTAAACAGTTAATCCAAGTTGGAAGGGATTCGAAATAATCGAGTTCATGTTAAAAAAATCGTGTTATCGGATTATTGTTAATAACTGTAATCTCTTGCCGGGACCCAAGGTTTGTTTGCGTTTCGGCGAAATTCGTGTTAAGCGAGTTCGTGCTAGCAAGGGTTTACTGTATTATTATCTCTGACACTCCTCGGGTGGCTCATGAACAGCATGCTAGCTTTCTGTAAGGCGGTCCTGGATTCGACTCCCGGCTGAGGCAAAAGTGAAAGTAGCTATCTAAAACAAATCGTCTCAGTTCCTATAGATGTGTGACGAAAGAAAGCATAGGCATGCTAAATAAGCTAGGTCGTTGATGGAAATACGTCATGTTTGCATAATAAGTGACCAGGTCTTGGAGTATTGCTAGTGGTAAAAGTCGGATTAACCCGCTTTAAAATGTAAAAAAAAATACACACGCACATTATCCGCGACAAATTTTGATAACATAATCCAAAATAAATTTGAATACTTGATTTGTTATTTTTGTTTGCTGATACTCCACAAGAAATCTCGTGTATTGATAAATTTTTAAAAAATGTTTTATTAAAGCTAGGTAAATTGCTCCTCAAGTATGTAATTATTTGAGAAGTATAAAAGAAAAGGAAACAAACATAACACGAAAATCTAGAATACTTGTTGTTCAATGCCTTTAAATGGATTATTTCCTGCTTACCGCTCCGCTGACGCTGTATGAAAGAGAGACGAGGAAAACCTAACACTGAGTAGCAAAGTAAAGCATGTAACTGCAGTGTTTAGACTTGTAGGAAGATTCGGTGTGTGGTTCGGAAGTGTAGAACATCCAACGGCAAAAAAAATCTTTTACAGTTTAACTCCGAACTGTAATTAAATTTAAAATTGAGGAAAATAATATCAAGATCTTTTGTGTCAAGTGTAGTTTTAAACGTAGAGCCGACATGTTCCAAGATCTCACAAAAAGTTAGATCAGTAATAATTGTTGCACTCTCAAAACATCCAGATAACGGGAGTTCATTTTTTCAATAAAGAACCAAAGATAAAAGTACAGCTTTCCATACAATTTAAACAGGATTTAACTGTCGCTTGAAAATAATCTGGATAAAATGGATAATTTTGTACTAGACAAAAAACTGAAAACATTGTTTTCAGAAAAATTATGCTCCAGACTTTTGCCGCACACAGCGAGATTGATGATGACGTCAAAGCCGGCCCTGTAAATAAATCTATTAAGTTAACGGAGAAGACTTCCATTATTTCGTCATGTAATTACGTCAACATTACCACATCAGGATTCCCACAATTGAAGATTAAGGGGTTCCTTTATTTTACTAAGTAATAAGATTCAAAATAACACATTGATATACAGGATCAGTCTAATAAATTTGGCACTTTTTAATAATAATAATAATAATAATAATAATAATAATAATAATAATAAGAAGAAGAAGAAGAAGAAGAAGAAGAAGAAGAAGAAGAAAAACGGATAGCCGACATCCGGCGCGAAATATCACTCTTAGCTGAGGCATCTTCTAAATCAACGCACACCTCTAAAGTTCAACGAAAAATATTCAATGTTGAACAAAAATACCAAATTGAAAATGACACCAGCAGGCTAATGATAGTTGAAAAGCTAAAAGAGAAAATTCAAGCATGGGCTCAAAGAATTAGACGTTACAAACGTAGAATAGATTTCCGTGTGCAGAACCGGTTGTTTGAAACAGACGCGAAGAGATTCTATCGCAATCTGACTCAAAAACCGAATGGCAAAGCTGTTACTCCTTCAAAAGATGACGTCGAAGCATTTTGGGCAGGAATCTGGGAAGAGAGCAGATCCTACAACAAAGACGCATCTTGGATTCAATATGAAGTTGATGCTGCCGATGAACTTGTAGAAACAGTGGAAGATGTTCACCAATTCTCGGAAGAGGACCTCCTCCAAGCAATTAAGAACATGGGAAACTGGAAGTCCCCCGGGATTGATAAGATCCTGATTTATTGGATTCAGAAATTAACAGCAATACATTCTCATCTAGCAAAGGCTGTTAATAAAATTTTAGAAAACCCAAAGGAACTCCCGGAATGGCTCACACGCGGCATCACATATTTGCTACCCAAAGCGGGAGACAGCTCTTTGGCGAAGAACTACAGGCCAATTACTTGTCTGCCAGTAATGTACAAGGTTATCACTGCAGCCATAGCTGACAAAATGTACAGACATCTAGATAAGAATCATCTAATGCCAGCTGAACAAAAAGGATGTCGTAAAGGCTCTTATGGCTCTAAGGAAATCTTGCTACTGAATAAAGTCATTTTGAATGATGCAAAGAAACGCAAACGTAATTTGAGCATGGCTTGGATTGACAACCAAAAGGCCTTTGATAGTGTACCACACGATTGGATTTTGAAGACCCTGGAGATCTAGACTTATTGAATTTCATCCTAGACTTATTGAATTTTGCAAGGCTAGTATGAAGTCGTGGAGTACCAGGTTACTAATACACAGCGGAAAGGAAGCAGTAGAAACCAGAAGTATTCAGATTAACAGGGGTATTTTTCAAGGAGATTCACTATCCCCTCTGCTGTTTTGCATCAGTTTGATCCCACTATCGAGACAGTTGTCGCAAGCTGACTTTGGTTTTAAGCTCCATGGTGATGAAAGGCCAGTATCACATTTGTTTTACATGGATGATCTGAAAGTGTTTGCTAAGAATGAAGCGATTCTCTCCCAAATGCTGTCTGTCGTGTATGACTTTAGCAATGACATCTGCATTATGTTTGGTCTTGACAAAAATCAATCAAAAATCAATGCAAAAATCAATTTAAAAAGAGGGAAACTCACAACGTCTGAGAACATTGAAATTGATACGCACACTGTGATTCAAGATCTTGAGCCAGATAAAACTTACAAATATCTGGGCATTGAAGAATGTGAGACAATCTCGAACGACAGAATGAAAGAGAGAATTCGCAGGGAGTATTATAGGAGAGTGAGACTGGTCCTGCAGTCCGCTCTGAATTCCAGGAATAAAATATCTGCAATAGATAGTTTGGCGGTACCTGTAGCTGAATACAGTTTTGGGCTAGTGGACTGGACTGAGCAAGAAATTCGCACCATGGATCGAAAAAACAGAAAACTGCTAACAATGCATCATGTTTCCCACCCTCGAGCTGATATACATAGACTTTATGTGTCACGTAAGGAAGGAGGAAGAGGCCTCAGGCAAATTGAGGCCTCCTGGCACAACGCAATAGTCGGGCTGGGGAAGTATGTAGTCAGCCATCAAGATGACCCTCTAATGAGGCAGGTCATGAAATCTGACCGAAGAATGGGAAACAGAGGCATTGTTAGTGTAGCAAGAAGCATTGCGAAGAAAACTAGGCAAGCCACGTCGAATAACACAGACACTAAATTTCTGATGCTGCTAAACATGAAGTGTTAGGGTAATGCTGCGGCATTCGCCTGATACTGATCGGAGTAACTACGAAAAACTATTGATCAGAGCAGCCGGGAGCGAGAATTATCCTCCAGACAGTAGCTGAATTCAACCTATCTAGTTAGTGTCGAAAATCCTGGATTCGAATCCTGGGACCTCCCCGTCAGAAGCACTGCAGTGGCATCAACTGATGCCTTGAGCCACCTAAGCCAGTGGACTGGAAGATGCGAAGATACGCGGCTTTCCAAGGAGAGGCTTGGTGCCGCAGACTGTGTGTCACAAGGCACAGAACGGAATGGTTTAGAAATCTGGATAACTGGGGCCGGGTTAGATCGCTGGCCACCTAGAATCCGTTGAGAATTTGAGGTGGTCAAAGTCAGATCTTAATAGATTCTCCATAACTAATGAGATGGAGGATGAAAATCATCACCAGGTATTAATGACCTTAATAGCTTAAGAGTATACTAAACATAAATATTCGTAGCCAACTACTCGCTGAGGCCTTGTGTTTTTATCGCACAAAAAGGAAAAACCGAGAAGTAGAAAAGTTACAACTAAAGTAGTACACATGCACTGTATAGTTAATAGAAAATTCCTAAAATATTATTTCGTGTCATTCAATACGTATTCTCCAAAATTAATGAAATGAGAGAGACTTACAAACTCTACTACATACAATCATCAATCACAATATTCATTGTGACCATGGACTTAAATGTGTTTCAGAAAATGTAATAGAAATGTTTTATATTTACCACGATCTGAACATGTGTATTGTAGTATACAGAAAATCCTACTAACGTTCTTAACTTAAAACTTTGCATTATAATTTCTGAAAAGTTTTTGTGAAGGTAAACGTGTCAGATGATTGCTGGACATTCTGTTTATATAACACTCACTAACATTTGCCTTTAAAAACACTCAGTATTCGAACTTGAAAACTCGCTTTCTTCGCTTCGTACGCACGCTTGCTCGCGCTAGACGGTGAAACGCAAACCACTTTTGAATTGAAAGAACCTAGCAGAGCAAAACGACGTAATGAACAAATGACGGCAGATAAGCGCTCACTCTATTAATTTCAATATATTAAAATGTAGCCTTTTTACTGTAAAACTGATTAATTGTATCAAGTGACAACACATTTAGGGATTACTTATTTCATTTGAAGAAAAAAATCACGATTCTTGGTTGAGTAGAAGGCTCAAATTTCTTTCTAAACAAAAACCTTTAGTATTTGAAATATACATTTTTGTATTATTACTTTATCGCGTGGGAGGAGTAGGTTTAGCGCGCGAGCTGCAGAAAGAGATCGAAGGTTTGTAATATTCCGTAATTTAATTGGTGACGGGGAAGAGGAGAGGGAAGGACCTGCGACGGCAAGCGTGGGTTTAACGGCCCTCGCCCTCCCAGAGCTCGCTGCAAATGTATGCGCAATAACGGCAGGAGCTTCGCGGCTCCGCGTTAGAGGAGCAGAAGCAAACGGTGGCGGTGCGGCGGCGGCAGGAAGTCGCACGGGCCTGGGCGCGGGCTCGGGCGCGAACGGGATCAGCGAGAATCGCCGGACTGCATCCTGCTGTTCATTTTCCTTCACCCCCACTTCCCAGCTAATCACCCTTCACTCTTCGTTTCCTGAGAAGGCATAGTCCGGCCGCATTCCCTTTCGTTCATCCGATGTTTCGGAACGAGTAAACATTTTTGTTAAGTTTCCATTCATGTATGTACTTGGCACAACGTCCCGTGAACGGGCTCAGGCCTACCGGCGACGTCCCCGCCTCGCGGCCATGGGTTAGGAGGGTACGTGAAGTTTCCATTCATAAGTAGCGCAAATAAATGTTCTCGCATCAGTCCATACAAAACCTCCAACACACTTGAACACTGCAGAATCTTTGGAATTGTAAATGTTAAGTCAGCAGGCTGAGAATATGCTCATGATACGAGGATTCAAGATTTGTTTCCACAAGCGTTTACGCACGGTTTTCAACGTCGGTAGTGTTCTAAGTGAACCTGCAAAGGTTTCTTGAAAACAAGTGGATCAATTGTAATCGACCATTACAGTACTAAGTAGGCCACAGTAGAAATCGATCTTCACTAAGGAGGAAAACGGCGCAGGATGCAGTCGGGCTATGATTTCTGGGGGCATAGGTAAACTGCTGAGGAAAAGTCGACCGTGGGATGCAGTCGGTAAACGCCCAGATCAGCTCGGGCGCAACAAGTGAAGGGTGTCAATTTTGGCTCCGGAGCTGGAAAACAAAATGTGGCCCAGAGACATAAAACTGCACAACTGGACTTCCAAAGAGATAACCAACTAATAGAAAATGGACGAGAGACCTTCTCAATCAGCTCGCAAAAGGGTCGGATAAGGTCGATTTGCGACGGAACAGGGAGAAGTCGCGTCGGGACTCCGCAATCCTTTTACGAAGAGAGCGACTACGGAGGACGACGTCCACTCATGCTGCAAAGTTGAATATCTGTGGTGGAAAAATACCTGACAGAATCTAGAAAATTTTAGTTCATGCGACATTAAGCGATTTGCCTATTCCCAGAAGACGCTCAGAAGATGAGACGTATGTAGAGCTCACTAGAATATCTTTGCGAGTAAACACAATTGAAACAAATTCTGTCAGAAATTATGGCTCCCATTTCCAAATTCAAAGATGGTTGAGGAAGAGGTTGTGGACATATGGTTACATATACTCTCATATCTCATATTGAACTACTGGTCATCGTTAGGAGCAAAAAGTAAAAAGACAGTTTCGGGCAAGATAGGTTCATTGTAATCTCAGAAAAAGAATTCTTTAAAGTTCTTTACAAACGATATTATTTACCTTAATGACTTCCAAAAAAATTTATTCAGATTATTATTACTATTTCATAGCAGTTTACAATTCTGGTTACTTGTAGACCAATTGAAAAATTGTTCCTGATTGTCAGTATATGATTCTTAATAATAAAACTTATCCAATTTTATTTATGACAATCCTTTATTGTTCACATTTGCACACAGAACACAACGTTTCGTAACTTGTTTAGTTACATCATCAGGCTCCTAAATTACGGGATACAGAAATCAATATAATATTGATAATACATATTATATTGATTTCTGTATCCCGTAATTTAGGAGCCTGATGATGTAACTAAACAAGTTACGAAACGTTGTGTTCTGTGTGCAAATGTGAACAATAAAGGATTGTCATAAATAAAATTGGATAAGTTTTATTATTAATTCTGGTTACTGGTTTCGGTCCACCCTATGAAATATTTTGTGCGAATAACGTATACATGTACATGTTATTTACATATTTTTACATCAAATCAAGAAATTTATTAAGTACCATTACTTTTGTCCAGCTACGCAACCAAAATCGACCTCTGTGACCCGCCAAAGCTAAGAGGCCTGTCTCAAAAGTATCCGACCTTTGGCCAGAAAAAATACTTCGAATACTTGACAGATTTGGAACCCTAATCCCCTTCAAAGTACGCCCCTTGTGCTTGAACGTTGAACGTTGCCTTCGTATTTCTCTTCCAACTGATACAGGAAGAGAAAAGGTTTCAATTAAAAATTGCAGCTAAAGTAATGTATATTTTATATATATATATATATATATATATATATATATATATATATATATATAATAATTCACGAATCTTGTGATATACAAAATGGCGGGTCAAACATTCGACGGTAAACGCCAGAGCCTCGCGCAATGATGTATACATATACTCCTAGATGGATGACTGTCGCCTTGGCGGTGAGGCCACCCAAGGCGCCATTTTGCACGGCAAAAACCCCTGTTTCGTATTGCCGAAAGCGGTGTGTTGTAGTGAGTTTTCTCTTGAGTGTTTTGTGAAACATTTTTTGTTTTGATTTTTTATATGTTTTCATTTTGATCTTTACGTAATGTAATTGTTATTTTCAAAATTGTCCCAGGAAATCAATTATTTTTAGCCTTTGTTTTATCCATGTTTTACCACTATAAGGTGGGTTTCACAACAATATCGTGTAGTGGAATCTTAAGTCTTAAGTGTTCATGTTTTGAACATGTATTTTAATCTATTCATTTATTCTCTAAATGTATGTTTTGTTCTATTTCCTGTTACGTAAAATTAAAAGAATCATTTTTTTATTATTTGAATATTTTCTTTCAATGGTGAAAGGTATCATTTGAATGTTTGTTCCTGCAAAAGGTTTTGTATTCATATGCAAATAAAAATGTCTGCCCATAAAAAGTACATATGTACTATATTTTTCTACGTGTTTTCATTTTAAATCTCTCTGCCACCTCCCAAATCCAGCAGTTATTTACAACCATCCATTTAGAGAGAAAAAAGGGATATTTGGAGTGAAACGCAGTTTTTCTAATCACATTAACAATAAGTACGTCTTATTCTTATATTTGAAAACGGAATTTTGAAACAGAGAAAGAATCCTTTATAATAAAGCTGCCGTAATAATAATAATTTACTGTCACATGCAGTATTATCATATAAACTGATCTCTTCTGAAGTAGTATAAGAAGTTTGTACCTGTAAGTCATCATAAAAAACAAGTCCTCATATTTGCAAGTCTCCGGTAACACCTTGTCAATGCTGTTCGTAGTTTTATGTAAATTATAAAATATATTTCGACAATATGTTGTTGCCTACAGCTTTACTTTCCTATGATGGAACAGAACCGTGTTAATAAATACAATGAATACGTGTTACACTCGTAAAAATCTACCGAACTGTCATGGGCTGCAATTGACGTTCGAAGCTTTTGCCGTGCAACATGGCTCCCTGTACGGCCTCACCTCCGCCTATTGGGAAAGCGCGGAGTCAGCCATCTAGTGGTATTTATATACATCATTGGCCTCGCGGTGCATGGAGCATAAACGTTGCCATGGGATTGTTGATTTTGAGCAGGGGGAGAAAAACAATTGGGACGTCACTTTCGTAGGCCGTGGCGTGAAAGAAGCTCTCTCTTGATCTAGACTCCGAGGTGAACACATCGTCTGATAAGTACGCGGAAGATAACTTCGAGTTCATTTGATAGTTACGTTATGCTGTTATACAGCTGCGTAATATTTGTCAGAACATTGCCGTGTGACTTTAATTAACTGAATCAATTCGGGTGGAACTGTTCACATACATTATTGACAAAAACTTTATTTGGCAAAAATAATCTAGTTCGTGGCATTTATCATAAACTTTAATTGAAGAACTGTAATTAAGACGTTAATTGAATATAAACAAGATAGACACTGCAAATTATGTCCGCAGTGCCGTGGCGGAACAAATTAATTTAAAAATAGGATTAGCAACGAATACTTAGCAGATATTTTATTTGTTTTTCGATTTGTAAAGTTCGCGAGTAGGCGCACATCTGTTGCGCAGTTTTAGGAAAAAGTATCTCTAGATGCCAGGGTAGCTGTAGATGATAGTTACAATAGATGTTAGAAGGAACGCAGAAGCATCAAGTAGATGGCATCGGGTCCAGCCCAGGCGAGTGAAGATTGGAAAACGACGTGGAAGCCCAGGTTGGTTTCTTCGGGGCGACATCCAGACGACCAACAAGAGAGCTCAGGGGTATTTTATTTGCTAACGATCGTTCAAATTCAATTTAAAGGTCATGACCCCAAATACTAATGTTATTGTTACATTGATAAACAGGAATTTCGAAACGAAATCAGTCAAATACTTGAATAAATAATGTTTTTTTTCAAACTGATTAAAAGGATTATTATTGTGCAACATAGCACGTTATTAGTGCAACTATTCCAGAATCAAAAGATCAAACATTAAGATTTCGCGCTTTTCCGTACGGAGAGCGGATCCGGTGGCAATTTTTGCTGATCACAAGTAAGCAAATTGTCATCGAACTGAAGAACCCCAACGACTGAGATATATAAATGTATATAGTTTTTAATAATTAATTAGAAACTACTGTTTCAATATATAAAGAGTCAGTATGTTTACGTTTCACTGACGTATACAAGACATCTTACGTTAAAGCATGCATTCTATATTAAGATATTTAGTTTAAAATTTCGCGGTTTCTTTGCACATAGGCAATGGATGAAATAATTCATGGCCCCCAAATATAAAATAAAATTTAATCGAGGGAGAAAGTATAGCTTAAGTGTCTAAAATGGCCAAGGGTTATAATTTTCTGGAGTAATTACTGTTGGTGAAGACGGGTTTTTTTGTTTGTTTGTATCTTCTCCTTTTCTTTTTTTCTAAGGCGACAGGCTCTGAAGGCGCGTCGTAGCTCACACTCCGGCTGCGTTAATTGTCGACCTGGACAGGAACGGTAAAGAGATTCTGTTGAAAGTGAAACAATTTTGCGGTAATAAGGAAGTCAGATTAAGTACAATTGCGGGAATACGACTGTAAGTATAATTACTGACTTATTCTTGCTCTTTTTCTGTTTTACTTAATCGCTGTTTTCAAACGTGAAACTGTTTCTTGGTTGCAACTCTTTTATTTTTTGACTCACGCCTTTTCAAATATCCTTCTTTTCCTTGGATGTTTATGTACCTGGTATTCAATGTGTTATTTCGTGCTCGATGTACTACTTCAGTATAGTAAGACACAAACAAACCTCGCAAGAAAAGTAATTCGTCCTGTCTCAGCAGTTCTTTAAATAGTTTCTTCTGTAAAGATCACCGTTCATCACTCAACTGTTTCAAAAAAATTATTAATTTTCATAAATTATAATTATTATTGCACAAATACGTTTTGAAATGGAAATTATAACATTTAGAATTTGGAATAGGCTATGAAAGTATAATTGTTATTGAATATCAGTATTTGTTGCCAATTTAAGTCATTTTTACGAAATGCGGAAGCCTTCAAAAGTTAGGTTTAAAGCAAGTTTCTTTCTCAGTAATATTTTATTTACTGCTGTTTGACTTGGAAGTCTGTCAGTCCTTCTTTGAAGCAGCGAAGGCAATAAGAAATGGTTCTAAAATAATAAGACTATCGTTGTAAGAAACTGCGCCGACGTCCAAAAATGATAAATATTCAAACAGCATTTAACAAAAGTGTTCTGATCTGAGGTAGGTTTTTAATTATAGCTAAAAAATAGCTGAATACGAGCGATTACATCGTACATAAAGTAGAGCAGAAGAAATTACAAAAGAGAAGAACTACTAAACATGCATTATAAGGAAAATCGGAAACCCCTAAAAATGTTTCATGACGGTCTGTTTCTATTCTTCACGACTAATTAAATTAGGTAGGTTTAAAAATTCTGGAACAATACAATCTCTATTCACTGTGAAAACAGGAGGTGAAAAAGTTTTTGAAAATGTAACTGAAACACAATCTGTACATGTATGTTTGTAGAGAAACATAGAAGGACGTCCTGCTATCCACCTTAATTCAAGATCATTAAGTATTACTAAACCTGTAGTGCTACACCAGTACATACTTTCTTAAATCATTTCTAACTTTTGCAATTTTTGAAAATTCAGCGCTCAATGAAAATGAGTCTTGCGCTATTTTTAAGCGTCTTTTGCGCTATCGGAAGAAAAGTATAAAGCACCAATTTGGAGCAGTTTTTGAAAAAAGAAATAGATTGTCTTTACTTAATAAAAATTACGCCAAAACTCATACTTGTTTTTTCAAAAATATATTTATGACATAATGATCTATTTTTAGAACAGATTACGTTAAGAAAAAGATAACTCCCAAATTCGGAGGTTTACCAAAATGTCGAGTTGTAAATGGGACGGTAGCCAACATCTTATATTTCAATACAAATAATACAATATTTTTTTATTAATCGTTTAGACATAAAAAGTGACATATTCCGATTATAGTTTTGTATGAATATTTGAATTATTAGCAGAGATTTGCTAACTTCAAATGGAAGTTAACATGAACACCAATTTTTTTGGAGAAAATAATCCGTGGCAAATTTTGGCAATAAACGGCAAATTAGAGGAATAGTGTGCTTATTTTGAGTGATCTAACTTCCAGAACGTCTGTATGAGTCAGATAGTGTGGAAAATCCGGTACCTTCCGGGTTCAAATCCTAGGATCTCCTGGTCAGCGTTGTTGCAGCAGCGACGATGTTATTACTATGCTACTCCATGATACCAGCCTGTACGTAAGTTGGAAACAAGAAACGGAATACAGCATCTGAAAACACAGACAATAGCACATTGAAATATGTCGATGGAGGAAACTCAAACGAGCACCTTTCAAATGAACAATGTTTTACAAAATATTTTCGAGATATGTGAGACAGGAGAAGAGAGGGTAACGGTTTCTAAGTCTCGGAGTTGGGGATATACGAGGTGTACTTGAAAACGCCAACTACCGGGAACCTTTACTCATTAAAAAAGAAGTCATGAGTTGGGGAGGTGGGGGGGGGGCGGAGCGAGGGCTTGGGCTGGGCGGCGCTTGTGATCGCTGGGCGTGCGGCTAAGCTGAGAGCCTTCTCAGGGCGGAGGCTTCACTAGCCTCGGCGCCGCGCCGGCGCGCCACTCACGCCGCGCGCACGACGCTTCTGTGGGCGCCGGAACAGTTGTTCGAGCTTCGAGGAGCCCTCGGCTTGCAGTCGCCGTGGAATGGTACCTGAAACCCGACAATATATCTGAATGCACTGTGCAATGCGCCACGAGGTTTGCGTGAAAGAGGCTGAAGTTTGCTGCAGTTGCTCAACAACTGAGCCGGCCCAAACCGGTGCGTTCATGAAAGATGTCACTTATGTATTGCGGGCCAGTTACTCCCCAAGTCCGTCCTCCGGCACGAAGTGCAGCACAGAAGAGATCTTACGGTGGAAGAATGGAGTATTCCACCCACCACCTTGTCTTCTACGTCTTCCACTTGCTCAGGTCGAATTCAGTCGTTGTTTGGAGGAGAATTCTGGTGGACGGCTGCTCTGATCGGTAGTTTTCCGTGGTTTCTCCGATCAGTACCAGGCGAATGCAGGAGCAGTACCCTAACAAACGGGCCACGGACCGTGCGCTATCTTTTCTTCCCCTTCCTTTTCCTATCTTCTCCCACTTATACTTACATGCACCACAACACTACTTACGCCGGGAGACCGGTCAAGAGCTTAGAGCTTGTCCCGGCTGGGACGGTGATCCGCTGGTGGGAGATACCTGGTTAGGAAATATCCCGCTAGCCGACGGTAGGTCTGTGCCGGGTCTCACCATTCAGCGGGGGAATATTACCGCCTCTTCCCGAGAAAAACACTACACTTACGGGACTGATGACCATAGCCGTTGACGCGCCCGGAATTACTAATAAATCAATCAATCTTCCACTTGCTCGTTGCTTTCACCTCCATCTCCTTCCCCGTTCCGTCCCGTCCCGCTCCATCTCAGCTGCGAACAGTTTCTTCCACATAGCACTCGTCACTTGGTCGCTAAGTTCGCACTCATGCCATCACCGCTCGTTCCTGCCATGACAGAGTCCGTTTCTGATCCTGCTGCGCGTTTCCGCTTACCGAGTGATTTTAAAGACACTATAGTCAACGTCCGTCAACACAATCGAACCTGTAAAAAAATGAGCAATTGATTAGAGGTGCTCCACGCAAATACTAATATCGCTCATCTACCGCGTCTCTATAAGTTTTGAGTGACATTGTAATAAACTAGCAAACCAATACAAGAAAACTCATATATGGACTCCCCTCCCCACACACACATTCCGGTTTCCTCTCATATCCGTACGAAAGGAAAAGGATGTTAGTGACAAGTGTTTTAATATTATTTAAATAAATAATCATTTATTTAACATTAAGAGTTGACTTTTATTGAAATTATTAAGAAATGAAGTTATTAAGAATAAAAAGATACGCGCATTTTTCGAGAGCATGTTTGCACATGGCCTCAGAAGTCCTACATATGCATTCTTACACTTGACAGGGTCCATGCATCCTAGAGTTAAAAGAATTCGAATCACCTATCGTCAACTTGAAACTTAGAACCCTCAAAATTATTATAGAAACTCCTAAACGGATTCATTTGGAAGAATATGGAGTGAGAATTATCGTGACTCACGGTTTTTGGGGTTGGAAACATGCTTTTAGGGCCTTAAGATGCACCGTTTTGAGTCACATACGACCACGGTTGATGCCGTGGAGCGGTTGAACTTGTGCAGAGGGATTGCAATTGCACGCGCGTAACTTATGTTTTCTTAAGCAAATATTAATATTTATAAAGAAAAAAGTTCAATTTATCGCCTTTACATTACTTCTCTTTAGACTCGTTTCTCATTATTGGTTAGTGAGAATTACGCAAAATGTTTCTTTATTACAGAAATAAGTGATCGTGTATTTGTGAGGTGATGGGGCACCTCTTTCTTCTGATTCTTTCCTCAGTTCGGACGGGAACAGCCGGGTGATTTGGGAAGAGATATAATTTATCACGCTAATAACACTTTCTCTCAAAGAACCAGTTAATCTGGAAGGTGTGATTACGCCCAGAAGATCCAGGCGATTTATCAGTTCTCGTTTTTAGAGCACAAATAATAAAGCCGTAGATTTTAACCCGTCATCGCCATCTCAGCTAGATTGAGTTAACAGGAATGTAATATGTTAAAAATATGTAGAATACCCTTTCGATTATCATAACCTAAAGATAAAGCATTTTCAACATTAAATTTTTCCTAAATACCTAATAGTTATGCAAAAATTAAATTTTTCTATGGTAGTTGAGTGATCGGGTCTCATTAAATAACAAATTTAACACTCTATTGAATTTTCTACCCAATAAATAAACAAGTAAGAAAAGTGTTTTGCATAGATTTGTTATAGAAGACGATGAAGAGATTCGTTGTCTATGGTAGGAAAGTATTAACATACAAATAACGACGGAGAGAGGTAACTTTTTCAGGTAGACAAAGAAAGTTTACCGTCGTGTGTAATATCTGATTTTATTTTATTCCATTAGTTTTAGTAAAATGCAAAAAAAATATATCTTGTTCATATGAGGTTAAATAGCTTCCGGCGCCACAGCCATGAAAAGAAAATCCATGAGTGTAGATTAACTTCCTAAAATGTAAACATCCACCGATGAAAAGGTACTTAGACACCATTAAGGAGAGTAAGCTTCTGAAAAAAAAATGATTATATCAAATCTCAGCCAAAGGCCAGAGATCCTGAGTGCTGAACGGGGGGAACGAAAATTCGGGTAGCAGGGGGCGGGGGGGAGTGGAACGGGATCGGCGTGGGCGGACGACGTAGGGTGGGGGCGGGGCGGGGCGGGGGCGCGGCTGACCCGAGGAGCAGCGGAGGCAGCCGCGTGGAGAGATGTCCGGGGCGATAGAGCGCGCGGGTTTAACGACACAGGGGCGACGGCGGGCGACGCGCTGCGACGCCTCGCGACGCCTGGCGACGCCTGGCGCCCGCCGAGCGCGTCGCCGGCCCCCGCCCCGCCCCGCCCCGCTGGATGAGGGCCACGTGAGACACGGAGAGGCCGCTCTTGCCAGCAAGCTCCGCCCCTCATCGCCCAATCGCCCGAGACGCTCCAAGAAACGGCAATACACATTGAGTGTGGCGTACGAGATGATGTCCTAATCGAGATGGTATTCGAGACGAGATGAATTTTCCAATCTTAAAGAGAAAAGAGCATTCGGTGATCACATTATACTTGAATGAAGATGAGCAGAATCTGCTGTTTGGAAAAAAAGTTCCTTTTCTCGAACTGTTAAAGGGCTCTGTTTACCACTAGTTTTACGATCCTAAAATGATTCTAGACAAAAGAGGCTTTAAAAACAACTAGTATAACATCCAAGGCAATTAAAATAATTCGAACTATAGGAAGTTAATGAAAAATTTCTCTTCAAAATACAACAAATATTTTTTGACTACGTAATAAACTGTATAATTAAAAGGCTTGGATAATGTTAAAATAAAAGTGTTTGGACGCCCTGTTGCTTGACAGAAAATTTATTATCGAAATTGCTGACTATCGAAGTCAAGTGTCTTTCTTCTGTTTAAATGAATTGTTTTACTAAATTTAGTAATACTGAATGAACACTTTAGTACTGTGTATACGAGTAACATGGATTAAAATGGTTTTATTCCTTTTGTTTAAATACCTAAGCGGTTGGTATATGTCACCAAACACCTAAGCGGTGGTAAGATTTATTTTTGTACTTTGATACAAATGAGTATTTTATTGACACTTGTTGGATGCAATGGAATTTCTACCCATCACAGAGCTTTATAGGCAATAAGTCAGCCGTTGGAACTGTTTTGCTAGATCAGGAAAAATGACTAATAACATATTTATGGAAAGCTGCCCTTATGTCATATAGTTAATCAGTTACCCTTTCATAAAATTTAGGGTTTCCGGCAGACTCGGAGAATTACAGCAAAAGTAACAATGAAAGCTATGTCTAGAGCTGTAAAAGTAATGTATTTCCTAAAGGAACCTGTCACCAAGATAATAGTCTTTTATTTACACAGTCGCTAATTTTGCGAAGTTATTCCAGCTAGATTTAAGAAGTGAACCCTTTATAGCGTTGTAAAAGGTGGGGAACAGGGGAATTAAAAGTAACGGAAGTTTTCCGGCTGCCCCTCTTTTCTCTCTTTGAATAAAAACTTTCGGTTGATCAAAGGAGGCACATTAAAACCTTTGAGGAATTTGATATTATTTATTTTCGTCAAAAACAATAGAAACTGTATGTGACGTATAGAGGAGAAGTAGTTTTGGGGCCGAATATTGCAGGCATTGGCTCATCCCTCTGCCTTTTGAGGATTCCAAGAAGGGGAACAATTTGGTCTGTTCTCAGGCACCTGCATTCGTCATCTGGTATTTGGTGAAGCTTCGCTGCAATTATTTCTGCGCTGGGCGTAATGAAAAGACAATTACTGCAATATCCCTCACATACGAAGCATAGAATCGGGATGAATTGCTCAGCCTGACAAATATTACTGCATATTCTCTTGTGCGTGTTTCAAACAAAGATGGCAGTGCTGATGTGAGTACAAATCACCTCAATAAGAATACAGTTGCTTTCGTCATGTTTGTGTTCTGTGATGTTTCAAATAAGGCGTTTCGTCTCCTAAGGTTAGGTTATTTTCATTTTAGTTCTTACATGTTTTATATTTTCAATTATTTCCTTCTTTAAGAAGAAAAGTGGTTGCGGGCGATTGTACTTGTTACGTGTTACTTTGTACTTGTTACGTGTTACAAAGTACGTATTACTTTGACTCGAATCCAATCAATGTATTCAGGGAGACAATTTTATTATGAAAAGATGCATTGTCAGTAAGTGAGATATTCTTGTTTTAACCATGTTACTTGCTCTTCAAAGCGTTGCTTGAACATGTAAATTGTTCTTGGTGCAGAACATCTAAATAGATTATGGTTTCTGATGAGCTCCTCTGCGATGCTGGGATAGTAATTTATAATTATTAATTAGTAATTCACAACTATTATTATAATTATTGAATTATCAATTGCGGGATGAAATTCATTGCGGCATAAAATCAGTGCTTGGAGGTGTCAGTTTATACAACATTCCAGAAAAGCGCTTTTGGCATTTGTCCTCATCAAAAACTCAAATCCCTGTTGTTTCGAGGTAGCAACATTGCCCTTGGCGCAGGGTTGCTGCGAGGCGCGAAAAATTTACAAATATATGAATATATAGACGGAATATGAAAACATTGATAAATGTGACTTGTGCCATTATGAATTTCACCTCCCTAATTAGACATACAAGTAGAATAAATAACTACTGGCCTGCAGCAGCAAAAATACTGCAGAATAGAATCGCACAAAATGGTTGTCCAAAAAGGAAATTGCGTACTGCTCAAAAACAATAAATTGTTTATCCTCGTATAACGCAACAACAAATTAAATATTTTAACAAAAAGTCTTCAATAATACTGCAAAACAAATTACAGTCTTATACAGTACCACCGTTCTGTACGTACCACGAACATAAAAAAAGATGCCGTTTCATGACACAACACGTAAAAAGCAGATATTTAGTGTCAGGTGTCCTCTTCCTCAGAGCCTTGCTGTCGCATGACATCAGCTGTATCGAAAGCATTGACCCATACAAGTATGAGAATATACGTGGAATGACAACCAAATATTTGCATTTTCAACCAAAATCTAAACTGCTTCATAGTTTTCCGGAATTCCTGGATATCTAACGAAGCCATCGACACCTCTGAAAATACCAGTGGCTGCTTAGTTCTCATTCAATTTCTGCATGCACTAGAAAGGGGTACTGAAAATACTCCAAATCTGATTTACGTACTTTGTGGACGGCCACTAAAAATAGTATGAAAGTAAGCACTATTAGGCATGAAAAGTGACAGTTTAGGCACTTAAAATATATTACAAAATGATTAAACCAAGCATTTAACAAACTTTAGACACGAAAAGTTGTTTCTGACATCTAAAACTGATCACAAAAAATTAAATTAGGTTCTTTTCACTATTTAGGATATTCAAGTATTTTTACACTCATGAAAGTGACTACAAGTATATTAATTTATTCACATTTACTTCTTTTCTTTTCATTCATTCTTTCACACTTTTCATTCTCAACCTGTCAGCAGCGCAGCTGCACCGGGAATGGGGGCAATTGCGTAAGTGCTGCTGATCGGAGACGAACGTGAAACATCGTCTTTATATTGACTAGCAGAGCTCCTCATGTACGGTGTACTGGATGAGAGATTTCGGTGCACAGTCGATTGCGTTTGATCAGGGAATATTCGCGTTTTGGGAAAATCGATATAACAAATTTCAGAAATGAGTAATTGAAATATGATAATTTTTCAAAATTACTTGTTGTAGGCAGTTTCAGGCAGAAAAATATTAATATGGGCATCAACCGCCTCTTCAAGGACATTTTTTCAGTAGATCTATTTTTTCATGATTTGTAATCATCTGCAATATTTTTCCACAGTCTCCTAAAGCAGTGGTGTCAAGGTCTGCTACTGGTGTCAGTGGCACGCGTTGTGGCATCGTGCCCTGCCACGAGCTTATCTGCGCAACTAGCGTCGGGGCAGGAAACTATTAGTAACCCCGCCATTTTACAATAGGGCTGGCGTTGTCTCTGGTGGCCACATGAACAGCATGGAGGGGCGATTTCGTCGTGGCACAATTGCCACGGACTTCCGCTCGTGGCATCGACCTTGACAACACTGTCCTAAAGGAACTAAATAGGTATTTGTCCTAAAATCCGAGGTCTATTCGTAAAATGATGAGCAGTGCTGTGGCCGAGGCGTGGGGGGGGGAGGTGGCGGGGCCGCTCCCTTCCCGCAGGAAGGCGGCCGCGCGCGCGCTCCCGGCGCCGGCACCTCCAGACCGCTACGCGCCGGCTGGGCAAGGCGGGGGCGGACCCGTTATGGCGCCTCCAGCCGCACACAGCCACAACGCGCCTCGCGTGCGCTGCCATGGGAACGGCGGTGGGGGCGATGGCGGTGGTGAAAGCTCGGGGCGAGGCGGAGGCTGAGGTGTTGGATGTCGGTGACAGCGGCGGAGGTGGCAGGTGGTGGTGGTGGGGTGGGGTAGCGGAGACGTTGAATGGGAAGGGACAGGGGCAGGGGCGGAGAATGATGCGGAGGCGCTGGTGGAGAAGCAGGCGGAGGCGGAGTCATAGGTGGAGACGGAGTCTGGGGCGGTGGCGGTGCAGGAGGCGGAGGCGGGGGTTGAGGTGGCTGAGGTGTGGGAGAGAGGGAGGCGGAGATCAGTGGCACGGAGGCGGGGGCGGAGGCGGGGGCGGAGGCGGGGGCGGGGGCGAGGGCGGAGGCGAGAGAGAGCGGGGGCGGAGGACAGAGGCAGAGGCTGGGGAGGTGGAGGTGCAGGAGATGGAGGTGCGAGCTGAGGTGTTGGATGTCGGAGGGAGAGTTGGAAGTGACTGGTGGTGGTGTGGCGTAGCGAAGACGTTGAATGGGGCGGGGGAGGCGGCGGGGCGTGGGCGGTAGCGGGGGCGGAGGTGGAGGCTGGGGCGGTGGCGATGCAGGAGGCGGAGACGGTTAAGGTAGTGGTTGTGGTGGTGAAGACCTTGCAACAGACGGTACTCGAAACGACGAGAATCCATTGATTACATTATAAGTAACTGTAAACTATGGTGAATGAGCATTAGTTTATATGTGGGCTGCGAATGCAAGAGGCACAGCAGTAATCAACACTGGGAAACCATCGCAAAGAAAGTAAAAGAAGCAAGGGCCATGAATTTGGGTATGTCGCAAGGCAAAAGGCTAAGAGTGATGCGATTTGAATGTGGATCAACTACTTACATTTTCACAATTTATTTCAACGAAAGTTAGCAAGTGGTTCAACTACAAATATAGTCTACATATCTAGAGAATAATGACGTTACGTTCAGTAGTGCAAATGAACGCGAGTACAGGTCGTTGTCGCGGTAGAGGTGAGGATCGAGGTTGCGATTCAATTGACACTGGCGTATGCTTAGGGGTCGAGGCCGTCGTGGGGTTCGGATCACGTCGTGTCCTGTCGGGTTGGGTCCGAAGACGGTGTAGGCGTCGAAATCGACTTTGGAATAGGCGTTGTAATTGGGTGGGATTCAAGTAGGGGATTTCACTCTCTCACCCTTTCGGTGGGCGCGAACCTTTGACATGACAAGCAATATGATGATGTCTGGTGGCTCAAGAAATTGGTGCGAAAGGCTGAATTTCCAGAATATTTAATTTTCAATTTCAGCTCTAAGAAGGGTGGTGTTTATTGTGAAGATATCTTAGGATTGCGCATTTCTTCAGACCCTCACTGGCGTTACTCTCCAGATCATTACATTTGCCTTCTATACTTTCACCAATGGCATAGAAGAGTACAACGTTTGCAATACACTAATTCCAATAATAATCGGTCGTGTTTACTTTGAAGGTTAGTTATTAAAGTCATCATTACTTAAGACATTGATTTTAGGTGTTAAGAGAAAGATGAAAGCAAATCACATTTAAAAAAAATTCATATTACAAGATTCATTAAACATTTTTCAAGAAACATTTCAATAAAAAAAATACTCATCAGAACCTTTGACAGTTGTACTAAGGATTATGAAAATTTTCAAATGACATTAATGAAAAGCAGAAAGCTTCTGTAGCATAAATCCACTAACGTAAACTTTATTGGTGCAATAATTCAATAGCAAGAACACTATTTCAGTGAAATGGCTCAATAAAAATAATTCGTTATTTTTCGGAAAAGTTCAAAAAAGTAAAATGGTATTAATTAACCTTCAAACATGTCGAATTTATATTGGTAGAGCCAAACAAATATTACCACGTGTCCTTTGAGTGAAGAGTATACGCTTAAAAAGTGATCTATGTATTTGAGCACCATAACACCGACTAGGAATCACTTGCTGAAGTTTCGTTCTCAAACCCTTTGTGATCACGTCTGTCGCGGGTATGACAATTGGAAAATAAGTAATAGTTCGATGACCTATTTGCTGACCAGGTACTGTTTTACCAAAGAGAAACGTTTTCGAATGTAGATCGTAAAGGCGGCTCCACACATTCGTTATTCGGCGAGTAGCGAGCAACCGCTCGCCGAATCCCGAGTAGTGTGGATGAGTTGCTTGCTATTTGCCGAATGACGAACATTCGGTGCTCGCCCTACCTACAGCGTATCAGTCTTTAGGACACATGAAAGGGAGCGAACATGCGCCGAACACAACAGCTGATCGGGATCGGGCGAGCAGTAGCTCGCTGCTTGGCGAATGCCGAATGTGTGGAGCCACCTAAAAAGGATGGTTGCAACATACCGCAAGATAGATCGACGACGACGAAGATCAAGAAAAAGAAGAATGAGGAGGAAATTGAATAATGTTATTTTCTCTTCTCATTTAGTATAAATATATCTAAGTTACTTACGGATTCGTTTCGGTCAAATTCCAAAATTAAAAGTATTATTATTATTATTATTATTATTATTATTATTATTATTATTATTATTCCTCTAAATCACGATTTAAGATGTTATGTGTCGGCTGAATATAAAATCTACTCCAGGTTGCAACCAGCTACCTAAGGAGCAGATCTAGGGACTGTCGGTGCCTCTACAATACTTTGCGCAAAATGTGGGCTGTTCCAAATAAAGCAATTTCTTGCACTTCCCAGTCTTTTGGATTACCTGGGAGTTTAGACAAGTTCTTACTCAAATTTTGCGGAACAAATCCCAGAGCTCCGATAACTATCGGTACGACCTGTGCTTTTACGCCCCACATTCGGCTGATCTCAATTTCCAAACTCTTGTATTTAAGACGTTTCTCTGCCTCCTTGGTTACGACATTTTGATCGCAAGGCACAGCAACATCCACAAGTAGACACGATTTTTTCTCTAAATCCCGGATAACAATATCGGGTTTGTTTGCTGCTATCGTGCGATCCGTTTGAATTTGTTGGTCGTACAATATCGTACACAATCCAACAGATGTCACCGGTTTTGGTGAGTGTTCGTACCACTTGGGGCATGTGTTTGGAACTTCGAGGGCGGTACAGATCTGCCAGTGGAGGTAACTACACACCCTGTCGTGTCTTTTTAAGTATTCGGTCTTTGCTAGGATTGGACAAGCTGAGACAATATGATCGATGGTTTCTACGTGTTCCTGACAAATGCGGCATTTGTCATCTTGGGAAATTTTGAGAACCGCTTTATCATAATGTCGTGTTCTCAAGGCCTGATCTTGGGCAGCTATTACAAGTGCTTCCGATACTGGCTTCTTTCTTCCCCTTTTAAGCCACATAAATGATTGATCTTTATTGATCTGCACCTTGTCCATTCTTTTTAGATATTGTCCGTGGAGTGGTTTGTCTCTCCACGATTTCTTTAACATTATCATTATTATTGTTATTATTATTTGTTATTATTAAGGCCCTCGTTGGTTAGCGTGGTCGCTTTCCTTGGTGCAAACTCGAGTTCGATTCCCGGTCGGGATAAAAATTAACTGTGGGCTTTCCTTACAATGTCCCAGTATGGGATGGCTATGTGCTAACCACAAATTCCACTTGACCCATGGCCGCAAGACCGGGACGCCGCTGGTAGGCTTTAGCTCGTAAAGAGCTGTAGTGGCAAAGTACATACATACGTACGTATATTTGTTATTATTACAACTCATCTTAAATGAGTAAATGTAACAGCAGAAGTCTGACAAAAGTAAACGAGCCGTGGAAATGAATCTGCATGTGTTGAATGATGACGTGAGAAGTGAACTCTGTCCACCACGTCCACATGGAGAGCGCCCTGGCAGCGGCGCATCGCTGGGTCGCCGTTCCGCACGAGCGCCGCCGCGCCGCCGCGCCGGCCACGGCCCTCTGGCGGCGACGCGCTGACTCACGGCCCCCTCCCGCGCCAGCTGCCACACTGTGCCCTACGTGGCGTCGGCCCGCCCAGGTCGCGGCGCCCGGCCCAGCGCCTCACGCTATCAGAGCGCGGGCACTTTTAAACAAAGATACGCCCTCGGGCTTCTCGCGGATTAGGAATTAACTGGGGGAAATCACAATGGCGGACCTTCTGGGCAGAAATTAAACAAACAAAAGAATACATTAATTACTGAAGGTCTCAGCGTGAGAACCATAAGCCGCAGTCACGCTGTTTTCAGACTCAACTCGTTTAATGTCTGGCGTACACATTCCTGTCAACGGACGGCCAAGACAATTACGTAAATGTTATTCTATCCTATATTTAGAAAGTAAAAATACTGAATGCCAAGAGGATCCTCAGAGATAATCGGGTATAGTCAACTTATGTAACTCAAAAGTGTGGCCTTTAATTTTTGTCACTGACCATTCAATTAAAGAATAGCTTAAGTAATTTGGCGCTTCCCGGGCACGTGACATATTTACATATTAAAAAGGAAAAAGGATGACTTCTAAATACAGGATGAAACAACAGTTTTATTTAAACTCCCTCACCCCTCAGAATTCTCGAACATTCTCCGCTCCCCCTGTCCGCTCCGGGAACGCCGCGTTCCGACCTCATCTGGGCCCGACCCGACCCGACCCGACCCGACCTGCTCTCAACTTGCCTCGCCCTGACTGGCCGCCTGCCAACCTGATAGACACCGCAGCACCGCAATCCGTCATACTTCCATGCATTGCGAATTTCTAAAAGTAACTATTTCATATACAAAATCCGAAACTACTGATTCTACATCACTAAACTGCGGATTTTTTACTATTTGCCGATTTTTATCCTTCAATTAAAAACGCATTATTTTAAGTTACTTATTCATTTTAAAGCATTGGGTGTAATAAAAATATAATACTACTAATGCCTCGAAATGAATAAGTAACCTAAAATACTGCATTTTTAATTGAAGGATAAAAATCGGCAAATAGGCAAAAATCCGCAGCTTATACATTACATACTTCCTTGCATTTTTGTAACGGCTACTTTACATGAACCTACAACTGTTTCAAACCCACTTTTTTTCCACGATGCGATGCGAACTCGTTCGGATGAGTTGAGTTAATACACCAGATAAGTTACCCCGACACCATCAGCGCAGCAATTAAGCTCTAACTTCGCGTCGCTTCAAAAAAAGTTGAACATTTTCATTCGCAATTTAAAAAAATTCAGACATTTTCATATCCTTATTTGAAGATCTCATGATCAAGAACAAATTTTGCTAAAGATAAAACCAACCCGGCGCAGCCACATTCACCGACGAGCCAATGCACTCCCCCCCCCCAACGCGTGCCTCCCCCCCCGCCGGGCGCGAGCATTCCCTGGCGTACATCTCCAGAGAACAGTTACAGGATGTGCTCTCGGGAGCTGCAGGCTCTCGTACTTCACAAGTGCGTTCATCCTCTTAGCAGAAACAAGTGGAAGGCCCGCATTATTCTACATTCCCACAGCGGCTCTCCCGCTAATTGGAGAATTGCTTCTCACCCAGGCAATCTCTCCTTGATGTACACTCGTCGTGAATGGGCCTGTTTAGTTTGCTGATTTAATGACCGTGTATCTCTTACGGCATCAAGCGGTGCGGAGTGCGCGGTGACACGAAGAATTATTTTTCGACAAATTCAATTAGTGTTCGCTCAACCGAGGGGTGACACCGAGGCAACTACTGTGACCGAGTGTCAGTCAATGGAAGCTGTCGATGCGACTAAAGGGCAAACCGTAATTCTGCTGAGTTATGTCTTCCTTATAGCTTTGCATGTACATCCATCAAAGCTTCGAGCTCATCCACAGCCGCCACTCAAGCCAATGAAACATAGAAGAATGTGTTCTCCAAACTGACCAACACTAACACCTGTCCTTCTTGATGGACGTGGAACAAACATTTAATGTGTAAACGAAAATAACTCAAGTTAAAAAGCAAAAATGTATTAGTTTTTAGGTAGAAACTGAGTGTTAGCTTTAGAAAATAAATGACTTATTTATAAATAATTCTTAAAACATGGTTGGTCGTACTGAACATAATTCTGGGGCACGAATAGTAAATCCAATATCAAAATTATCCAAAGATTTCAATCTAAAGTATTAAGACACATTGCCAATACCCCCAGGAGTCGGCTTGAAATTCGGCTTGCAGGGGTTTTCCCTGCTAGGTATCTCCTACCAGCATGACCTCGCTCCAGTCGGGACAAGCTATGAGATAACGACCGCTCACCCGACAAGTGTGGTAGTGTGATGCATGTGCTCCAGATGTTATACATATATCAACTGAATTAATGAACAGTTACTAATGAGTATCTTCTTCAATTGATATTAATTACATAATTCAACAAATTTACTTATTGTTCAAATGTATGAAAAGGTTGTCAATAAACTTAATATAAAAAAATTCAGCTGCAATTTTCGAAAGTACAACAATTAAACAATAATTTTCGATATTGCATTAAAACATTCTAACGGGATCGACTTATTATCGGTGTTATTATTGTATTAAAGTTTTATTTTAGTTTGATTTTTTGGCTTGAAAATTTCACTTATTTATTTTAGAGCATGTTTGTAAATTATGAAACCAATTGAATGCATCGACGCACTCATGTCGATGTTAGTATGACACTTTCCGTATAATTGATTGATTGCTCGTGATTCCGGGGGCGTCAACAACTTAATTCCTAAGTGTAATGCGTGTTTTTTCCCCGCCGGATGGCGAGATCCGGTGCCGACCTTCCGTCGACTAGCGAGGTTTTCCCCTCAACCAGATATTTCCAGCGGGGCACCGCCCCAGCCGGGACAAGCTCTACGCTCCCGACTGGTCTCCCGGCATGTGTGGTAGTGTACTGCATGTTAGTGTAAGTGTATGTGTAAGGGGTGAGGATAGGACAAGGAAGAGGAAGGAAAGATCGCAGCGCGGTCCGTGGCCCGTTTGTTGGGGTACTGCTCCGGCATTCGCCTGGTGTTGATAGGAGACAATACGGAAAACTACCGATCAGAGCAGCCGGTCGCTAGAACCCTCCTCCAGACAGCGACTGAATTCGACCTAGCTGACAAGCTAGTGTCGAAAATCCTGTCGCCGTCGGGACCCGAACCTAGGACCTTCCGGTCAGAGGGACTGCAGTAATATGAGTTGATGCACTGAGCCATCGCTTCCGGTCTTTCCAAATGTTATTGAGACTAATGAGTAGATTACATGCCCAAATTGTTTGCCATACAATATTTCTTTAGCACTAATGCATGGACACCAGTACTTCCATTGTTTATTGATTGTAATGTGTTATTTTGTGGCATGCACATGCAACATTTGCGAGTGGTATGCACATGCAACATTATCATGACAACCATCTCGCATATTTTGAATAATGCCAAGACTAGCAAGTTTCCGTGAAAAAACATGCATACTCATTTCAAAATGCAGACTGAAAAATAATCATTTTGCGTATTACTTATGTAAATGACTATTTTCAAGGTGAACCGGCTTAGCCTTTCAAGGTGAACCTCACAACATCAACTAATGTCGCAGCAGTGCCTATGACGGGGAGGTTCTAGTGTTCTAGTCGAGTCCCCACGGTGACAAGATCGACTCAAGCTACTTAGCAAGAGCGAATTCAGGAGAAGAATTCTGTCACTGTCTGGAGGAGAATTATAATGACTGACTGCTCTGATCGGTAGTTTCCCATGATTTCTCCGATCAACACTAGGCGAGCTGCCGGAGTAGTACCGTAACAAACGGGTCACAGGATCGCGTGCGATCTTTCTTTCTCATTCCTTGTCCTATCCTCACCCCTTACGTACCACACTACACTCATATGTACAACACTACCACATATGGCAGGAGACCAGTCAAGAATTTAGGCCTTGACCCGCCTGGGGCGGTGCCCCGCTGGTGGGAGAACCTGGCTGGGGAAAGGCCGCGAGCCGATGTGTAGGACGGCGTCGAATCTCACCAGTCCAGCGGGGGATGATCACCTGCCACCCCCCGGCAAAAACATGCGCTTCACTTATGGGACTCACGATCTTAGCAGTTGACGCGCCCGGAATCACCGATCAATCTATCAGTTTTCAAGTTGGAGTCCTCAAAGCGACCGGTGTGCCCGAGTCCAGAGGGCGCGGGGTCGCCGGCCGCCCGAAGGGCAGGGTGGGTGCGTGCACGTGTGCGCGCGCGTGACCGCTGCCCATAGAGCGTGCGTTGCTCCCCCTCCTCCCCGCGCGCGCCAGGCACCCGAATCGCCTCTTTTGTTCTTCCTCCTCGGGCCAAAATGACACGACTCTTTTATGGTTATTTCTTTTGTCTGCGTGGCTGCCCCTTCCGCGCATTCTTTCGCGGAGTTGCCGCAGGGCCCTCGACCGCTGGCACGCGTCCAAGACTGTTGTTGGACCTGCAGAGGAGTCACGCTCAATCTGCCCCCGTAGATTTCCCTGCCATCTTCTGCCAAGATGATTCGTATATTGTTGGATATCGTCGCTTTGGTTTGTCTTGCGCTGTATTTCTGTGCGAGTAGAAGGGTTCACAAAGCAGTGATGGGTGCTGGCTCAAAGAAGCGGCCCACGCATCAACGACGTGAGAAAGAAGGGAAGATATATGAAATGTCTTATATTTGTTATCTTGCTATTTTCACTGTAATACAACACTGAACTAAATAAAAATGAATGCAATGAATTAGTATTATTACATTATTTATTTGATCACAATTGTTTATGTTTCCTTTAAATGTGGAAAATTAAATGTGAAATACTAATGCGATAAAGATTAATACATAAAAGATTAGTTATCCCATGATTAATATTATAAGCAAGATGCATCAAAAGGGAGAACATCATTAAAGAGATGTAACAGAAAATGGCGAAATCTCTTCGAAGAATATTGACTGGGCGTGATTGATTAAATCCCTAGCGACGACGATGAAGATGATGAATCAAATTAAAGGTTCATAATTTTCTCAAACCTTCAATTATTATGATTAGGCAGCGGATTTTTATGCCCTAAAAAATCTTGAAACATGCTTTTTTAAAATATGCATTAATGACAAACATTTTCAAATATGCATTTTAATATACATTTATGACCTAAAAATTCTTAAAAATGCACTTTAATATGCAATTAAAATAAACAATATTTCATTTTCTGTATGAACCTTTCTTGATAAAATTCAGGAGAAGCATGCTTGGAATGAAAAAAAATATTGTGCAAACCTAATATAACCTAACTTACTTCTCGAGAGAGATAATTGAAGTAAATGTGCACTTGAATGAAGTAACTACATTGTAGGCCTTCTTTCACTTTTTTCTGGCTAGTTTAAAAAATACATCAAGAAATATTCTACATTTGAAAAAGTATTTTATCATCTACAGGAAAAAAAGAAAATTGTGTCAAATTTTGCTAACAATGGATGCTCACAAATAGATTCTATGAAAACACGAAATATTTTATTTATTTTAACGAAATATGCAAAATTTACTCCCATAATTACACGAATATGCCCAAACAGGAAATATCGATCAAATATGCACAAATATGCACCAAAAAATTAATCTACAAAGCATCCAATTATAACCAATGGCAAGAAATTATTCTTAGCAATGCCTTGAAGCAATGGAGAAAAATATGCAAAATCATAGAAATCCACTCCCTAATTATGATATTGGAATAACCTATAAGAGCTATCTATTATAAATATTATCTTCGCACTTCCTATTCTCCTAACACGAAAATAATATCGTGTCATTCTCAAATACAATGGAACCTCAAGATTAATAACAATATACGAAAGCAACTTGTATGTTTCTGAACTTCAGCGGTATGTTTATTTGGCATTAAAAATTCAACGGATGGTAAATGCAGGTGAATCAAATTATAAAATAAACTGTCACTGCAAGAGACTTCGTTCCGGCATGAGCGTAACCTCGTTCTCATCATTACGATGAGCAATTACTCAATTGACGTAACTCTACTTCACACGCTCTATTCGTGTGATGATCTCATTATCCATATACCCTTCTTTTCTGACACGACGCAATTCTGATTTGATCTTTGGCGCCCTCTCTAAGCATATCGATCTATTTCATTTCAACTGAATTCAATTCAATTGATCCATTGCTTTTCTTCTCCAATTCCTTACTGCTCCGTCCTCCAGCCATTTCAGCCTCTGTCTACCTCTCCTCTACCCTCCCTTTCCGCTTCTCCTCAGAAATCGAAGTTCCATATTTACTGCATCCAACGAGAACTGATGGATCCTTGTGCCTGTGATTTATGTCAAGGTTTGTTTTTTTAATGTTTGCCAAAGCAAAGTTGATTTTATTCTAGATTGGCCTGCTATTTCATTTAGTGTGGTCTGGGAGGAAACGATGAAACGTTGAAAATAAGCTCATAAGTCAATTTTAAGCATATTTAGTCTAATAAACTCTTTCGAGATTTCGACTGGCAATAAGCACTCAAATGTTGGTTTGAAAAAATATTTTCTTTGCAAAAATTTGCATTTCAGAAACATACAAACACTCCAGAAACTTGAATATTGTTTATTATTTACAAAAGAAATGAATATATTTACTTACAAGGAAAAATTAACTCAGAAATACAAAAAACAACCAATTCACACAATTAAATTTATTTTTTTATTTTTATAGTATTATCACTATTATTTCTGCATGTATTTCAAATAATAGATACGAGCATAATCTTTGATAAAAATATATTCGCAATTAAACATGTTCGATATTTTATATTGACGTCCTATTATAAAAATAATGAATGTCATTTCTGACATGTTATTATATGAATCTAATTACCGGATGTTTTTCTCTCTAGTAAACTACGAGTATTAAATAGTTTGAGAATCCAGATGGACGAATGGAGCCGGGCTCATAGTAAAAAAACATTGTATGACT
Source organism: Acheta domesticus (assembly GCA_031308135.1). NCBI lineage: Eukaryota > Metazoa > Arthropoda > Insecta > Orthoptera > Gryllidae > Acheta > Acheta domesticus. Next base: position 36,836,063 of record JAHLJT010000631.1, on the reverse strand, counting down.
TCTCCGTGTTTGCATTCAAACAAGTAACTTATATAACGTGAGAAGAAGATGAATTTTAATTAAAACAATGCAGATCAGGCACGTGTCACTATTTAATAGAGATGAAGACTGAAATGAGATATCTGGAGAGATTTTTTAAACATATCTATTACTCGACTTTCCGAGAAGAAAATATTAATCTTATTCGTTACTTTGGGGTCAATCCATTTTAAGTGGTCCAGAATTTAATAAATTGGTCGCTCGACCATCTCGAAAAAAATTCATATTTTGTACATAAATTTCCTCATGTTTTGGCTGTTCAAAACCATTTTTAACTTTTTTTTATTGTACCTGGTTTACAAATGGCGGCCATTTTTGTTTCGCGCCGTGCGGAGTCTAGTTTGGCAGTAGCTCCGACTCTACTTTTCAAAACTGCACTGGTCTAATATCCGCTGATTCTCATGCATTTTCTGTTAATTCAGTCACGTTATTTGCACTAAGAAATACGGTGCGACCGTCCGTATTTCTGTAGAAACATTCAGAAATAGTAAGCAGAATGGAAAATTTTAAACGCGAAAACATAACCAAAACGCTGAATTGTTTTATTTGTTGTATTTTATAAACAATTTTGGTTTTAAGTGGTTCAGCTTCCAAAATCAAGATAACAAGTCTTCAATTAGGGACGTAGATGTCAAATTGTAAGTTTGTGAAAGAGTAAAGTATACGTAATATTGAAAATTATATATTTGGCCACTTTTAGGTACATTAGTTATTAAGTATAATTAATTATTTTAAATCAATGTAGATTTTAGTTTAAAATAGCTTCAAAATAATGTGATTACTTCTTGGCACAAAGTATCCTCAATGGGAAAATGAAGCCCTTTTTTTCGTAAGTTTGCAATTTTTAAAAAATACTTAGAGTTAAATCTAAAAGTTGTGATTTTTACTGAAGTTTGGTATGATAGCGGTCTAGCATGTGTGCAATTTTCAGATTTTTATCTGGTCCCCCAACAGAGATATAACAGTTCAAAATTGGGAAAAAATCCAAAATTCCAATTTTCAAGAGGATGTAATTTTCAAGGGGTGCGTTGTATACCAATGATATTTTACAAAAAGTAACTATACTGTTGTGTGTAAAAGCACAGAAAAAATTAAGGCTTAGATTCTATTCCTTCTTTGAAAAATTACACTCTGAAAATCGAATTTTGTTCATTCGCGTTCCATAGATTTGGTTGCAAATATTTCCCAAATACAAACATACAAAATAGGTAAATAATATTTCGATTTGTAGGCCAGAGTATGCTGAATCGAATGCTTTTTATTCTAGAATGCTAGAACCACCTAGAGCTGAGTAAATTAGGAAAGAGTAAATGTCTGCAAACGTGAAAAATGGCTCACGGCGCGAAACAAAAATGGCCGCCATTTGTAAACCAGGTACAATAAAAAAAGTTAAAAATGGTTTTGAACAGCCAAAACATGAGGAAATTTATGTACAAAATATGAATTTTTTTCGAGATGGTCGAGCGACCAGTGCTGGACCACTTAAAATGGATTGACCCTTTGATTCAATCTCTTTATCTTGGTACATCATAATTCCTAGTAATGTGATTTGTATTTCGCGTATTCGTATGCTTATTCCATGTGTACTGTGCTGCCCCACGACATTGGGCATTACATTAAACGACTAAACCTTTGAGAATTGCTCCCTAATCAGATGAGCAAGACATTCGAATTTGCCGCTGTAAGAACTGGTGGCTGACGATATTATAGATTAAAGGTACTATTGTACTTTGTAAATTCACTTACTCTGCCCCTTTTAAAATATGAATATTTTGCCGTTTTAAAAGCACGGCAACCAAGACCTTCAGGTGTATTTTAACATAAATAATAGTGCCAGGGTATTCGCGGCTCGCAAGCAGAGGCTAAAATGGGAAGCAATCCACTTGCTTTGTTCCCAAGAGCTCTGGTAAATGGCATATTGTGGCCCTGATTTGAATTCAGAGGAACAGGCTCCAGAGGTTTCATCTTGCATTCTATATTGCGCTCGTGATTGTGGCCGAGATGTGAGAGCTTTGCATATCGTAGCTGACTCCGCAGGTATGCGACGGGGGAAGGGGAAGGGTGGGGTGCGGGCGGGGGAAATGACACGTGGAGCGCTAGGCGTGAGGCGTGAAGTGCGAGGCGCGAAGCGTCTGGTGTGACGCATAAGGCGTGGTGGAGGCGGCGGAGGGACGAGGCGTGAAGAGAGGATTAAACCGTGTGGCGTAGAATCTGGTGTGTGGGGGTAATACGGTGTGTGTTTCGGTGCATAGGGTTTTGGGTTAAATATGAAAGATCAGGTATTTAGGTGGAATAAAACATACCAGCGTAATCCACATATTAATGGCAATAAACTATTCCTTTACGGTTTTGTCTTAGAAGACCAGCAAAAGTTGTTTTTTTTTTCCAACTTTGTCTTAATCTGTCACTGGACGTTTGTGCGCGTTTCCAACACTGGAAGTGCTGCTGAAGACTCGGGTCATCATTTGCAAATTGCGAGTGCACTGACATTCTGACGCGGTCGGGTGCGCTCCCAGAACTGTGCGCGGTACAGTCGTATGCACCCCAGTTCCTAACAAATTTGTGAATTGTGTGATTTCCCGTCTTATACGAATGCTGACTACTGAGCGTAATTCACGTGGGAGAGGTTCTCACATGGGGAAATGATGAGAGTGACCAGAAGGGGGAAGGGGTTTATGAAGTGGGGAGAAATACAATCATATTAATTGCGAAATATAGGTTTAATTAGTAAGTTTAAATACACAACGATCACTATATTCTACTGACGGCATAGGAATAAGAAGGAACGAGAGTAGAAGAAGGAAAGAGTAATGTGAGAGAGAAAGAAGGCAATGGAGTCGTGACAAGGATGTCGAGTGCACCATGTCGGCGTCAGCTGGCTTAGCGTAGCCTCCAACTCTGCGGGGGGCACAGCGGGTGAAATTTATGTCTGGAAAGGAGGTATGGTTCAACAAGTTGGAAATTGGTGGGATATGGACGTAAGTTGAGGAGTCATGAATATTTAGTAATCTATTGGAGTGAGGATTTAACGTTACAGTGCGTCTGGATACCCAAGATGTCACTGGAATGCAAATTTGTTCTGTATCATCAATGAGGAAATGGGAAATTGTCGAGATGTTTGAGGAAAATTTCGAATTTGGGCAATGTAAGGTGAATCCGAGGGGTTTCGACAAGCCATTCGGCGCAAGCGACCTGGACTCCTGTCAAAGGGTGTGATTCTTCTGGATGACAATGCCCACCCTCACACAGCAAGACCAACGCAGGGGCTGTTACGGACATTTCACTGGGAACGCTTGGAACATCCACATCCCTGACTTAGCACTCAGTGTTTTTCATCTGTTAGGGCTCCTAAACAATCATTTGGGTGGCCGTCATTTTGATACAGATGATGCCGTAATCTTTGAGGTTACGCGACAGCAACCGAAGGACTTCTTTGCTGCTGGCTTTCAAGGACTTGTAATGAGGTGGGATAAGTGCCTGAATGTACAGAGTGATTATGTGGAAAAGTGAAATAAATGTCAGAAAGTTACTTTATTTTTGTCTCAATTCCGTTTTCCAATTTATTGACTTGCCCTCGTATATTCATTATATCCTTGATTTACAACATGATTGTTAATATTGTAATTCCTATTTAAATTGTCGACATTTATATTTGGAGAAGAATTATTCCTCTCTTTGGAAGAATTAATTTCATTGTTAATTATCGACTTGTCTTTGCACGGATAATGCAATGGTTCTTTGATTATCGTACTGTCTTTGCACGGATAATCTAATGATTCCTCAAGTGAACTGATTTGTGCCGGTATACATTGTGCTATGACAGTATTGCGAGGCATTGTAATGTACGCGGAAGAGACATTAATTAAAGGTGCAGGTATGTTCGTTTTATGAATTATTTTCACAAGTAGTCTCGGGCATCAAATTCCATGATGGTACATATTGTCTGCGCTAAGAGAAGTGATGTAGTAGTATGTACTAAATATGTTTGGCAAGCGATCGTATAGTAAATGCAATTATTCGTGTAGTAAGATTCACAAAACATGATTTAGTTTCGTTTAGTAAATCAGACAATTCATAATCGTAAGTGAATGAACAAAGAGAAATGTCAGTGGTACTAGACTTGTTTTGTAGATAAAATCATTTGGTGAGATCCACGTTTCATGTCGTCACACTTACTAAACACTGTTTAGTAAGCACTGTAAGCACTCTAAACACTGTTTAGTAAGCACTGTTTACTAAACACTGTTTAGTAAGCGCGCGTTCTCAGCAACCTGACCAATTTGAATGGTTATAGAGCCCGTCTGAAGAGTGAGAATTCAACGCCGTGTATACTATTATACGCTATATACATGGCATGTTAAGTATTTTATTGGCTTTTAATAATTATTTTATATTCTAAACTAAAGCTAGAAATACCGTCGATAGCCTAAAGCCGGCAGCCTGCGACCGTAACTGCTCTGCTTGGCTAGGGTGTGTCAGGTAATCGAGGTTAAGGAAATACGATTAATCCAAGGGGCCGTAGGACGGGTGACTGCTACGGAACCCCTCGTTGTTACCTACTTGAAGGGACAGAAAGAAAGTATTCCTTTTCAGGTTTCGTTTAGTTTTTTTCACTGCAATGTGTTTAGTAAATATTACTCAGTGTATTAGTCAATGCAACGATTCGTTTACGTTTCTCCACTACATGCCATTCGTCACGGGGTACGACCTGTTTAGTGAACATTACAATACGTGCATTGGTGTGTTTAACTAAATAGCAGTTTCGTGAACGTGACTAAGCACTTTGTTCTACCAAAATATACTATTCCGTTTAGTTTAATCTACTACGCGATTAACTGTACGAACTAAGCATTTCCATCCGTGTGATTCAAGTACTGCGGGGATGTAATTGATGTACGCATTGCAAAAATATTCGCTTCTAGGAGGAATGGTAACTGTTTCGCGCAGTCGTACGAAAGGAAAGGAAGGGGTGGTGTTTTGGTTTGACGGAGGTGGGGCGCGTCGGGTCTGAGGTAACAGGTGAACGGGACATTGGAGGCGGCGAAGTGAAGGGAGGCGCCAGTTGAGAGCTGGTGCGCTCGTCGTCTGCGGGGCTGGGGGTGGATGGAGAGGGTAACTCTGTGGTCGTTGGAAAGTGAAAGTTGTCTGTAGTCGTTTCCTCGTGTGCTCTGCCAGGCGTCTGCTATTGAGATAGCGTAAGATCGCTCAAGGGCAAGGTCACGGTACCTATTCGTAATGTTGCGTCGAGTAAGGTGTGTTTATGAAGTAAAAAGTCACTACCAATAGTTCCATGAGCCGTCATATACGGGGTCAGTTACATATTATGAAATTGTGAGAAGTAGAGAAAGATGAAGCAGAAGAAAAATGTATCTCAACGGTGGTCGAACTGAGTACACTGAGATGGTGCCCTGTTGCAAATTGCAAAATTTTTATGCGGAACGTTCTGAATTTTTATTGATTTAGGAATGAATTCTGTGAATAAAATTGATTTCCGAGCTCCGCTGTCTATCAAAAGAACAATTTCATTGCCAAAAATATTCGCAATAACAGAGAGGGGAGGAATTAATTTTTCTTGTATGAGTCCGGTATGTGGCCCTTGGGATTGAGTTGGAAACCTCCCGGCTGGGCCGTTCTCGAGAGGTTGTTGGCGTTTGGGTAATATGCTATGGGAAGGGGTGGGGTGGGGCTGTGACCTGTTGGGGTTGTGGCATAAATTGCATTGATTGTGAGTTATTACGGAAGGAAAGAAACAATCTACACTCTTTTATGATGTGATTCGGTTTAGAGCAAAAATAGCAGGTTATTGGTTTCCTCTGCGATCGAGAATTTTGCAATTGTCTGCACTGTTCTATTCTATTGTTTAATCTTCCACAGAATCCACAAGAAGTTTGTTGAGCGCTCTAGCCATATTTGAAGCTGCAATTATGCGACGTATAATTCATTAAACGGCAGTAAGAGTAAGGTGGTTTAGGAATGGGAGAAGAAGAAGAAGAGAAGGAGGAGAAGAAGAAGAAGAAGAAGAAGAGAAGGAGGAGGAGAAGTAGAAGGAGGAGGTGGAGGGGTGGTGGGAGTGCGGTGCGGGCAGTGCATAGCGGGGTGCTCTGATTGAGCGCAAAAAGAACAGGTTAAAGAATGATCTGATTTGGTAGTAGAAGATGGCGCGTTGGATAAATTACTAATAGTGTTGCAGATTAATTCTAGTGTTTTATGGATTTTAGTTAGCGAAGGGGCTTTTGAGTTATTTTCCACAAATAATTTTCTTCTATATTTGCTACTTCGAAATAGGATTTTGGATTAGATTTTTCTACAGTGTTAGTTAGGTGGGAAGAAAGGCTGAAAAAAAATTGTTTAATTAATAATTTTTTGTTAATGGCTAATGATGTAGTGGATGAGGCGCATGAATTTGCAAGCTCGTAAAGTCTAAGTGAAAATTGTTTAGGAGTTTCTGTGTGAAGTATGGTACAGTTGGAATATCGTCGAACTGCATTAGAAAAATCCGTTTGTGGTGTAAAAGGTTGACGAAGTGCAGTTTGGAAATCGGGCTATGTCGTGACAGGGGCGAAATCAGGTGTTAGTAATACTAAACGCTTGGCAGTGCCCTCGATACATGCACGGGAAAACACCAGCCGTTCAGAATCTTCCCATCCTCCGATTTCTGACATTAACGGTATTAATAAATTCATGAACATTTTGGTTTGCTTCGCCGGTACATTTTTCAGTATAATTGTGATATGCAATTTTTTTGTTTCCAAGGATAATGGTCGTCGTTGAGGGTTCGGAGGTGGGGGTGGTGAGGGAGCCGGGGGAGGAGAGAGGCAAGGAGTAAGGAGTCAAGGTGAAAGGTGCTTTGATCGTCCGTGTTGCAAGTCATGTTGTAAAAAAAATACTTAATACAATATTCTAAATTAAAATAAGAATGACTAACGTCCTAAATTGAAAAATAAACTTCATAATATTTTAAATTGAAGTAGATTGGCCAACCTAATACTAATGACAAAGGGAATGGAGTACGAGGGTGCAATGAAAGTTTGGAACAATTTTCAATATATATTCAATTCTCTTTTCGTCAATGTCTAAACTTGACTATAAAATACCCGGATTTGTGGGGTTGCCTCAAAACAACCCACTTACAAACTGGGGCAATTTCTCGGCCCTGGCCTGTACTATTCGAAGATGGAGGCTGAAGGAGTCCTGCTTTTTATTTGTTTCTCTCTTATGGTATCTCCGTCTTCAGATACGGACGACGAAAGCAGATGGGCGCCCTCGAAGAACGGGGAGGAAGTTGAAGACAGACAATAATTTATATTTGTTAATGTTGGTTTGTTTTTGATAGGTTTAACACAATTGACTATTTACATTGTCAGTATTGAAAAGTATTGTAATTCTTCTGCGAAAAGTGCCTATTTTAGACAGAACTGATATTGTGTCCTTGATTTCGTAAGAACGAATTTTCTTGATTCATCATGTAATAAATTACTTTCCCTAAGACAACTCCAGAATGTATATATTTCTGCACTTATCGGACGCAGTAATGACGATTCCAAGCATGTGCGATAATGCTAAGCCGTGCGATAATGCTATTCTCGCACGGCTGTCGACCAATCACATTCGTCTTAGTTTATTATACACGACGAAGAGTTCACGCAGTCACCTACAGAGGCGCTGCGTGCTCTGCCGCGGCAGGTCGCAGCTGTCGTAAGGCAGGTGAACCACGAAACTATGTGAGTTGGTGGTTGATAGTGTCAGAAGACATTGAGTGTTCTGGAGCCCGTTTTGAAAAGTTATAGCGCCCACTTTAGTATTTTCAAAAGATCAATTTCAAAGTCGTACAGAAAGTATGTTCTTCTACTCGCGTAGAATAGCTTATTATTCACTCGTAGAAATTGCAACACTCGCTTCTAAATCGTGAATATTAGCTATCATTCTACGCTCGATAAAGAATACCTGTATACTATTCTCTCATACTTTGTGTAGTCAGAATTCACGTTTTGCGGGTCCTTGAGACCGAAACGTTTGTTTCCGGTATTCTGTCTTTCTGTGTTAGAAGGCTAGCACCTAAACCGTACTCAAGATTTTCGACAAAGTTTCGTATTCTCACATAGGTGAAAATTAGCGAATGTCACGATCTTTTGAATTTAAAACTGGAGAATTTAATTTTCACGAAACTCCCAAATCCTACACAATTTCAAAATTTTTCTCAAAAAAGTTTTAATTTTTTTCTTTATTTTTTTGCACGAAGAGAGAAATGTATGCTTATAAAAATCCGATTTCATAGCGAATCTCTAAATTTTCGAAAAATGGTAAAAAGGATGAAAATGTTTTGAACCCACTCACTCCATCAAGTACATTTTTGTATAAATACATTTTTCTCTAAATGAAATATGTGCTTCGATTTTAGATCTCTACATAACGTCATGTACAATTTTTTAAAATTATGAGCAGTTTTTGCGTAAGTTTGTGAAATAAATATAACTTTTAAACAAATACGTAAACAAGATTTTCTGAAAAAAACTCCTTCAATTATTTATTTATTTATTTACATGTTTGCTCAAAAAGAGTAACGTTTGCATATTAATGAGTTCATGAGCCTCGTTCGCTCCTTCTTTGCCGGCAGGCTTCGGAAGCAGGCTTTGGCGGGCATAAACCATGCGTGGTCTATCACTCCACTCAATTTCGTATTCTATCAGGAGGATTGCTCCCCGGGGTGGGCACCTACGCTTTCACCTTCATCCGCACCAGTCGCGTCCGTTTTCGTTTGTCACCTATGGCACAATTGACTTAAATATTTATTTATATTAAAATTGTCTGATTATTTAAACAATGATATTGTACAGTATCAAATATTCACTAAAAATAATATACAATATAATAAATATGTTTATTAACTAACAAATATCTATGATGGTCCCCACCTAAAATGATCAGCTGGATACGCACCCCCTACCGATTTCAATTTTTCAATTTTATCCAAATTGAATCCCTGTCCATCTGGCCTGAGTCGAAGCTCTGAGATTTTGAAAAGCATCCATTAATTTTTTAGGGTACTTTACAAGAAGCTCCCAGACATTTTCAACATTTTCTCCAAAAGTCTTCAAATTTTTTCCTTAAATTTGTTGTAGGAATAGAGTTAAAAATACAGTAACTCTGCATTTTCGAAAATTACGAAGTTAAAATTTTTCGGCGTCTTCCTACAACTACAAAATTGAAGATAATGGATTTGTTCTCCAAACTAAGGTCTTTCATCAAGATCAGGTACATTTTTTTGAAAATTTTAGTAATTTTCGCACAATATTGCCTGCATTATTTGTAATTTTAAAAATTACAAAAACAAGATTTTTTCAAAGACCGATCAAAATTTGTTCTTTTATCATTTAGTAGGGGTAGTGCCTAATGTACTCTCTGAGATGATATGAACGTCACGTTGCTCTATTCCGTTGTTTTCTCAAAAATTACAAAAATGAATTTTTTTGACTTGTCTCTCACGTCGTTAATATTTACGTTAGCGGCACTTTGTTCACATTATTATATTTATGAGTATATGTGCTTTAAATAATGTCAGATAAACTTTCTAGAAAACTCAACCGTTTTCTGTGAAAACTAGCTCAAAATTCCGCATTTTCAAGAACGCTCAAACGCCATTTTCTCATAAATGGCTCAAAATTTGTTCTTCAAACTTTTCGAACGGATAGTGCTAATTGCACTCTTTAATATGACGCTAAAGTTCATTTTGATTTTTTGTGTTTTTTCAAAAATTACTCTAATGTAATTTTTTGAAAGCTCTCTCACACCGTTAATATGCAGGTTTCTTGCAACTTGTAAACACTGTTGTATTTGTGTGTTAAAGTGCTTTAAATGACTTGAAATAAGGTTTCGAAACAAAAGGTTCCTGTGAAAAAGAGCTTCAAATTTTGCATTTATAGTAGTGATGAAACACCATTCTCTGAAAACGGCTCTAAATTTTTCAATAAAAATTGCCATTTAGGACGAGGTTTTGCTGTTCCTTAATGTTCTTAAAATAATATTTCCGTTCTACTTTTAAGAAACCGAAAAATTCAGAACATGTTTAAAAAAGTAATTTGGGCGGCGATAGATGACAGCTGCCAAGAGTGTGTGTCAAGAACGAATTGTCAGCCGAGACCAAAAGAAATAGATAACTAATACGGTAAAGTCTCTGCCTATTCTGTAGCATCACTAGCCTATAACTGTGATCGGGCACCGAATCCTCCCCAAAAGTCGGTGGAAATCCACCTTTCATTGCCTCCTCCTTGACGCTAACAACGACTCTTGTGGATTGATTGATTGTAATTCCGGGCGCGTCAACTAATAATGGCCATTAGTCCCGTAAGTGTAGTACATGCTTTGCTCAGGAGGTGGCGGTGGTCTTCCCTCCTGGATGGCGAGATCTGGCGCCGACCTACCATTAGCTAGCGAGTTTTCCCCTCAAGGTATCCCTCACCAGCAGGGCACCGCCCCAGCTGGGACAAGCTCTAAGCTCCCGACCGGTCTCTCGGCATATGTGGTAGTGAACAGCATTTGAGTGTAAGAGTAAGGGCAGAGGATAGGACAAGACAGAGGTAGGAAAGATCGTGGGAGGTCCTAGGCCCTTTAGTTAGGGTACTGCTGCCGATTTCGCCTGTTATTGATCGGAGAAAGCATGGAAAACTACCCATCAAAGTAGCTGACCGCTAGAAATCTTCTACAGGTAGCCACTCAATTCGACCTAGCTGACAATCTAGTGTCGAAAATCCGGCCACGGTCGGGACTCGAACCTAGGACCTCCCGGTCAGAGGCACTGCAACGACATCAGTTGATGCCCTGAACCCCCTCTCCCGGTCGGCTGCGGTGGGTGAAACAGGATCGTGTCTGAAAAGTGCGCTGTGGGCCGCGAAGGCTCCTGAATCAATTCCCAATGACCATCTGCACGCAGCGACGTCGTTGCTGCCGCCACGCGCCGCCCGCCCGCATCACCAGCCTCCGCTCTCCAACGGAGCTCGAAGCAGCGGCGTTGCGATCATAGCGGGCGCGGGACATGTACAGGGGCCGGGCGACCGGGCGGGGATGGGAACGGGGACGAAACGGGACGAAGCGGTACGAAACGGTGACGAATCACGACGAAATGCTGAACGGCAACAGAACGTAGACGGGTAAAGCAAAACGAAGGCGGCGGGCGGGCGGGCAATGGGGTGGGCGCGCGCCGCGCAGGTGACATCATCGCTGCCTCCGCTCCTCCGCGCAGGGCAATGCGCCTTCTCGGTCGCCTGGAACGCCTGGCAAGGCCCACACGGATATTTTATACCAACATTCAAGTATTTAACACCGATTTGTGGATGCCGGTGTTTTTAACATAGATGTTATGTGCTGCATGCTTTTACTTGATTTATATTTTATTTTTGAGTGTAAAATATAATAATAAAAAATTACAAAAAAAATTCAGATATCTATAATTTGAACATTCTTCAGACCAAAGTCATCAAGAGTGAAAAATAAGTTAGTCGATTTTTTGTTGATAAATGTAAGGTATTAAGTTTGCATTATTCAATAAGATAAAAGTTTTATTGATTGTTTTGAGAATTTTTCACTTTGTTTTATCGGCTAAAACTCAGTTATAAATTAGTAAACTCGACCATCGCAACATGAAAACGCCCTCTCCTCTGCATGTGATCTCTGATGCTAGAGGTTACTAGCATGGTTTTACAAACGTCGACGTTTGAAAATATGGATGTTTAAAATCATCGACGGTAAGGGCGGTTTTTGTGGTGGATGCCACATCCCTGACGCGAGCCCCTTGGCGGAGAGATGGTGTATCGAAAAGAAAGAAACATTTACACAGCAGAAAACGCGAACAGTGTGTAAACAAGAACAAGTTTTGATATTAAAAATTGTTTTCAGCAGAAATATCCTGCAGAGAGAATTTTCTACAATCGAAAATAATATTGTAATATTAATAGAAATATAAAAATGCTAGGAACGTCCAATAACAAAATTATGTCGTGGATGAAGGAATGTTCTCATTATCTTTTGGTAAGCGATAATGGATGAGTTCCAGTATGGATGAATTTTGTAGTTCATATACACAATATACTAAGTTATATTGTGTAACAGACATGATATACTAAGTTGTACTGTATAAAAATATTTTGTTGGAATTTTCAGTTTTATTCCGATGTTGATGAAAATGTACACCATTGTGTTTCAAAACAAGGGAGGTCACTGTTTACAAAATGTTTCAAAACAAACTACTCCCATCACCCTTTCTCCCCACCCGAAAAGTAGGATTTAAGTATGAATCTTTCCATTTTTTCTGGAGAATCTGATTTCCTAAGAGCCTTTAAATTTTACTTCCAAATTCATTTTGATTCATTGTGAGAGAACTATCACACTTCATATTCCAGTAATTGAAAATCAAATTTGAAAACCAGTTCCGACGGAGACGAACAAGGCTGAGACGTAGATGAGGAGACGGCGAAAGGGGGTGGAGCGGTGAGGGCGGGTAGAAAATCGTTAAGTCGTAGGAGACAATGAACTGGCGGAAGCTAATGCATAAAACGGAGTTTGTAATTAATGACAGCCGAAGAGATTGGCAAGCATACAAAGATTAAAATTCAACTCATCAGAACTGATGTTTAATACATTTTTTACTTCACTGCAAGAGAAACGATTCGAAATCCAAAACAACAAAAACACCATTAGCATATTAAGAGAATGACACTCCTGGACAACGCCTGTCAATGCGCGGTGGAAGACTGTCAGCAACAGAGAAATCTAAAGAAAAAATGTACGGTTCATGGGAAGACAATCACCACCTCAACAAAAAGCACATTCGAAAAGACCTCAGCCCCGAAAGTAACGCTGGCATGAACATTCCAGGAACCTTTTGGTTAATGTAACAAGATCGACTCGCAAAAATCTTGTACATCGAAGGACATGATTGGATCACATTGGAGGACACATTGGATAATTCGAAGTCTTGGTAAATTCCAATAAAATTATTATTCTGGAATTTATTCAAAATATTGATAAAAATACATTTCAATTATTAATATTAATTATATTATGAATATTAACGGGTTTAGTTTGACTTCTTTGTAAGGTAAACTTTTCAAGCTGCATGCGCACTGGGTTGGTATGGCACGGGACCTGTCGGACGGCAGTTTTTATGTGGGCCGCGAGCACTAGGCCGGGACGACACGGACGAACGGAACGAAACGGACACTTGGGACTTTTGAGTCAGTTTGGCTCCTCGCCACATGTCTTCTATTGTGCGTGACGGCTTCATAAGTGATCTAAAGTAGTATTTGCATTGTGTTCATTCATTTTTAATAGTGGAAGAAAAAATAAGGCAAGAACGCGAGGAAAGCCCAGATTCTCTTCTAAACAGAACGAGAATGACAAAAGGGGAGTTGAGAGTATTATCCCGACCTGATGGAAGATGAAAAATTATTTCGGTACTTTAGAATATCTCACGATAAATTTGAAGCTAAATTGGATATTTTCAAATACACTATATAAACCAATATTTTGGTAAATATTGTAAATATGCACAATTATATTGAACAAAGGGACAGGATCATAAATGCATTGCTTTATTCAGAAGCTTAAGAAAATACTACCATGTACCACGGGAGATGAGTCGGGAGCTAGACCAATGCTCAGCCGCTGGTAGGAGATACTCGGTAGGGGGAATCCCCGCCAGCTAACGTAGGTCGGTGCCGGATCTCACCACCCAGAGGGGGAAGATCACCGCCACCGCCCGCCCCGGAACATGCACTATGCTTATGGGGCCAATGAACCTAGCAGTCGTTGCGGCCGGAATCACTTTATCAATTACTCACCGTTCATAAATGGTCCATGTTTCACTAATACTGGTCAGCTTTTTGTAAATATCTAGTATTTTAAATTTGAGTAATATTACTCCTTGAATGAGATAGTTTAGCTAACCAACTAAATTGCACTTCCTAACACGGTAATAAATTTCACACATTCATGTTCGCTCCTCACGCTTCACACAACTTCACTGAAACGGCGGGAAGACCGTCCCACCCATATCGATGACGTCATTAGCACGTTGGGATGTCCAGAACATTTTACCTTCTGAAGCGGGGTGGTGCGAGGCGAGGTGGGACGAGGTGAGACGCGGTGGGGCATGGCGGGTGGGGCGAGTCGAGGTAGGGTGAGGAGGAGTGAGTTGGAGCGTGGTGAGACGGGGTCTGGAGAGGTGAGTCGAGTTAAATCGTGGCGAGGCAAGGCGTAGCGAGCTAGGGGGAGGGGAGAGGCAGGGGCGGTCTTGGTTGAGTGGGGTTGTGAGGGGCGGGTTGTGAGGGGCGGGTGGCGAGGCGCTGAGTGTGGTGGCTGGAGCGCGAGGTGCGGTGTGAGTGGCGCGGGGCACGGGGAGCGGGGAGCGGGGAGCGGGGCGCGGGCATAGGGGGGCGGGGCGCGGGGCACAGGGCGCGATATGTGATATGCTGTTCGTGGGGCGTGGCGGGGGGCGGGAAGCGTGGAGCGTGTAGCGCGGGGAGTGCGGGACGTGTTGCGTCGTAGTACAACGCCGTTGAACGGCGCGAGTTGGCCTGGGTAACGCAAAGTGGCGACACGTCGCGTGTCGGCGCCCGAGAGCCTTCCATGGCGTGGCGTCGCGTTGTGGAGGCTGCGCCGCTCTCCGCTCTTGCGGTGCTCCGCGCGTGCCTCGCGCTGCTGGCGCGGCGTCGCGCCCGCTGCACGCCCCATCGGCTCGCGGAAAACCGCGCCGGTTGCGGAGGGCGGCTCCGCCAGTTCAATGACGCGGCGGCTGCAGTGTGAGTCAGTTCAGTCACGTGAGGGATTTTTTGACACTCCATGATGACAAGCCCAAATTTTGAGTTGAGGACGAGATTATTACGTAGAAATTATTCACATTTATTTCACAAACTTGTGCTTGAACCATTTTACTCCCTATTATTGTTATTTAATTTTCGTATGATAACAACGTATTTATGTAGCAATTTGCAAGAAAACTACACTTTAAATTTTTTTTGTAATAGATATTATTTATATTCATAATCCTGTCATTAAAATTTAGTCTATTGGGTGTTTAAATAAAAGCATGACGTAGGTGAACAATTTTTTTTTGAAATTTGTTATTTATGTCCTGTGGATTTGAATCCTGTTTGATTCACACACATACATATTCACATCTGCTTTTAGACTTGATTTGCGTCAATTCTTACAATATTCTTTTAGTGACGAATGAGATTTAAACAATGTAAATCGCTCATGAAAACTATTCCTAATTTTCATCTACACGCCGTGAACTGACTCTGACGCATTAACAACTAGTGCTCTAGCTCGTATTGCTCGCGAAAAAATACATTTTGCAGAGCGTGTTTTAGAATTTGTCAAAAAAAGTCTACTAACATCGACGATCCCTATATAGATAGGGAACTACCAGGGCGCAGCTTTCCAGCTCCGGTATTGGGATTCATATTCCGATCAATCCATATGGAGTATGTGGTAGGACAAGCGCAAATTTGCTACGGGTCCTCTCGCTTCCTTGCGTTTCATTCTACTTCCCCTTCCCAAACATAAATATTCTATTCACCAATGTAGGCTAAGATTGTAAGTCTCAAGTACTGGGATCTCTATAAAAAAAGACGAATATTATTACAACAAGTAGACTATGGACATTTAATACGACATATTTAAATGTGATGCATAAGCCCGGTTTCGAGATATCGCAATGAGTCCCCGATAGGCGCACAATTTGAATGTCAAGAAATCAGCGAAGATAATCGTGATTTGGGGCGATAAATATCTTCTATTAGGGAATCAGATGGGCGTGAACACATGGAATGGCAGTACCCTTCAGAATGAGGGAAGAAGGATCGTATTCGGTTCATACCCTTTGTTTAGGCTGCGGCTTAGGTGTTAGTCCAGCCCTGGGCAGGAAAATTGCGGAAATCACCAATCAGAGCAATCAGGCCAAAGAACTCCGTTCTGGCAGGGTATCACTAATTTTTAACAATTAAGCATATTTCCGGCAACCGCCAAGCAAAGAATCGAAAATTTCGCCCATGTAGTACCCTAAATTCAAAAGGAATACTCAGTCGTGAATTTCACTGGTGTGCCACACAGACATTTCGACATCAGCCCTACCGCCCTCAGTTGCCTCTGTCAGGATTGCGGTTGCGATCTAGAGACCCGTGTAAAGAAATCCTGGCGGGGAATTGAAATCTCCTGCTGGATGCCCAGATTTTCGGCATCACTCACGTCTTTAGCGCTAATGTGAATGCAATGAGTAGACAAGTTGAGGACTCCGAGTCGATCGGATTAACACCCAGGAGGTGCCTCGTTGGGCTCTTTGCTTGGTCTTGGGCTAGCTCGATTCTTACGCGTACTGAGAAGGGCCTAGTCCCGGCACATTGTGAATGGTGCTTAAGCGGACTCTGCACCAACCCGAAGAGTCGGTCGCTCTGAGCTGACAGGCAGTTCCTGTCCAAACGGAATCACGGAAGTCGTTCGGGAAGGGCGTTGCGTTCCGGCTTTTCTGGGTGCCAAGCGTGACGGTGAGGACAGGGCCAGAGGCAGGAGCCCGCCGTCGGGCCGGGAACATCCTCCTAGGACAGAAAAGGAGCGAAATCGACCCGGCTCGCCGCCCACGGGCACAGTATTCGATATGGTTCTTCTGGCATCCTCACTTCAAATACTGATACTGTCTGTTGACGTTTCACGGAACAAAGAATGTAGATGTGCGGGGAGTGTTTGAGAGATGTGGAATGGGACTTACTGCAGATAAGAGTCTTAATTTGTTTCAAGAATGTAATTTACTAAATGTTCAGAAGGGAATCTGAGAGCTTTCTTCTGTCAAAATAATACTGGGGTAGGATTCAAGATTATGTAATCCATTTTAGCAAAATGCCGTATTTCAAGTAAAAAGCACACAACATGGTAAATTTTGGCTTATTTATTTTCGTTTTCTAATTTTAGTACAGGAATACTTTTACAAACAAATATCAAATAAACAAAAAACAAATTATAAAATCTAGTGTTTCAATATCGAAAAAATAACACAGATAGTAAAAAATCTTGCTGATTAATTGATTATTACTCATTACGGAAAATTGTGTACAAATAGATAAAAGAAATTATACTTACATACTCGTACAGATATTACAAATTACTGAGAAAAATAAAACACACAAACACTGCAAGAGAAAACTAGGAGCCTTAACTTTTATTCAATGTACTACTTCAACTATGAAATTATGTTAACGATGCAGAAAAGAAATACCGAAGTAATGAGGAAATTCGATAGAAAAAGACGTAGTAAAGAGAACAACCGGAAACTCTGTCAATATTTGCCGGAAATGACTTACACAAATATCAGTCATTAACTTCGAACGACCTACAAATGCAATCAAAGAACGGTTTTTCCAATCAATCGTTTCTGAATCCCAAGGAAATAAAAGCATTTATTAAGAGGCATGAATCAGCAGCATTGGACCACTTTACGGTATTACTAAACATTGGGATCAGTTCAATAACCAAGGCGTACTTTCAGAATGTGAATGCGCCGAGTTTCGAACGAGAGTGGAGGCTCCCTTCACAGGTTTTCCAAAGAGCGTGCACCTTCGCCCCGCCGCCAAGGGCTCTCCAGGCGCCCGCGGCCCGCACGCGCCGCGCTGCGCCGCTGTTCGCGAGCGGAGTGGCGGAGGCGCGTGACACATATTCCCAAGTCGTGCGCGCGCGCGACGCGACGCAACGCCGCCGCGCCGCCGCCGCCGCCGCCGCCGCCGCCGCCGCCGGTTCCCCGTGCGCATGCGCGTCAGCCAACCCGCGTCGCGGCGCGGCGCCGAGTGCCGGTCAGAAACGGTTATTTTGGCGGTACACAATCGGATTCCGCAACGCGACCTTCTTTGACGCGGGCGCGGCAAAAACCTTGCCTCCTCTCTCTCACCGCCCCCGCCTTCGTCATCGCCGCCGCCGCCGCCGCCGCCACCCGCTCGCCAGCGCGTCCAGATAAGTGTTTAAGAAAAGATTAACTGATCGCCCCAACGTGACAGAGCGTCCGACGGAGTTCCACGTTCCCGATTTATGGGCCGTGAATCAACACAAGCGCCGACGCCTTGCGCCAGCGTCACCTCGCAGCATAATTTTCTTTCAACTTAAACGCTGGACCGCGGGTAAATGCACGCTCAAGAGCCTGCACGACTCTTCAGATGAAGGTCACTTGCAGGAAAAATTCAAGACGGAGGTATTTCCCAGATAATGCTTCCTATATACCCACATTGCCACAAGGCAGTAACGTGATTTTGAAATGCTCAAATGTACTGGGATTCTCTACGTTTAAGTGGAATGACTGAGGACGAACGAGGCTCTTCCGCGTAATGGTTTACATGAATTTCAAATTTGCTGAATGAAGTTGTACATAGAAACATACACATTAATTTGTTTATTTTTTTCTGATACATTGTAGTTTGTTATTGCCTTCGATACGGAGCCCGATATAAATTGCAGAACATACCTGGATCGGAAGGATCGTGATTACGAGGGAAATATGAAAACAGTTGAATAGTGCTCCATGTTATCTTGTGGAGGGAATTATCAGAGAGAATTGTGGAAGGTAAATATGAAAAGATGATATCCATTACATGTTCAGGAAGCTGTTTGAAGAATATCGGGAATGGGGGCTAATAATAAATATCTCTAAAACTGAATATATTGTAGTTGACAATGTAAACAGAATTTGATGCTAGGTGATATTATCAAAGGAGTCGATAGCTTCAAGTACCTCGGAGTAATGTTTACCAAAAATGGTAAAACTGAAGCTGAAATTATTGAAAGAATAAGAAAAGGGAAACAAGTTACAAAACAGTTGCACAACACACTATAGAGCACACAAATAAGATCTTGTACGAAGATAAAGATATACACGTCTATTGTAGAGAGCATTGTTACCTATGGAACAGAAGTGTGGGCAACAACGGAACAACTAAAGAAGAAATTAAGAGCAACAGAAATGGGTTGTTGGCGACGTTGTCTTCAGCTCACGATTCAGGACAGAATAAGGAATGAAGATGTGTTAGCAAGACTAAACATAGGGACCACAATTTTAGACACTGTGGACACAAAGTGCCTACGATGATATGAGCATGTGCCTCGAATGGATGAGAGAATGTGGCCGAAAAAAATTATCGAATGGACCTCTGCAGAAAGAGGAAGAAGAGGGAGACCGAGAACACTTTGGAAGGATGCCGTAAATTAAACGATGAACGGAAGAAACCTGCAAGAAAACGACTGAAACGACCTTAGCAAATGGAAGCTAGGATACGATAAGAGACTCTGAGTTGTAATAAATTGGCAGAATAAAATAAAATAATGAAAAGACAAACCGAATCAGCTTCACATCTAGTTAATTAGTAAATAAGTAAATCTGAACAATAAAATTAGGTAAGAGATAAAGTTATATATGTACCAAGGACGTTAACTGTTTCTTACGATCTCGTGACACAGAACCCTCGGGCCAAAGGCCGTTGGGCATATTGTCGCATCTGGATTGATTAATAGATTCATTGTTAGTGATTCCGGGCGTGTCAACTACTGAGGGTATTAGTCTCGTAAGTGCAGTGCATGTTTTTCTGTCTGGGGGTGGCGGTAATTTTTCCCTCTCTGGATGGCGAGATCCGGCGCCGAACTACCGTTGACTAACGGGGTTTTCCCCAAACAGGTATCTCCCACCAGCAGAGCATCGCCCAAGTCGCAACAAGCTCAAATCCCCGACCGGTCTTTTGGCATGTGTAGTAGTGTAATGCATATTAGTGTAAATTGTGTTAAGGGGTGTGGGAAGGACAAGGAAGAGGGAGGAAAGATCGCGCGCCGTTTGTTAGTGTACTTCTCAGGCATTCGCCTTCTCCTCCAGCTACTGAATTCGACCTGTGTGACAAGCTAGTGTCGAAAATCCTACCGCCGTTGGGACTCGAACCTAGGACCTCCCGATGAGAGGCCCTGCAGTGACATCAGTTGATGCCCTAAGCCACTCTCTCCCGGTTCGCCGCCCGATCATTAGAACCCTTTTAACGCCCTCGGTGCATAAATAACTGTTTCCTTCTAGGAGATGCAATATCGTCTCCTGTATTATTTCAGTAGTATACCTTTGGGT
Source organism: Acheta domesticus (assembly GCA_031308135.1). Classification (NCBI taxonomy): domain Eukaryota; kingdom Metazoa; phylum Arthropoda; class Insecta; order Orthoptera; family Gryllidae; genus Acheta; species Acheta domesticus. Next base: position 36,815,893 of record JAHLJT010000631.1, on the reverse strand, counting down.
TCCGGCTCTCACACGCAACCAATCTTTATAAATGAGGGCTCTAAAGAAAGAGAATTTCACGGAGACTTCACGAATTTCACTTTGACTTTAAAAATATGGATGATTTCTTTAAAAAAACGCATCGAAATATTTATGTAAAATGCAACACGCATCACATATCAACCTACATCGGCAAATAACTCATAAAAAAAGCGTTTTAGAGCCTTAAAAAGTAAATTTTTGAGGCCAAGGGCCTCAAAGAAACGTTTTTCACAGCACAATATACAAGATGAGACATTCCCCGATCCATTCAATTAACTTTTCGGTTCCACGCTTCAATACTATCAAGGCCACCTCAATATTTCAGCCCTTCCTGCTGGTAGCAATTTTTGTGGCGACACGCTTAGAAGGCTTAGATTCGACAAACTTTATTTACGCTTTCAGTAGTTTGTGCAGTCTGAGGAGGTTTATTTGCTTAATCATTAATTCAAGATTTGCTCTCCAGCAACAACTAAAAGTACTATTATAGTTGCTTGATACCAATACCTATGAAGATTGTTTCTTATGCGTGTAGTGAAACTATTCAATTAATGTTTTTTCATGGCCTGTAAGTGCTGTGTGGAAGGATGTGGATGTTCAGTGAAGAGTGAAGACTGTGTTTGTGTTTTACCTGTACCAAGATTTTCGTTATCATTCGATGAAATTTTCAAGGCAACGGGTTCAGACACGTAGCTTTCCCAAAAGTAAAAAGCTAATATTTTTGTGACTATCACGAAAAACTAAAACCTAATTGACAAAGAATATTGAATAATTACTTCAAATGTCTTTAAGTAAGTGTTGGGAATTGTTCCAAGCAAATTCTCCATGATATTGAATAAATATTTATTGAAAATTTCTTTTACACATTAATTGCATTGTTTTTATTTTATTTGTAATTGTGTTAGTATATTGCAAGTTACCTTTATAGATTTTAAACAAATAAACACGTTTCGTTTACTACTTTCCCTCTTAGAATGAAAGTAGAAGGATAGGGATGAGTGTGGGGACGAACATGCGAGAGTTCTCGCACGGGTACGCAGAGGTGGTGGGGGAAAACTTGTGCTATGGTGCAACACAAAGAACAAACTTTTTAAAGTAGCTAAAGTAAAATAGCTTGAAATAAATGGAAAACAAAAATCAAAACGCGCTAGCCTACAATACTACGTGAATCAATTAAAAAACAACTAAATTTAAAATTATAGAAAGAATAGTGCAAGTCACCCGACAACTGCCAACGATCGCAATCCAAACGCACGATTTAAATGTTGGCGGTATCTGGAAGTAGGTACACCAACGCCCAGCTGCAAACTTATATTGTAAATAAAACACCGTTTGATATTAAACTCAAGGTGTCGGTTCGTTAAGATATTAAAAATGCAAACATAGTTTGAGCAACATTCCCATGGACCGAAGTGGGCTTCCTATTGCCTACTAAATTGTTTCTAATGCTGACAAATGGTATTTAATATTCAAAGGTGAAAACATTAGTTTGATTATTTTTTGGTTCGGAATTGTTTTTCTAGAGGTACGTAAGGACGCAGAAAATAATTCAATACTTTTTAGTATACAAATAATTTTTCAATTTTCTCACCCCAGCAAGCTGACACCCTGACTCTCCAAAACCCACTCGGTTCTTCATAACAAATCAAGGAAAGTTAAATAATATTGCAATGAGTAGGTCTGTTCTTGCCCGATCCGGTATTTTCGCACTACTTTACTTGGCTTTCTCAAGAGTAAAAACCTTTTTTATTATTTGACTATCAAGGAAAGCGAAAAGCTAACTCTCAAGGAAGATTGAAACATTTCTTCAAATGTTGTTTTTAAAGAAGTATGAATTGTTCCAAGAACATCTCTCTATAAAGTTTAATAAACTTTAATTGAAAATTTGTTTCAAACATCAATTGCATTGTTATTTAGTTTGATATTCTGTAAGTACATTAGTAGTTCCTCTCCTTTATGAAAAGGATAGACAAATGGATAAGGGAAAGGGGGGGATTTAATATGCGAGAGTTCTCGCACGGGTACGCTAGTTTGGATTTATTTCATTTCACAAGAAATGTGCGCGTATTATCACGATTGACGTACACTATCATTGTCGGTAGTTCAAAGAGCGCACGAGAAGAAAACTAATCCTGTGAAAGTGTTGGGTTGGAACGGAAAGTGTGTCTAGTTTCATGCTGACGCTTACCTACAAGCGCCTGAGAACTATGTTACTTATCCACCTCAAATGCCGTGCATTTGGAAGGAGGAACTTTCGACACCACAGCCACGGTTTACAGATCCTTATCGGTGCAGTGCAGCTACAACCCGCTTCTCTGCAACCTCACGGAGTACAGGGCAGTGTGCCGATCCAACGCAGTTATAGACAAATCTACTTAAACTGGAATTGAATGCGGTGGCTGTTCAGAGCCTTTTCAATAGACTATTCCACTCGTGAAATTAAAACCAACAGTGTTTAACTATACATACAAAAAACCTCAATCAGGACGGTGTATCTCATAAAGTTTATCGCTTTTTCAATACGATTTTTCCTTACCGATTTTCCCTACTGACCAATCATAAACTGTGTCTCTTCTCTCTTAGAAGGAGGTATACATCGATCGCTATGTCGATGTCCAATAAACCGCGTATGTGCTGTAACATAACCTCTTTGAATTCAACATAGCTTTCAGTTATTTTCAATATTTGGCGCATTTTGGATCTCTGGTGGACGTAATTTCATTCATGAAATAGTCCTATTAAAAACCACTCGTGCTTTGGAAATTCTCAGATAAATCGACAATTTCCGAAGCACTTGTGGTATTAGTTATGACTAGGACCCGGATAATTATGTACTAAAAATTGGGAAAATATGTACTTATAGATGTAATATAATATACAGAAATATGTACTCAAAAGTATGAAATATGTAACATTAAGTATTATTATCTTAATTATTTTTTATTAAAATACATTTATCTTAGTATATATTGTTCTGTGTACTTAATATAAAGACCAGAATTAAACATTATAGTTCTCATAATCCTATTATTTAAAATGATTTCCGTATCAATAAGAAACATATATCGTCTCCGATATTATTTCAGTAGTATACCTTCCCTTTGCGGCTCTAAACCGCAACCAGTCTGTATAAATGAGGTCTCTAAAGAAAGAGAATTTTACGGAGACGCGACGAATTGCATTTTAACTTTAAAAATATGAAGGATTTGTTTAAAAACGCATCTAAATATTCAAGTCAAATACAATTTCTATTTTTCTCTGTGTTTTGGGACTCCAGGGTGACGGAATTGTCCCCTCATAGCACTGCACTAATAGCACAAATCGTTTCGAATCCTGGGTTTTTTCTCCAGAACGGAAGACCTCTTTTTCTTCATTTGATCCCCCTATTGACCCTCGAATGATAAATTATCAGTTTTTAAAGCAGCGACTGCTGACTGGGTAATTTCAAACCGTACCAGAAAGTTTCAGAGATGTCTACAAAAACATAATTGTAGTGCTTACTGAAAAAGGGGGCAATATAATTGTTCAGCTTTTGAGTATCAAACAATTGCTTCGATTTGCCTATAGATGCTGCAGCTTCAGAATCAAATTGATGTATAACTTGTATTACAAACTCAAAATTTTGAGTATTGTAGCTCATAGCGTCAATCCAGGTGCCCCATCTCGTTAATCCTTTTTTCTATTGGAAATCAATGCGTCAACTTTATCAAACTGAGATCTAATCAGTTCTGCAAACACAACGCACGCACAAGATAGGTTAGAAGTAGTAATTTTGGAACAATATCTGCAGGGCTTCTGCTGCCTTCCACATGTACGGCGCTGCACTAGTACTGGAAGGAAGACATTATGTTTAACTTCAATAGGCCACAAAAATGCCGTTGTATCGTTTTGTAGGTTTGTAATAAGTAAGTTTTGTAATAATTGATGGTTGCATTTGGGTTTGAGGGTTCAACACTTCACAAGTTAACAAAATAATACTTACACTTTTAAATGTTCATTAAACCTATCACAACCTTGCCAATTTGATTTCCTTGCACATCAGTTCCACGGCGAGATTTTAATTCATATTTTCGGTCCAAAGAAATAATTTACGAACAACGGTAGAGAGAAAAGAAAAATGTCAACGGCCTTCCTTGAGCTGGTACGTATAGTTTCTGGTGAAGGGTATCAAGGTCAAAGGGAGACCTCTAAAATATGCGAAGTTGGTGCGCAATATCGCCTGCTAAACATATCATTTTCACAAATCAAACTTCCTTTCTGTTCTCCGCGATACTCGCGCTGTAAACTAACAGAACAGAAGTTATGGATTGCATCGTCGCCTTCCCCTTTTACTTCCAATACCGTTGGCATTTATGGATACACTATTTCAGCACGTAATAATATCTTTAGTTTAGAGAGTAGGCTACAGAAATAAAGTATGACAATGCTGAATTGTTTGTTTGGATGATTTCATATCAAAAACAGATAGAAAAAATAAAGCATTATTTTTTTAAATATAGGATAATGGAATAATTCAGTAATATGTAAAAATATGTTCATTTGTGTAAAATATGTAAATAAATGTAATTTCGGGCAAAATATGTAAATATATATACTAAAAACTCGACGTTATCGGCCACTAACCTGGTATGAAACGTGAATATATCGTTGATTCGACTTGATAGAGTTATCTTAGGAAAATATGTAATTACATAATTATCCGGGCCCTAGTTATGACAAATCATAGCTACAAATTGCACTGTGTATTAGTTGTGCTGTGTCACAATTTCAGGTTGTTCCTTTTGGTCTTTTCTTCAGAGGTATTTATAATCATTTTTTAGAAAAAGTAAATTTGCTGATGAGTGAAGCGGTGTCTTGGTAGGTTCCGGTACTCCATTTTGAAAGATGTCATCATGCTCTTTGGTGTGCTTATACATCAAGAGGCACACAAGAGGAAAAGGTAATGCGAACTTTGTACAATGTACCCATCCCTACCCATCCCTCTTCGAGCTGTCACGCTGCAACCGGAAAACGTTTAAGCTGGCTTGATGACAGCTGCTTGGGTTCATAGTGGGGCGAGGCCTAGCAATTTCGGAGAGCAACTTGCAGCTTCAGCTGACGGAACGGAGGAAAAACTTAATCCTTTGAATTGGTTCCTGACTTTTCTGTTTAGACGGGGAGATGCTACAGAATAAATCTCCATTATTATTTTTTCGATATTAATTTTTATGCAACAGACCACATTATGTTACCTGTACCAAAACCGTAGTTTATATTTCGAAAACCTATTTTATCTGTATATCATAAACCGCTTGTTACATTAATTATTTCATACCATCCACGATTTCTCATCATGCCTTGGAATGCTTTAGACGTCACTTTAGAACTTCTTATACAAAACAAATATCTTTTTTCTATAATTACTCCAAGTAATTCCCTATGTTTTCACTAAAAATAAAACAATTTATTTGAAAAACTTTATTGGAACATATACAGTACATGTTACACTATTTTTCCACATAATTATCATCAGAATCGACACATTTGTCATTCCGTGAGATCAAAGTTTTTATCTCTGAGTTCTAGAAGTCTGACGCTTGGGTTGCGTTAGATTCCAGGGTTTGACAACTATCTGCAAAAAACTGCCTGTGTGTCACAGTGAAAAACGTATCGCTGACCGGACAGGAATTCCTTGAAGTGTAAGAAAATATGGAAATCGCTGGGAGAGAGATCTTAGATTGATACATCTGTAAAATATAAATTTTAAAAGTTGTAAATTATTATACGCTATTTACAGTTTTAGAGAAAGTTGGTAGCAAATAAAAACAAGCATGGTTTGACTGGCGTTTTGCAGCACCTGTTACATGACAAAAGCGCGTGGTTTCGTTTCAATTATGGCGGCACTCTTGGAAGTGTGCATAAAAGTATAACGCAATGTTATTAATTTTTACTTTTTTCCTTGCTACTTGCGTAGTTTAGAAAAGGTGTGGTAATGCTGCAAAAAAGAAAACTTTCTGCCAAAATATTGTTTTTTTTATTCCTGATATCGAAAAAGTGGATAATTTTTGTTGGAATAAATTGTGGATAAATAAAAGCTTCCCTCTAAAACTTTGTGTAGCCAGAATGCATGTTTTGTGGATCTATGATGCCCAAAAATTGGCTTTTGGCAACAGCAAAACGCCTCCGCCTGCCCATCAATGAACACTGTCTATGAACACTGCTAGCGGCTAAACCACGAGCAAATTTTCACAAATTGATATTTCCCGATCGATCTGATGTTGCGGTCCTTGAATTCGGAGATATTTTGATTTTGTGGAGTATTATTCCCGAAGCTTTAACATTTTTTTTAATTCTCAAAAATGGCTCAACTTTTTTCTTCCCCCGCCCCTCAGATAGAGCAATTTACGCTTATAAAAATGCAGTGTCAAGTACAAATTTCCAAAAATTGCAAACTTTTAAATTTTGTTCGGCGTTTTTCAACAATATAGATGATAGAGATTTTTTACTGAATGACATTTATTCTTCAAAGACAACTCTTTAAATAGTCATGCTACAATTTTTCGGAAATATAAGTAATCTTCTTGCATGATAGGGAATTTCTTAAAACATATTTTCTCAAATACGGCTTCAAATTTTTCTTCAATTTTTTTCTGGATTAGAGCAAGGTTCCTTTATAAAAATGGCGCAGGTCCCATTTTTGTAAACTCTTCATATATTTGAAAATCAAATATCAAAGATGTATTTTCAAAATAGCAAATTCAAATTTTCCGCGCTGCTGTTGCTGAAGAAAGTGTTTCAGGGGAGTCCAGACAATGACAAGACTGCTTCACGGAAATTTAAAATCCGGTAAATTTTCGTTGTTGGGCGATATCTAGCAGGGTGAAACCCTGTACTGAGGTTTTGATTGTTGAATTTGTGATAGACGAATTAATTTCGTACGAACGTTTCTACATACGTTCTATTTAGATGACTAAAGGCAATAGATTTATACCCTTATTTTCACGCATTCATAAGACGAAATATTGACTGACCTTGAGTTCTTATTATTTAATTTAATGGCTTCTTTTACATTAATGTTTGATCGCTGATTATGGAGTAATAATTATGGAAGTCACTTCGATGTAATCAAAGAAAGCTTGATTGAATTGTTCTTTCCTGTCTTAATTCTTGTGATCTATTCATTTGTTTCTTTTGTATAAATAAGAAATAACTACTATTCCTGGTTGTAATAATTCCGGATTCGCACCACTGATTGTTTGTTTGAAATGATATAGACTTTTCAAGTAATGTCTGAAGTGTTAGTAGAACGGCAATATGCATAAATTGGAATATTATAATATTATGCAAACGTTCCCAATAATTACCTTCTGTTGCAACACCACTAGTTCATTATCCGTTCGCATTATTATTGTCTCTTGGAACACAGAGAATGTATAACAGCATATGTTTTGGAAATTAAGTAGAAAAATATTATACAAAACGTATCATAAACATAACTATCTGGTATATCAGGTATAATGATTTCTCGGCATTGAACGTGTATTTCCTGGGGTATTTAGTTGAAGTTTAACGCGTAATAGAATTAATGAAAAATGTTACTACAAATGATATTAAATCAATTGTTGAAAATGTATATACCCTGGCGAGTGTTTGTTTTGCATTTGTTAAGTTACAAGAGAGATGATATTAATGAAATGAATAGTGAGGTAAGGCGTGGCAAGAAAGGGCAAGCCCAGGCAGGACCGAGAAGGGTGGGGATGCACTACAATGGGTAGAAGTGGGCGAACAGTGCAGGAATAGATAATTTTTATTTATTGATTGCGAAAAATGAATACCAGAGCAATACAGGGCACTTCGATTTCATATAAAAAGATTAAAATATATCTTCAATACAATTGTAAATTTGATTATTCTTTGTGTTTTAGTATTTTTTAATAGATAAATATGAGAAAATTATGATTGTCCTCTGAATATTAATTAGGAAACATAAGTAATCTATTGTTTTCTTACAATGAATAAAAACTTTTTTTAAGATATTTGCCTCTTGTTAAAGTGAGGATGTATGTTCTTATAATGGGGATGTTTCTCTTTTTTGTGATTGGAATTATCCTATTTGAAATCATTTATTATGAAGGTCCACCCTTTGTTTACGAAAGTAGATGCTAAATTTAATGTTTTGACGTAAACATGTAAATTATATATTTTTGTATGCACCCGAAGATGCGTGCAAGAAACATGCGAAAGGTTTCGTTGAACAATTAAAACTTTTTTGAAGAAAAACATTTTCATTGATTGTCAAAAAGCAAAAGGATACTTGATTGTAACAATTTATGTTTTTTTCACTTAAACACGAAAAGAAAGTACAGTTATTAGGGTTAGCGAAAAACATCTTTTGGGTAAATCCGGACTACGTGCGTATGCACGCCAGCTATATAATACACGTTTGTGATAAACATATGCCTCAGCAATGCCGGGTTTCTAAAGCTAGTTAATTAGAATATCATTTTAGAAATATACAGCACTTCGTCGAGTCGACGGCACAAGATTTAAAGCGGCAGCGCGAGCGACCTCGACGACCTGACTTAACATAACCCCACTTTGCGGACTGCACCCGCGCCATGCCCCCAGCGTGAGGGGACAGGCTTGCAAGACCTCCTCAAAGGAATTCCTGGGACCTCCTCGGGAAAAACGGAGATTGCGCTTTGAAATTCCCAACCCCACTGATTCGAATCTGAATGGTTGTTCCCGGAGGTCCCCGAAAATTCCTCAGGCGCAAACTGTGTCAGCCGGGAGTGAGCCGAGCAACCGAAAAGGCTATAAATGATGAATGTCATTACTATTTATCGATGAAATTGGTAAATAACCACGTCCAATAACATTTAAATTTAGACCGATGTGAATACTTTTTTTCGTACTCTTGTCTATTACTTTATCCTTTCCTGTAGTGCAATAAAGCGTGTACTGAACTTTCTTTCTGCCGACGTAGTACAGACCTCACATTTTGTATTCGGAATGTGTAGGCTGGTAATGCTATAACTATTACTGTCTTGTTCATGCCGTCTGGGATCGTTAGTTGTCTTAAAGTACTGGACCGTCTTCTGCACATTACTGCGCATCGCATCTGCGTATTTTTATGAACTAGTCCTGTAAAACGTTTTTGCAGGTCTGGCTCGAGAAATCTCGTCTTTACGATTTACTGTACACAAACGGCTGCGTAAAGGAGCTGCGTAATGGTACAAAAAAGTAAGGTTTTCATTTTGCTGGATCTCTGCTCTCTTTCAGCGCCGTGCATATGCCGTGAGGGAGGCAGTGGCGAAGGCGCCGTGGGACTAGGTGCTGTGCGAGGCAGAGCGGGTGCCGTTAGCACCGCCCTCCCCCCCCCCCCACGCGGCAAGGACATGGCTCTCGACTTTGGCGCAGACTGGTCCCTACAGCTATCTAAAGCTAGCAGCACCCAAAAACTAGTCTCAACCAAACCGTAAGGTCCAAAATTAAAGGCTAATATGAAGCTCATTAAATGCTCTGTTCCCGAATTTGAGGTACTTATGTATTTTCCAAAATCGCGCTGCTAGCCTATACACAGAGCGGAGCGCATTCTCTTACTCCGCCAATTCCGCTATTTTATATCCTCCTGTCAGGATAGTTCGAACTGTGCAGTATTGTGTGGCGTGTGGGTGTGAGTTGGGAAACCCCCAATATAAACAAAAAACAATATTAATATACTTGCAAATCTTCATAATGCATTCAAATGTTATCGTTTCTCTTCCACTCCTGATTTCTATCTGATGGGGCTGTCTGATGAGATGATCTTGAATTACGAAGGTTGTACCACAATTCTGTAGTACAAACATTCAACTCACATCGCGCTTATCGGATATGACATGAAGTTAACCTTTTTGCAATCTCAATCCAAAGGTCTCCCATGAAAGACTCTCAGGGCGCTCAGAGTTAGAAGATATCTAATTTAATAATAACAATGATTATAATAAATACGGTAAAGAAAATCACATTCTGAGACAATGTAGTATACGAAGAGAATCTGTTCAGCCAGACTAATTGTGAAAGAATCGAATGCAAATAAATTATCAGGAATAAAAAGCAAAGTTTGCAATTTTACGAGATATATTTTTTTCACACTTCGAGGATTAGGATGTCCCGTCTTAATCTTGCACATCGTATTCGAATTACTTTCACATTCTTTCCGAAGCAGAAATAAGCGAGCGCTAATATGTCAGGCGTGCTGGAAAATGTGGGATGATGACATCAATATCTTTGAGAAATGAATTAAACAAAACAAACATTAGTTGCTTGTCAGAAAGATTGATAATGTTGGTATTGAGGTTCAGATTTAATAAGAAATTCCATTATCTTGCAATGATCGGCAACATTTTTATCCTTTCGTTCATCGAAAGTGATTTTATTTGTGAAATACCCCACATTCTTTTGGTGCCATAAACTGTTAGAAGCATTTTCTGAATTTCGACCTACAATTCACTTCTTCCCTAAATGCTCCTTATGTACTCAGGTTCCATTTTCTCTGGGAATTTTTGCTTACCCTCCGGGCCTCCCTTCGATTGTCAGAGTGAAAACAGCTTCTTTTGAGGATACTTCATTTACATTTTCAACAAATTTATTTTAACATGTTCCTCTGCAACAAAAAACATCAAAGATTCTTTCATGCATACTGCATTTCCTTGTTAATCTCAACGTTCTCCGTTACCTACTCATAACACATCTGAACACTATATTCTCGCTGCGTCTCCAGTAAAAGCCCACACTCATGCTTCTCAATATGCAGCGACGCGAGGCAACGGGCAACGGAGCCGTTCGGTCCATTTGCAGGCAAAAGTTGACAAATCGCTGCAACCGCCGGCGCTGAAGCGCTGCAGGCAGCCAATGCCGCCGGCGGCGCCCGGAAGCCGCCGCGAGGAATGACTTGTGGCCGCGCGAATGTAGGCGCCTTATTACGAGTGTAAAACGGCATCTGGCAATTCCGCGCTCTATTCACTGTAATGCATCACGTCGACCAACTAAGTGAATTATTTTTTCTCGTTTTGGTAAATTTATTCAATATTAACGACACATATAGTTTTGTAACAAGAAAAACAACCGAACATATGTTCTCCAGAATGTTCTCTAACCTAACTGAATTCTAGCTACTAGCTCAAGGACGGATGTAAAGATGTAAAGCAGAAATTAGGAAAATTAATGCTTGTGTTTTTGAGACTTAAAACTGAACTACATTAAACAATGTTTTGGGAGTAATATATTTTCCGTATGGCGAATATGTACAACTTTTCTACAGCCACATCCCAGGCTCATGTAATTTTCGACGTGTATCCTTGCTGCTCGAAATACAAGATCTGTCCCAACTTTCCAAGCCATTTTCCAACAATATTAATACTTTTTTTAAAAATTTGTTGCGTCTGAGCGGACGCAGCGCGCCTCCAAGCCCCCCGGGGGCGTTGAGCGTTTTGCGCTGGGGAGTAATCCTCCGTTAATTGCTGCGCATGGGAGTAATCCTCCATTAATGTAAACTGTCATGTCACGTCTCGTCGCAGTCAGTTGTCAAGAGAACCGCCAGGCAGCATCTCCGCATACCCGCCTCCTACCACGCGCTTCTGCGTCACTACCTAGCGGCCAGAATCGGGAAGGAATAAGGATGTGGGTACGGTTTATGACACTTCACAGGTGTTGGACTAGCCCTTGTCAAGCAGCCAAACGCGTGTTGTTGCGGTCTGGTTGTTTTCTTCATAAATTCAATTATAGATCTTTAAATGATTTCGTGCATTTTCCTAAATATTTGAGTAATTGGTGAGTAATAACACTAAGATAATTAAACGTTTCGGTATATCGCGCAATCCCACTAGTTTTAATTTGATTTATTTAATGTTTGTAGAAACTAGGTAGGTATTTGCAACCACAATGGATAGTAACAAAATAAAAAGTATGCAAAACATAATACTAATAGTAAGTAATTATACAAATTCTGGAATGCTACCTGAAACCTTCGCTCATTGGTTTCCCGACTTAATTGCACACAATTTTACACAATTAAAACTCGCTTTGCCTCTGTTTATATCATTTCTCTGGGACAATTAAAATGACGTAATATTTTCTAACAGTTTACAATTCCAGAATGACAGAGAGGAGGCAGAGAAGAAAGAGAGAGAGAAGAAAGAGAGAGGAGAGAGAAGAAAGAGAGGAGAGAGAGAGAGAGAAAGAGAGAGGAGAGAGAGAGAGAGAGAGAGAAGAAAGAGAGAGGATAGAGAGAAGAAAGAGAGAGGAGAGAGAGAAGAAAGAGGATAGAGAGAAGAAAGAGAGAGGATAGAGAGGGGAGAGGGAAACTGATAGAGACAGAGAATAAGCGAATTGCTTGAAGTAAAAACATACCTATACATATAAAATAGATTAAATGAGACTATTACTATATCACAGTAAAACGAATGGTTACTTAAAGGTTCCTTAATATTATAATACCCCAATTTCCTTTCGTATTAACCCATCTGTCATCACTTGAAAAACTCACTACAAATCGTAGAATATTAGGTGCAAAAACGAAATTCATTTAAAGCTAATATCAACAAAAATTCGACAATTAAAAGTGTTTGAATTCCCAGAATTGCAAACTGCAGCGTCACTGCGCGGCGTTTTCTATGTATTACAATCTAGTATCTCGTGAACGACTCCAGAGATTTGGCGCGGTAAATTCAAATTTAAAAATTTCGAAGATATACAAACAATACATAAATATACATATTTTAAAAAATTTGTATGATCTTCTTTAAAGAATTAATTTTTATAATAGATTTCATTTAACAAAAAATCTCTATCAACATTGTACTTTAGAATAGTCCTTTTTTGCAATTTTCCGAAAATAGGGAGTTCACTGAAAATGAGTCCAGTACTATTTTCATTACAGTTATTTGCTACTTACGACAGAAAAGACATTAAAAATGTTTGGAGCAGTTTTTTAGTACATAATTGTTGAAAACTTGCCTCACACCAAAACTACTCATATTTTCGAAAAATTAACAGAAGCTTATTGAAAGATATATTTTTAACGAACAGATTTTATCGAGGGAAAACTATATATTCACTATTGTAGTTGTAGGAAAACGCCGAAAAAAATTTGAACTTTTTCAATTTTCAGAAATTTAGGAAGTTCAACGAAAAAAATTATTTAAGCATTTTTTGCACCAGCAGAGGAAAAATGTTAGAGAAAATACTTGGAGGAATTTTTGAGAAAATGTTAAAAATCTTGGGTCTTCATGAAAGTTTCCACCCAAATGAAAATATCCGTTTTGAATTTTAGGGGCCGTGACATCAGTCAGATCGATGGGGAAATATCGATTTTGGTGAAAATTTGCACACAATTTAGCCTATATAGTTGTTCACTGACAGGTGGACAAACGCAAGTTGGCGCCAATCAATTGTTCGATATCAAGGATCCACCAAACGTGTATTCTGAGTATATAACGTATTAAGGAAGAAAATTACTACAAATAAGAAAAGATTTTTCGTTGCCAGGTCTAGGTATTAATAGTTTTTTTTTCAGGGCCGTTTTTGCTTTTATGGCCGGCAGCATTACAATACTTTCTCTATACTGCGTAAACAGTACGTGTGAAAGTAATTACGGCGCACAAAAAACAAGCTTGAGAAGGTGCGGGAATAAAAAGTAATTGGGAACGAACTCCTTCAATTTTGTCATTACGCTTGTTGCAATGACAACTACGTCAAACAAACTCTTTGTCCTTTCAGGAATAAGGACGTAAAACGTGAGTGAGGCCAATTGTAATGGGAGTTGCGTCCATGTCGCGAGTGCAAAAAATTAAGTCAGTGGGTTTCTGAACTACGTTTCCAGGGCTCCTGCGGCGACGCGTCGCGTCGCGGGGCGCCGCGGCGGCAATCCTGGTCACGCGCTCGCACAATGGCCGCTAGTCACAACGCATTAACCCCACTTTCCCGCCAGCCCGGTTGATGTAACTGCACAGGCCTTCATAAGGCGGAGGGTGCGAATGTGGGCGGGGAGCTCTGGTTGCAAGCGCGACGCTCTGCACGATGGTGGGTGCACGGGGGGGGGCTCTTTTTTTTTCAATTCATTTATTTATTCTTTCTGAATTTACATCGTTCAACCTTTCGGTTCTACACATGATTGGATGACTTATTCTAATCTTAAAAATTACGAGTGGAGAAACTCAATGAGCACCGCCAGAGCATCACTAGAGCTGATTTTAATTACAGAAGTTAATTATCTATTCAAACGTGGAAAAGCGTTTAAGAATGAATGAAGGGGATACCTGTTTTTTTATTCTCAGGAAGGGAGGGATATCTATGCCGAGGTTGTAAAAGGATGGTCCAGTTCTGTTAGGTAGGTGGAAGAAGAAATTGTGGGATATGTGAAAGATTTGCTCTTTTATGGATTTTAGGTGGAAATCTGAATGGAGGGTAGAGTTTCTGACAAACCATGGAGCTTTGGTAGCAATGCGGAGGATTCTGTTTTGGAAGACTTGGATCTTGTTTATGTGGGATGCTGCTGAATGACACCAGATTGGGCAGGCGTAAAAAAGGAGTGGTCGGAGAATGGACTTGTATAGGAGCACTGTATTTTCGGGGCTGAGGCTACTTTTAAGGTTTGTAATCGGTCGGAGTTGATGAAGTTTCTGATGGGCTAAAGGGCTCATTGGAGGAAGAGAGGAAACAACTCGATGAAGACTGTGTTATGAGGCATCTCGCTGCTTAGGACCCGCAGCGCCGGGTGCGAACCGTTTGCTTCCTACAGGAGCTTGGGATATTACGAAGACATACGAGGACATCGCGTCGTGTATTTCGAATACATATTATTTGTTTTTTCCGTTTTAATGCTGCAATCGGACAATTAATAATGAATGACTCAACAGCATGATTTAAAAAATCCTAACACAAACAATGCAAACAGAAAAAGCTTGTTCAACAATTACCACAGACGTGCGTACAAGTGGGGTCAGTGCGCCGTGTCCGCCCCCGCCCTCCTGAAAATTTTGAAATGTGGCTCTGCGTAAAAAAACACTTGATGTCCTGAAATATGTTCAATTCTAGATTTTTACTTTTTTCAACAGGCAATTTGGAAAGCTTATACATTTGGAGAAAGCCTACGTCAATACCTACAAAGATAATGGGATGTAGAAGAGTACCAATTACAACAGACATACAAAATGAAACTGAAAAAGTGCTATAATTGTGTATGACGTACAGCTCAGCATTGTCTTAGAATAAATCACGAAATATTGTAAATAGTCATTTGAATACACTAAAAACTATTGTATTAAAATAGTTACGTAGATAACATATTATGATTCAACATTGTTCTTCAATTCATCAGAAAATATGCAGTCACTTGGATGCATAACAAAATATCGCAAACAAATAAATGTCGTTTCGGTAAGAATTCATTTAGAACCCTCTTCAGAGGCCAAAAATGACCAAATTGACTTAAGAGATGAGAATAAATCCGAGTTTTAGCATAAAGAATGATATAAAGGAGATTATTCACAAAAAGATAGGAACACATTCTCATAAATTCTTCATAACTTACGATTGTCATACGATTGTCATAAATAAATATTTGGGCAACGTGGGGTACTTCAGTGAGTAGATAAATATCACAGACTGTTGCTGTGACAATTATTCTGGTGACAATTACGCGCATTAAAAACCAGTTTTGAGTTTGTCCAAAGTTGTGCCAAATTTAAACCTCCCCGAAAATTCAACCCAAGTCGGAGATGTACAGTGGGTACGATCTTCAAAACTCCAGTATGAGAAACAATAAAAGCATATTTAAACACATTTAAAAACTTAATTCCGATTACAGGATAAAGAGTGAGAAGAATTCCACCTGACGCAATGAGAGCAAGTGGTCCTGGCGAGGCAGTGGTGAAGGAGCGGCCTCTCACGCGGTGTCGCCTGTCTCTCCCCTTCCCGTGTGCGGCGATGCTCTTTTGTTCCGGCCACATCTGGCGAACACGGGCTGCGGACGAGGTAGAGGATCCACAATTCAATCTCCTTGGAGAGTAACTTAAGGCAGGTTTCGATTTGTCTAGGTCGTTTCTCTCTCGAGGGAATATCCCACGCTAGAAAAGTAATTTTATCCCTGTCAAGGCCACATTATTGAACTTGATTCCTAGATTCCTGATTTAAGTTTCATACACTTTGAAATGAAGGAATACAAATGAAAGAACCTGGAAAAGAAACCTTCGGTTGGAAAAATTGAAACAGCCTATTTGCCTGGGGCATCGACCTTTCTTTCAAGGACGGATGCTGGAACAGTCTCAGACCACATATGTGTAGAATATTTTGTATCGTGTCCAAAGTTAGTGAAAAAATTAAAACTCTGATTTAACCGTCACTTTTAATTGTCCAGTTAATAATTTGTCTTTTGAATATTTTAAAGTCTGAATAAATTATTGAATTAATATTAATTAATTCAATTATTATATTATATTCATAATAGTAATAATAATAATAAGATTAATAATAGTAATGGAGTAATAATAATAATAATAATAATAATAATAATAATAATAATAATAATAAAATTTCGGTAGATCATCGTCTTCACCTTGAAAACCAGAATTTTTAGATATTGAATTAGAACCTCTGGAGGATTGAAAGGAAATACCGTTCTCAAAAAAATTTGAAAATAAAAAGTGATTCAAATAATATATGGCTTTTATTGCATTTTCTGCTCTGTCCACTTAAATGTGTGCCCTTTTTCAAAAATAAAATACTGTAATAATATTCTTATTCAGTCACCTTCAAACTGTGTAAAACCATCAATTTATTTAAAATGCACATTCAAATTTCTATAATTGGCGTATTGCATCATCCAAATCCTATCACTAAGTTTTCACATCGTATTCAAATTCATAAAACCTCACCCCCCCAGAGTCACACGTGATCTTACTCCGATGTGAGTGTTCACGTGCATGAATTGGCGCGCCTTCCCGCTCCCTCCGCTGCTCCAGTTTCTGACAGTTGTGTGTCGCGCGGCGCACAATGGGCTCCCGCGCTGGGAAGCGCCCGCGCGCGCAGACGGCGTCCCACGGCGGGCGACGCAGCTTCGGCCCCAGCCCCCCCCCCCGCACCCCCCCCGCACCCACGCTGTCGCGATCGTATCCGCCAGCCCGCTCTCCTGGAGTTCGTCCACACATCCACCACACACCCTCACGTTTGCCCGGCCGTCTGGCCGTCTGTCTATCTGGCAGTCCGTCCGTCTGGCCGTCTGGCTGTCCGTCTGGCCGTCCGTCCGTCTGGCCGTCCGTCCGTCGGCCCGTCCGTCCGTCTGACCGCCCGTCCGTCTGCCCATCCGTCCGTCTGGCCGTCCGTCCGTGTGGATGTCCGTCCGTGTGGATGTCCGTCCGTCTGGCCGTCCGTCTAGCCGTTCCGTCTAGCCGTCCGTCTAGGCGTCCGTCTAGGCGTCGGTCTACCCGTCCGTCTAGCCCGTCCAACTAGCCGTTTGTCTAGATGTCCGCCTAGAAATCCGCCTGGTGGTCTGCTTGCCATCACGCCCGCCCCCGCAAGAGCCGCTGGGGCTGGGCCGGGCGGCGCTCCGCTCGCACCTCCGCCGGGCCGACCGCCAGAGCGAGCAGCCTCGTTGGCTGCGAGCGGCTCTGCGCTCACGCCTCTAATGAAGACAGAACTGGTCTGTTAGCCACTCAACACGCACGCAATCACTGCTTAGACAAACACGAAGAGATCAGACGGTGAGAAATATCTCCAAGATGGGATGAAAGAAGCGCAGAGCACGGCCCACGAGAAGCAAAGGAACATGCACAGAGAAGAGAGAACAGTGATAGAGAGGGGGGACAAGGAAAGAAAAGGGCCGAGAAGGGCACGGACAGGGTTAGGGCGAGGGCAAAAGAGCTACCGAGATTTGCAAGTGGCGGGCAGCACGAGGGAGGCCTCATTGCAAAGCCCATATCTGTAGGCGAGGACCTTTTTGAAAATTTTGGACGAAAGGGCATCCGTTCTTGCAGAATATGCAATAATCATAATGATAAACGCAAATATGTCATTCTTTTCTATCATAGTGATCGAAATTGAATTCATTTTAGTGAATGCATTTAATTGAATACATTTTACCCCCTCAAACGTAGCAATTTTAATTTCAGTGCTTGAGGTGTTCGCTGATTTATTGGAAACATCGCGACCAAATAATACCAGAAAAATGAGGACATCCTAAGAAACATATTTCAAATCCCCTTCTCCCAGTGGCCAGGAAAATAAGCCCGGTCATTCGGCCAATCTTGCGATGAGCAAGCAAAAATGGCACACCTCGCCTCTGGCTTGACCCCATGCAGCGTCATTGTAAGGTACCATTTTAAGCAACTACGCAAGTACGGGATGTATTATTTATTTTTCCGTTACGTATAAACAGATGAAACTGAGCCTAATTTAATAACTTTTTGTTCTGTATAATGAAAAAATACCAATTTTGTTTTTATTAACACACAGTGAGTACATTTCGGCAAAAGTCTGTAAACATTAGTATTAAAAATATCTAGACTTTAACACTGAATTGCTTCCTTATTATTTGAGTAAGGAAAGTAAACCATGACATATACATTACATTGTTCATGAGTGCATGATTTCAAGCTCAGCACTCATAGCTCATGTCAGTTCTTCATTAATTAATAAAGTAATGTACGCTTTTACGGCTGGATAATGTCTCCTACATTATTTCAGTAGTGTATCTTCCCTTTGCGGCTCTCACATACAACCAATCTTTATAAATGACGCACATTGATTTTAAAGATATGAAGAATTTTTTCAAAAACTCATCTAAATATTCATGTAAAATGCAATTTGAAACGCACGTCACGATTTTTGAACCTATATCGTTAAATAACTCTTAAACAAAGCATTCTAGGGCCTTACAAAATAAAAATGTTGAGGCCGAAGGCTTCGAAGAAACGTTTCTCACACCGCAATCTACAGGATGAGATCATCTTGAACATTCATTTACATTTTTCCTCGTTCGACGCTTCTCGACTCTAACCCACCTGTTCAGAGCTTGTACAATTTACAACTGTATGTGAAATTACTAATTACTTGATATTCTATGCGACTGAATTACACTGACCTACCTCTTTGCTCGATAATAAAGTTAAATAAGCATAGTTTGTATTGACAAGGGTGTATTACATTGTTATCAACTACAAGGTGACATAGAACAAGTGACGGAGGATAAGAGTGTCTTGAAGAAAAACATATATTACAGGCTTAATATGGAAATGGAAAAATAAGGAAGAGGGTGGGGTTTCTCACGCGAGAGTTCTCGCACGGGGACGCTAGTACTATTAAAATTACTTTCCGGGTTGGAGGGCTGTGGTCTAAAGGACATTCTGTATCGGACAACAATCTTCATTAATTTGTTTAAAATTGATAATTTTGGCAAATAACCCACCACACTGGGTATATTCCGCCTTGTTTCGTAGAAAAACACATTCTAGAAATGTTTTCAAACCTAGAGCATGTTTCTAAGCCCCCAAAAAAGTAAAATTGCAGAGGCATATAAATAGTAACTAGTGGTGCTACAGAATGGCACAGACTTTCCCGTATTAGTTTTCTATTTCCTTGGGTCTTCGCTAGCTATTCCGAATTGCGACTAACTCTTTCTTGCCAGCTGTCATCTATCACCGCCAAAAGTACATTTTTTTGTCATTTTCTAAAATTTTCGGTTTCCTATTGGTAGAACGGAAATATTATTTTTTGAATATTAAAGAACACAAAAACCTAGTCATAAATGGCAAAATTATGTGCTATTTAAGAGAAAATGGCGTTTTAAGGCTACTAAAAATGCGAAATTTAAAGCTCATTTTCACAGATAATTTTTGAGTTATCAAAATACTTCATTTGAAGTTATTTGAAGCACTTACACTCACAAATATAATAATCTTTACAAATTGCTGGTAATGTGCATATTAAAAGATGTGAGAGATCTTTCAAAAAATTACAATTATGTAATTTTTGAAAAAACAAGAAAATAAATGAAAATAAACTTTACGCTGTACTAAAGAGTGTAATTAGCACTATCCGTTACAAAAGTTTGAAGAAAAAATTTGCAGCCATATATCAGAAAATGGCGTGTGAGCCTATCTGAAAATGAGCCTATCTGAACTTTTCACGGAAAACGGTTGTGTTTCCGAGAAACTTTACTTGACATTATTTAAAGCACATGTACTCGTAAATATAAGAATGTAAAAAAATCGCCGGTAATGTATATATTGTTGACGTGAGAAACATGTGAAAAAATTTACATTTTTGTAATTTTTGAAAAAAACAACCTATAGAGCAATATGGCTTTTATGTCATCTGATAGAGTAAATTTACAACTATCCCTACCAAAAGTTTAAAGAAAAAATTTGGAGCCGTTTTTGAGAAAATCTTGTTTTTGTAATTTTTTTGAAATTTCACATATTGCACACAATATTGCACGAAAACTACTAAAATTTTGAAAAACATTTACATGCCTTTATGAAAGAATTCAAAATGCAGAACAAATTTTATCTGAAGAAAAAATCTCTATATTCAATTTTGTATTTGGAGAAAGACGCCGAAAAAAATTCAAACTTTCACAATTTTCGAAAATTCAGAGTTATCCGTGAAAATCGGACCTTTGCCATATTAATAAGTGTATGTAAATCTATTCCTACAATAAATTTAAAGAAAAAATTTGGAGCCATTTTTGAGAAAATTTTGAAAATTCCCGGGGACTACATGTAAAGTACCCCCAAAATTTGAAGAATCGTTTTCAAAATCTCAAAGCTTCGACTAGAATCAGATCAACCGGGAAATATTCATTTTGGAAGAAACTATATGTATCGTTTAGGCGCTAGCAGTGTTACAGACGGACAGACGGACAGACGGACGGACAGACGGACAGACGGACGGACAGACAGACAGACAGACAGACAGACAGACAGACAGACAGACAGACAGACAGACAGACAGACAGACAGACAGACAGACAGACAGACAGACAGACAGACAGACAGACAGACAGACAGACAGACAGACAGACAGACAGACAGACAGACAGACAGACAGACAGACAGACAGACAGACAGACAGACAGACAGACAGACAGACAGACAGACAGACAGACAGACAGACAGACAGACAGACAGACAGACAGACAGACAGACAGACAGACAGACAGACAGACAGACAGACAGACAGACAGACAGACAGACAGACAGACAGACAGACAGACAGACAGACAGACAGACAGACAGACAGACAGACAGACAGACAGACAGACAGACAGACAGACAGACAGACAGACAGGACAGACAGACAGACAGACAGACAGACAGAAAGACAGACAGACAGACAGACGGTTTTCCTTTCAATTGGGTTTTCGGTATCAAGGACCTAGAAAACAGGGTTTCTGGCTACACTACGTGTTAGGGGACTTTTTTTCTTAATTTAGCAGCTGGTTTTATCCACTTCTTCGTTTTCACGGCCCGGCAATTAATTTTTTTTCCGCCGAAAATTGGCCATTTTTTCGCGCAGCATTACATAACTTTCCCTATACTACGTATATCACTCCGTGTATACGTACGTGTCCAGGAAAGTAAAAGTAAACGCATCAGAGGCATGTAAAAGTAAAAAGTGCAACCATTTTACGAAAACAAGGTAATCAATAAAAAATCAGAGCTTATTATTGTATAGTTTCCTCCAAAAGTGATGAAGTTAATTTTAAACATTCTGGGTCAATACTAACACTATTCTTTGTAAACCCAGACAAACATGTTTTTAAAATGTAGTTAAAATGTATATTTACCTCAATCTGCACATGTATATTGTAGTAGACTATAGTGTTACCTACTCAACACTCCTTGACCAATAGCGTTTCTTCCCCCTCTCTGGTACAATAAACAGTTTAAGGTAAAGGCTCGCAGCTGGCACTGATAACAGGATTCGAAATGCAATACATTCGATGGTGCGAAACAGAACCTATTTACTATTGAAAACGAGAATTTTTCGTGTTATTTCCCAAAACAATCTGAAGAAATGGCAGAGGCAGATCCTTCACAGGAGACACCTAGAACACCTGACGAAATTAGGAGAATTTAGAATGGCAGTGAACGCAAAGTTATTGAGAAAGTTTTGAAGCTTGCATGTTGGAGAAAGGGAAAGATTCTGATGCGTTGGGTTTTGGGTTGGGCTTCTGCTTACACTGGAACAAGTATTTAGGCGATGCAGATAATAAATACTAAAAGAGCCAATGATTCTTATGATTTTACAGCAATGCCTATAAAAATAAAACATTCAAGAAGACTTATAATCCGTCTACCTATTTTTTTATATTTTAGGCAAACGAAGTCAGTATGATTTCCTGGTCAAGAAATTAATCAGTGATGCATTGCATTGAAATGTAGGTTTGATTTTTATTTTCTAGAAGTTGGTATTGCTTCACAAACGCTAGTGGTTGATTTTCTAACTAATACCTTCAGTCCATCCACATTTCTCCAAGCCATCGGTCAAAAAAATTTGCACGGATATTAATATAACCTGCTATCCACCTTACCTTAAAGATGCAATGCACCACTTACAATTACAATCACTGAAATATTTTCGTAAAAAGACACATAGATCAGACCATTGCTGGTCATTAGGTTTATTTATATCTCATTAACCTTTACTTTCTGAAATAAAATGCCAATATTCGAGCTTAAAACATATATATCTTCGCTTTCGCCAACTATATTCTCACGGTGCAAAGTTATCTTTGAATTGCATTGTATTTGGTCTGGATAATGTAATAAACAATGGACATCAAATAAGCATACATTCTTTTAATTTCAACATTGTACTACTATTTTTGTGTTTATACTATAAAAACGGCGAGTAATAGCAAGTGACAATACTTTGTGTCCCTCTGCCTTTCAATTGAACAAAAATCAGAAAATTTGGTTGATTAGAAAGCTCAAACTGCTTTCTAAAAGAAAACCCTTAATGTTTTAAATATAACGATAATAATAACATTACAATGAAAGCAGTTCAAGACCGAAACGACAAACTTCTTATTTTGATACTGTCATGAACAGGTTTCATTGTAATAGAATAAAATGTTTCAAAATATATGAGAGCATATTTGTGCATAGTTAACTGAGTGCACAGTTAACTCTTAAATGAGATGATGCCATTTTTAATTATGTTGAAGTAACTTTTTTCTTTTTCCCCCCTTAACTTTTAACTTTTTCTTTAACTTTTAACTTTTTAACTTTGAATTCATCCATTTATGTATTAAAACTTCTATTTGAAAAATTCTGAATAAAAATGTGGGGTTTTACAAGTAAAAGATGAATTCTTAAAATGCATCAATATGATGCCCCACTCGTCAGTAACTTGTGAGTTAATTATTACATTATTATCACAAAATTATAAATTTTTTTACACACGTAGCGTGTATCAAGGAATCAACCGTTGACATTTGAGAATATGGACAATCTCTAATATTTATCAAGATCTTTAAAACCAAAATTATCATAGCCAATTATCTGCTTTTAGCCAAACTTAAAAGTATCTAATGTACGATGCACATTGAGTACTTTCTGAGAAGGAGTCTCCAAATTCTAGGTATTTATGAAACCTTCAATGACATTTTTTTGTCTCCAGCTGAATACCCTTTCCGTCCAGATTAGAGCACTGAAGAAAAGTCGAACTTTCAGCGAACTGACGTAAAAAATAACACGTCAAAATGTGAAGATATTTCACAACTTAAATCAGTTTTTGAATCAGATTTGAACTCTCCCCTCCTCGCTCCCTTTTTCTCCGCGAGCGACATCGCTCAGAGCAGATGCTTCCGCCTCCTTCCTGGTGCAGCGCGGCTGTGCATCATGCAACTTCCTTGTCCGCGCCGACTTCGTTAATGTCGCACCCTATCCCATTTTCGCACTACAAAGGTGCATTTATGAACGAACAAGCAACTTCAGAACATGTGCTGCCCGTTACAACTATTGTCCCGAAAATAGGACACCCACTTGTTTTCTTCCATGTTTGTGTAGTTCGTAACTGGGTCCTTTATTTCGTTTTTAAGTAAGAGCACTTGTGTTGCAGCTTGGGCCCAAAGAAACCATTGTGCAAATACTTCACGTATGTACTAGTGTGCAGAACTCCGAATAACTTGTGTGGTTTAGAAAGACGAAGCTTGTATTAAAAATTGAATAATACATGAAACTTTGAAGAACTTTTACACAAATGGATGTTAATAATTGCCTCGAAAAAATGTATTACATTCTTACGTTCTACACTGTATGTTAACTATCCTTTAAAGATATATTCACAATTCACTCTTACATTTAACAAATAAATGTAATCTAGTGTCTGCCCTTTTACATACACGCGACAACATACGAACGTACGTTCAAACGTTCTGAAAATATTACAATACAAATTTCATTAGTTGAATACGGACAAGAACCTGATTTCAAAGAAAGAAATAATGAAATGAACATCTATTGTACTTATCCGTTGCAGTATCTTTTTGGATTCACATAAGAAGCTTGCTGGTGAGATGAAAATGCATTGATATGAAATTTCCAGCGCCGTTCCTAATGCGTTGCATTAACATGCAAATGTTCTGGCTACATCACTGTGTACGTAACGGGAGAAAGAAACTGGGACGGTGGTACAAGTTATTTCATTTGCTTTGCATGCTTGTTATAAACCTTGATATTTTACCGTTATTCACAGACGGTTGCTTTTTATTTCACAGTGATATCAAATAATTTGGTAAATATGAAAGTAATAGAGCCAATGACCTAATTTTTCTGTATATCATTTATCAATAAACAATATTAAATATCTCCGTTATAAGATTGCATGGATTTATTAGATATACTTTTTCTCCTATTAATCAATTTTGATTTTATATTTTAGTTGTATTAAAGTTACAGAAGAGATAGTTTGTTTTCAATAAATTCCTAATATTAGAAATGAATTTCTTCTTTTATCATCGACGTACAAAACTAGCAAGGCTGCAACAGCTCATGCTTTCTTGTACCAGTTTTAACGGTTATGTAATATTATCGTTAAAGCTGGGAAGTTCATCTAATTGCACGAGTTTTGTTGAAGGTCATATGTGTCGGAAGCTCTAAATTTCTACGTTTCACGAAAATAATCTCAGATGCAAAATACATTGCATGTAATGCATATTTTAGAGATTTGGGGTAGATGAATGCATTTATTTACATATTTTTCATTGTTTAATTCAATGAAAATGATTAATTAACGTAAAACACTGTTTCGTGGCAATTTAAGCAAGCCTACACAAAACCAATTTGCGTCCGACGGCCAGGACGGGCGAAGATAAATTTGCTGTGGTATCCAGTAAATATAGAATAGTTAAATGATAAAACGGAAAGATGATACGAGCCGTTGTGATTTACTCCGCTATGTCTTGTGATTATGTGATTATAATTCTGACTGCGGTTTCACACTATATCAAAATGTATGTATTCTAATCATTAATTTGTGGTTGTGCTTGTTTTTAATGCCATTTTTGAGGCGTACTCAAATGATAAAATTCATTCCCTGTGTGACTGCTTTTCAGAGAATGTATTTTGCGCAATAATATCAAAAGACGTAAGTGCCCATCATATCATATCATACGGTGTGGTGTGATGTGAAAAGGTCTTCTTCGAAATACCGCTGGCTTCGCTTTCCACCGTTTGAAGCCTGGCGTCGGGACTTTGCCCAGCCATTCAAGAGCGAATCTCGCCGATCATTTGCGAGGGGGGGAGTCATCGTAGATTTTTGTTAAATAAGAAGCATATTTGTTATTATATGTATTGTATATTATTTATGTACAGTAGATATGATACTATACAATATTGTTGTTTAAATAAGTACTAAATTCGAAGATAAATAGATATTTAAATCAATTTTGCCAAATAAAGGAAGGTAAACGAAAACTCTAGCCGTTTTGGGGGGTGGCATGGCCTTCATAGCCCCCCTGGATCCTGCCAGTGCACCCATTCGAATTTGTGGAAGGAGGAACTCTGAGGGCGCTTTGTTTCCCATCCGCCCCACACAACAACAAGCAGCCCCGCTGGCGACCACCCTGTCTCTCCCACCGCCTGTCCAGAGGGTCCGCGAAGAGCGTGGGCTTCGCCACGTCGTCGTCGCGTCGGCGTCGGCGCCCTGCCACGGGCAGGCGGAGGGGAGGGGAGGGGAGGGGAGGGGAGGGAAGAGAAGAAGCGCGACAGCCGCTGCGCGGCGCGGCGCGGCCCGGCCCGGCGCGGAGGGAGCGTTGAACCCGGGGCTGCGAGAGAGATGCGCGTGATCTACCAACACTCCGCCCCGGCCCCCCCCCCCACCCCCTGCGGCCGCGAAACACCCAAGGCGCGCAGCGCTTCCCAGTCTCTTGCTCTTTACGAGCAACCACTCCCACAGGAAGAAAATATTACCAATACACAAATGAAACTACGTACCGCTAAGCGTGCATGAAGTTTTATTAAGATATCTGATACATAGGACGTCACGGAGGAAAAACTACGTTGGTGCACGGTAAGACCACCGTTACACTGCAAAAAGTAACTTTCGAGGCTCGTCCTTGCTTCCCATGGTCTTTTGATGGTCGTAACAGTCTTCCATGGTTTTCATTCACGGAGACATCGTGTTGGAATGTTTTGATGAAACCATGAAGTTTAGAGAGAAGAGAAAAATGATGGTGCACAATATACGCATTTTTCCATAATCATTGAAAAAATATGTACATTTCATGAGTAAAATAATTGTTTCTTGCCCAATCTTGCTTTTTCCTCGAACTATCATACTCAGCCAAAAAGTACCTTAATTTCGATCATACTAAAATATTTCACGCCCTTCATATCAAACAATTATTTATAATCAGAAGGTTAACGACGCTTCTTCATGTAGTTACGTGGCAAAAGTATATCAGTAACACCTTTGAGTGATGTTTGTTTAATCCATTCTCATGTGCGTTGCTGACGGTGAAGGGAAAGAGACCTCAATAGCTGCTTCGTCTCTCGTTACATAATACCTTCCTCTCTTAGATAAAAT
Source organism: Acheta domesticus (assembly GCA_031308135.1). Classification (NCBI taxonomy): domain Eukaryota; kingdom Metazoa; phylum Arthropoda; class Insecta; order Orthoptera; family Gryllidae; genus Acheta; species Acheta domesticus. The sequence continues at coordinate 36,788,824 of JAHLJT010000631.1, read as the reverse complement.
ATCTTTATTATCTTTTTTAATGATAGTATTTTAAGAATGCTACAAATACTTTGAGTAAAGGATATTCTTAGTACTCGCAGTTTTATTATAGAAGCTTTTACTGACTTATTTAATATTTCCCCTTTTAAGGTAATTGTCGACTTTATGAGAACTTTTATTGTTTTTTGAACATACTTCGATAGCCATCATTATCACGTGGTTTCTTCGTTGTCAATATCTCACCAAATATCAATACTTCTATTTCTTTATTTGTGGTTGTTTAATTTCGATTGTGAAGGACCATCAAACGTTGCATTCAAAAATATTTATGATTACCCTGGTCAACACTCATTTTCTTACCAAACAATTTAAAGCCATTTTAGGGTATGTTTCATGCACAGATTCCAAATATGAAATGGGGTTTGGTAGATTGGCTCTAGTTTTTGAGATAATGAAATCGCATTGAAAAATATTGATTGTGATGTTCATGAGTTTAGGTCAACTGGATAATAAGAAGTCTTACATTGCCAACGTTTCGGTCGTATATTTGACCTTCATAAGGGCTACATAAAAATACATACCTATAAATACAACATACATACAGTGCTCATATCATAACTACACATTGGTTTCACAATTCACATTTCACGTTTCACAATAAACATTGGTTATATTTCATATCTGTAATATTATAGTTGGAACAAGAAGAAAAAGGGTAATTTACAACCTGGCTGAGTCCCCATTCTTGTAACTCACATGAATGGTACACAAATATGTTATAAAGTTCATCTCGCAACTGTTGTGAATACACAGCTGATCGTGTGTATGTTGTATTGTGATAGGGTGGCGTGTGTTGCCAACTTGTCAACAGTGAAACAAACGTGAAAAAACACACGAAAACACAACCAAAAGAAAACATATCCACAATAAAAACGAAAATATAATTAGTAAAGAGAAGGCTAAACATTGATCAATAATTTAGAATTAAAACATTACACAGTATTATTTGGTATTACATAATGTAAAATAAAAACAATAAAAACAAGTAACAGCCACACTTATTTACCAATTATATTGGCATAGATTTAACATGAATTAAATGCAACTAGATATGCCTATTTATACAAAATTAAACTCTTGAAATATTTAACATTGATATAGTCAACATATTTATATTTACAGCCTGTAAATAATCTCAAAACATTGTATGATATCCTTTTATGCGGCAAATTAGGGCAATCACGTTGATGGCTCCAGTAGTAGTCTGCCATTGTGTCTATCCCATCTGCCCTGATATCTAACTTCCATTACCGTTATTTCTTGATGGAACCGCTCGCTTTTTTCCTCACACATATTGCCAAGATTTTCTGGAAATTTGTCTAGATGGTTATTGAAATAGTATACCTTAATGCTCATAGTTTCACCGAAATTTTGAAAGTTTAAAATCGAGTCTGGCACCAGTTTTTGATACTTTTCTGCTTTATGTTTATCTAAAAATGTTCTTGACAACTATGACAAAGCCTGTACCAATAACCAGTAGTGTTATTTTCGCTTCCAGTGTCAGACATTTCTTTTCTTTTAGTCAGGATGCTAAAAGTTCAGCTGCTTTGTTTGGCAAACTGAGGTCACTAATTAAATCACTGAGCTTCTCTTGGGAGAAGTGCTCTTTTGTAACAACACTTCCATCGTATTCACTGCCACAGCTAACTCTTGAATTGCATCCCAGAATCTGTATATCCTCACTATCAGACATAGAACTTCCTTTGAGTGTGGTGAATATCAGGTCCATGTGGCACAGGTCGCTTTGCAGATTCTAAATCAGGGTACTCCCTGTTCTTTTTTTGTAACAATTGAAGGCTTTTACGTTCACAGAACAAAAATAACAATCATCATAATTTTAGGGCGCCATACCATCTATACACCAAATTTTAAACTCTTCAGTTTTCCACTGACGGAAACACTCCACACAAGTTTTACATACCACATCAGGAGCCCACGACTTATCTTGATCACACAGTTTCATACCAAAAATGTTTCGTATATTTTTCTACAAAGTTTGTAATATTTCTTTTCTGTTTTTGTAGCGTAAATTCCCACAAATGTAGTCAAATACATTAAAGTTGTTCAAACAAGGTCTTCCTGAATAACTCATTGTTTTGTAACGAAAGAAAATGTAATAATAAAACGAGGTTCAATTAAAGTATACTGAAAATGATGCGATATTCAATGTTATATAGAGATTTGTAGATATTTGCATTAGATGCTTTGAGTTTTGTGATGGTATCATTCATTACAATCTTCATAGCACAAAAACTATAGCCAATTCAGTGAAACTAATGACATATCTGGATTCAGCGTATCCGATTTACTGCAAATTCGTTGCAAAATCCTGGGCAAGTGAAAAAATGTTTTTTTTTGTTGAGCAGTGTTTTATACAAAGAACGAGTAAATGAAAAATAACTTTCTTACTGTTATCTATTATGTAGAAGAGAAGAAATCCTTTGTCAGAGTATGTTGCATTGTGAGGATACGCAATTTTGTTGGAATGTTGCTTTACTTTATCAGTTAGTTGTAATCGTTTCCAACTTCTATCTCATAGAGCATTTATTATTTACATATAATCAAAAGGTTATATTTTATGTTGGGACTATAGGCCTCAGAGTTAGATTATTCGAACTCCGTCTTGAAGATAATTATCTCTGATCAATTTGTGCTGCTGGGGAATGGAGAATGAGTGGCATCTTTTTTGACATTTCATTCCTCAACCGCTGTCTTCACAATTTCTCATAAACCGATTGATCTCCGTCAGAGTTACAACCACTATTCGTAGATTCATCAACGTCAGCGGCCAGAGACGCTCAGCCGCCGGAATCTCTTCTTGTCCTTCGCCACCCCAGCGCGGCCATTTCAATTCCACTCGGCCGCGCCGCCCCAGGCCACACGGGCGAGCGCGAGAAACAGCGAGCGCTCTGTCTTCTACCAAGGGCTGAGGATTCGGGGTGACGCTACAGGAAGGGACGTAATCACCATCTGATGGATGGCCGATATCATCACCATCTCGAAAACTTTTTTCCCACAGCTCTGCACTTCAGGTTCCATATGAGCCATATGTTCCATATGCCGCCAGTCGACCTTGAAGAACAGGGAATAGTGATTGGAAGGAAATGCAAGTGAAATACACGAACGATAAATGACAAAGGAAGAAGTTTGCTCCTTGTGTATATAGCCCATATGAGCACAGGAAGGGGAATCACCGAAGTTGCCTCCGCCACACTGGCTTAGGTGGCTCAGAGCATCAACTGATATCACCGACTAGGAGGCTCTAGGGTTAGTCCCGACGCTGGAAGTATTTTTGACACTAGCCAGATAGCTACATCGAATTCAGTAGGTGTCTAGGGGAGAAATTTACCGTCCAGCTGCTCCGATTGGTAGTTTTCCCTGATTTCTCCGATCAACAACAGGCGAATGCTGGATTGGTAACTTAACAAGTGACCCACGGAACGCGCACGATCTTTCCTTCCTTGTCCTATCCTCAACCTTTTCTTACACACTTACCCTTTCGTACACGACAATACTATACGTGTCGGGAGCTTAGAGCTTGTCCCGGCTGGGGCGGGGCCCCGCTGATGGAAGATACCCGGTAGGGAATTGCCCCGCTAGCCGACATGTAGGTCGGCGCCGGATCTCACCCTCCAGCGGGGGAAGATCACCGCCACCTCCGCGAAAAATACACACACAACACTTACGGGAATAATGACCTTAACTATTGATGCTCCCGGAAACATTAATCCAGAGTTGGCAAGATCGATGCCACGAGCGCTAGTCAGTGGCATCCCTCCACGAAATCGCCCCTCCACGAAGTTCATTACTCCGCCACCAGAGGCAGCGCCATTCCTATTGTAAAACGGTGGGCTTACTAACAGTTTCCTTTCCCGTCGCTAGTTGCGCACAGAAGCTCGTGTCATGCTACGGTGCCACGACGCGTGCCACTGCCACCAGCAGAAGACCTTGACACCCCTTCACTAATTCAATTAATAGCCACCGTAGCAACCGAAACCACACCCGCCTCCGCCACAGCCATTCCCACATCCTCCGCAACCGCCACCTCCCCGCCTTCGCGGGAGGCGAAGGCCGGCGGGCGCCGCGCCGCGGACGCTGGGCGCCAGCGAGGACCTTGCCCCGGGCGGCGGCGCGGGCGCGGGCGCGGTGCCGTTAGCGGCTGCCGCGCGGGACCGTTCCTCAGCCACCTGCCGCCGCCGCTGGACCGAACGGGCGCTGCCTCGTCACAGCTCATCGAGGCCCTCGCCCCAGCACGCGCAGGCGCCGCAACGGCGCGCTTCTTCACTCGCCCCACGCCGCGGACACCAACTATTAGTCCCACTAGTCTCGCTCAATGCCGTCGCCCTCCACTCCACGAACATCCCTTGAGATACAACTTCGATACTGATCTTCTCTCATGCTATCCACACGTTTTGAAAATATCTTCAAGCCTTAAGTCTCTATGTTAAATGTTATAGGCTAAGGGTTAAGGGTTCGGGCCCGGAACCTGAACCTTATTTACGTGATTATGCAAGATCATGAACCTTTCATAAAATGCAACTCTCACACGCAAATGTTCACATAAAAACGTATCAGTGAAACTACACTCATTCATTAACTATACCTCTTGTGGTTGTTGATTTTCTAATTTAATAGTTTGTTAATAAAAATATCCGTTGTCACTTGCCTCAGTTGTACTCTTTGATTATACTCGTAAAAATATTTGATTGAAGAACATGTATTATATTATTACTTTCTCGTATCATTTTTAACGTATGATAACAATAGCACTGCAACTTGTAAGTCGCTCTGTTAAATGCTGAAAGTATATCAAGCCCTGAAACCGGTATTCTCGGGTATTTTATGTTACTTTTTATGACTCTCTTCTTCCATTACTCTTTCCAAGCTTCACTGATTTTAAATTGGATCGGTGATTTCATCCAGAAAAGTTTTCTTGCCTTCAACCGCACGTTAAGATGACAAGTCTCGTTTGATGGGAAATGCTGCTTTCTTGAAGTTCTTCGACCCTTTTTGTGTGGCTTTCTGCCGTCAGAGTGATAACTATTGAACACGTGACAGAACAGGTCCCTATAGTAATGGAGATGCTCTTACCGTTACAAAAACGGTCGTTATTACTTCATTAAAGTGAGCGTTTGTTTCTCATGGCTTCTCTAACGCTAAAATACCAAAAACGAGCTTCAGCCAAAGGTAAATTTGAACAATTCATACTACCGGACAAGCTTGGTTGATATTTGCGGTTAACATCAAAAGTCTGCTAGCCCTCGAAAGTATTTGAATTTCTTCTTTTTCAAATGTAAGACGATGTATTTACAGAATACTATTGGTGACATAAATATCGCCTGCCGTTATTTCAATACTGTCGAAGAGCGTTATAACAGTATCAATTCATTCGAAATTTAATTTCAGTTGTATTCATTCCCTAGTACTTAGATACTTTAAAAAGTTGGTATTTCGTGTATCTATTCATTCCTTAGTACTTAGATACTTTAAAAAGTTGGTATTTCGTGTGTTATTCATTCCCTAGTACTTAGATACTTTAAAAAGTTGGTATTTCGTGTATCTGGAGTTATTGATAGAAGTTTATTAGAAATATGCATTATATTCACGTTTTCTACCAATCTACGAATGTCTCAAGATTTCAAATCGTGAAGTTCTGTCTTTTGTAGGTTGCCGGCGTATTGTCATTCAAGAAACACGAGAAGCTCTCTCAATTTCAATTTCTTATTCCCTTGTTATTTTCTTTTCTCTGCAGTAATAAGATATTCATCTGTCACCTGCTGAGCACATGCACATTTCGCGTGTATTCTTCGAGGTTAGAAGCCGCAGTGAAACCCGCCGAGTGCTAATAGCACCGCTTCGTTGCTTGCTGTGGGTCAACAGGTGTCCAGTCGCCAGCCTCGCTCTTGCCTGGCATCTGCCGCGGAGCGCCGGCAATGTGTGGAGGGGCAGAGTAATGGGAGCGACAGGGGAAGGTAGTGTCCACACATGCTGGAGGAGCGTTTGCCTTAAAGAGGTTCGAAAAGCTGCACGAGTGGGACGGCGGTGCCGCCAGGCGAAGACGCGTTCCAAGTACTGTCCGCTGCCTTCCTGCGCCGTGTAGTGTGCACTCGCAGCTGACTGCTGTTCTGCCGCGCGACAGGCGACAGGTGGGGTCGGGGGCGGCAGTCGCTGCACCGTTCCCCCGCCGCCTTTTCCGCCTGTCTGTCGCCCTCCCTTCTCACCCCACTCTTCTCGCCGCCGCCGTCCCGCTCAGCAGACAACTACAGCGGGGCTGCAACGTGCTGCCGACTCACTTCTGTACTTTACTAGATTTTTTATTTTCCCGTATACAGACGGGGTAATATACGTAGTATATGAAACGTTATGTAATACTGCGCGAAAAAACTGTGTATTTTCGGCAGAAAAAAAATTCATTGCCAAGCCTTGATAATGAAAAACTGGATAAATCCAGTTGCTAAATTAAGAAAAAAAAATCCCCTAACACGTGGTGTAGCCAGAATTCCTGTTTTGTGAGTCCTTGATACCGAAAAACCAATTGACAGCAAAACGTCTGTCCTCCTGTCGATGCGTTTGTTACCACCACTAGCGCCTAAACCATTCCTAGATTTTTTCCAAATTGAAAAAATCCCTGTTCATCTGACTCGAGTCGAATCTTTGATGTTTTGAAAAATATCCTTTGAAATTTGGGGGTTCTTTAAATAAAGCCCCCCGGACATTTTCAAAATTTTCTCAAAAACTACTCGAAATTTTTTCTTTAAATTTCTTGTAAGAAAAGAGTTCTTGTTAAGGTGTTATAGGTCCGAACAGAACTCTAGAATTTTCGAAAATTGCAAAAGTTAAAATTTTTTTCGGCGTCTTCCTACAACTACAAAATTGAAGATAATGGATATTTCCTTGAAATGAAATTCATTGTCCATAATTACTTCTTTCATTAAGGTCCTTTTTGTAAATTTTGGTACTTTTGGCGCAATATTGCGTGTAATATGTACAATTTTAAAATATTACAAAAATGAGACTCTTAAAAATTGGCTCCAAATTTTTTCATTAAACTTTTGTTAGGGATAGTGTTAATAGTTCTCTATGAGGTGACAACGCCATATTACTCTATTATTTTGTTTTTTCAAAAATTACGAAATATATAATTTTTTGACTGGTTTCTCACGTCGTTAATATTTACATTAGCGGCAATTTGTTCACATCATTATATTTATGAGTGCATGTTCTGTAAATAATGTCAGAGAAAGTTCATCAAAATCCAATAGTTTTCTGTGAAAACTAGCACAAATATCGGCATTTTCAAAAACACTCAAACGCCACTTTCTTGTGAATAGCTCCAAATATTTTGTTCAAACTTTTCATACGGGTAGTGCTAATTGCACTGTTTATGATGACAGAAAATCAATTTTGCTATATTCTTTTGTTTTTCAAAAATTACACAAATATGTATTTTTTAAATAATTCTCACGCCGTTAATATGCACATTTCTAGCAATTTCTAAACACTATTGTATTTGTAAGTTGATGTACTTCAAATAACTAATGATGTTTTTCGAAAACTCAAAAAGATTCTGTGAAAAAGAGCTTCAAATTTCGAATTTACAGTGGCCCTTAAACGCTATTTTCTCAAAAATTTCAAGGCCCAAATTTTCCAAAGGAACTTGCCACGTGGAACGATGTTTTTATATTCTTTAATATTCTTAAAATAATATTTCCGTTCTACTATTAGGAAACAGAAAAATTAAGAAAATGTCAAAAAAATGTACTTTGGGCGGCGATAAATGGCAGCTGGCAAGAGTATGTGGCAAATCCGAATAGCTAGCCGAGATCAAAGGAAACAGAAAACTAATACGGGAAACTGTAGCACCACTACTTTCAACATTATTCTGGTCGGGTCGGGTTATCATAGTTATAACTCTTCTTTGAGAGGTACGATAGTTATAATCTGTTATTTTTGTAAACTAAAGAAAAACGTTTATGCAAATCTATAATTTTTCTCAGTTTGTGTTTCTGTTACAAATAAGGACCAAAATATGGCTAATGTTAGAAGGGCCCTGTTAAATTACACATTAACCAGACAATGCGGATAAAGTTTTGAATAACACTGAACGGACTTCAACGGGCTAACGTTAATATCGGCCTTAGTGCACTTGCTCGAAGTAATATGATCGTTAGTCGTCTTTTTAGTTTGCAAGATATATTTTGCCGTAAAAATACCTTGAAAATTATGCGTTGCACAGTCCCAAGACTGATTTATGCAAATTGCGGAGGTCGAAAGGTTAAGTCTCGACGCCAACTCGGAAATGCGTGACGAAGTGTCAGCTGAGATATCGTGTAAAATGAAACTTACAACTGATACAGTGGAACTCACAACTACATAGTCTCACTAACTTCAGGAACTTGCCAATTATATGCCTTCAGGAAGTGCGTATTCTCATTTCATGTACGAACCGTTCATCGTCACCGTAAAGTACTTCACCTAACTTAGTGATAACGTTCTGGCTAACCTCTGCATGACTGCCGAAGTCCAAAGTTTGCTTCGAAGTTGTTCCTACTTCGAAGTTGTTTCTATTTCCTTATTGGATAATGTGATCATTAAACGGCTAATTCAATAACGAGCAAGATTCGCACTTTGTCCATTACGCACACACGGTTACGTGTAGTTAAATCATCACGCTTGTACAGTGTTAAGGTCACAATATTAGCTTCTTGCCCAAACTAAGATTTTGAGTAGAACTAAGGGAAACTTTGATCTCTGAAATGAGTATCATTATGTTGCATCAACCCGACCATTTAGTGCTCATGGCAACAGCAGAAGTTGTAGCAGTGGAATTTTGAAAGCAAAATAAACCTGGTGGTTGTCCCACTACGCACATTTGCGACATGTAATAGAAGATGAATTCTCAGTGACGACCTTCAGCTATTACAAAACTGTTCGCGGCCCTTATAAAAATTGGGATCGTTACTAGGGAGTTTTTGCCATAGCGGAGAGCACTATCGATCTTCTGCGCATGCGCAGTTCATGTTTCGCGTCACTAGGGTATCTGCGGATGCGGAAGGTCGATAGCGCTGTCCGTTATGGCGTGCAAAAACTCTTTATTGACAACGCGCCAATTCACTCGGTGTTCCACGGTCACTTGTACTGTGAAAGGAATAGAACCAAATTCTGGGTTGAAGCGGACTTCGTCAGATTTCCGGCAGATCACTTTGACTTCCGGCAGTCTTGCACTGCGATTGCGAATATCGGTATCAAATTGATGCCAGTCTACTTGATACCAGTCGAACATCGCAACAAAAAAAGGATGGTCACGTCAAGCAGGCGCAGAATCGCAGCGCACCCGTCGCCCTGTGTCGGCTCGTGGACAGCCGCCGCATTCCTCCGCCGCGCCGTCCGTTCGTTCCGCTCGGCCGCGTGCCGCCGCCGCCGCCGCCGCCGCCGCCGCTGCGCCTCCTCCGACAGCCTTCAACTTCCGCCCGAAGGCCGCTCCAGCGCAGGCGCGAAGGCGGTGAATCACCCGCGCAGAAGCGCTCCTGGGGAGGCCTTGGCGCCAAGGGCCTCAAAACGAGTTGCTCATGGAAGTCCTCGGACGAGTATGTACCTTTTTCCTTCATTCATTCTTTCATTGATTGATTTCTTGGAGATTCTGCGCGCATCTACTGCTGTAAGTGTAGTTCATTTTTATCACGGGAGGTGGCGGTGATCTTCCTTCGCAGAATGGCGAGATCCGACGCCGACCTACGTCGGCTCGCAGGGTTTTCCCCAACAAGGTGTCTCCCACCAGCGGGACACCCGGGACACGCTCTAAGATACCGAATGGTCTCCCGACATGTGTGGTAATGTGTTACTTCTACGTGTAAGTGTTTGTAAGTGTAGAGTGAGGACAGGGCAAGGAAGGGGAAGGAAAGATGGCGGGTGGTCCGTGGCCCGTTTGTTAGAGTATTGCTCCGGCATTCGCCTGATGTTAATTGGAGAAACCACGGGAAACTACCGAACAGAGCAGCCGTCCGTTATAATTCTCCTCCAGGCAGCAGCTGAATTCAACCTACCTACGTTGCTAGTAACTAGTGTAGAAGCTGCGTAGCTCCCAGTCAAAGGACATTTCGGTGACATTAAGTGATGCTCCGAGCCACCTAACCCGGCCATCATCATTCGTTCATTTATTCATTCAGTTATTCATTCATTTATTCATTCAGTTATTCATTCATTCAGTCTTACTTCATTTGTCAAAAAGAGTAATACTTGGTGACGTTTCGGAGGATAATGCCTAAATTTAGTATCCAGAGCGAAGAAATTCCAACATTTACTCAATAGGACTTACAAAACTAGACGAATATCCTGATCGAGATGGGCGTCGTTTACCGTAAATTTATCACAAATTTAATTGTCTTAGGCATATTCAGACTTTTAAAATTACAACAAATCGTAGTTGATACGTTAGCATCTTGTAAATAAACAATATTTCCATATTTCATGCTCAGTGTAGTCTCCATTTGGAAGTGTTCGAATTTTCGGACATTCTAAAATATGTATTTTGTATGTGTGAAATGATGTTTTACACTTTTCTTCTCCTTCGAATGCAATTGTGTAGAAAGTGATGCATCAAACATTTTTTACAATGCAATTGAAATGGTACATCAATTTTAGTATTATTTAATGTGATTTCGTGTTGTAAAGTAGGAACTGTTATACCTACTATTGTCGTCTGTTTGATATTGTCCCCTTATAAATATATCTACGTCGTGCGGTATCTCGCTTCATCAGACGATCATGAACTGTTAGTTTAGATCAGTGTTGTCAAGGTCGATGCCACGACGGGAGTCCGTGGCACGAGTGCCACAATGAAATCGCCCCTCCACGCACTTCATCACCCTGCAGCCAGAGACAACGCCATCCCTATTGTAAGACGGCGGTGTTACTACTACTACTAATAATAGTTCCCTTTCCCGACGCTAGGTGCGCAAAGAAGCGTGTGGCATGTTGTGGTGCCACAACTCGTGCCACAGCCACCAGTAGGACCTTGACACCACTGGTTTAGATGATACTGTGTTGGCAGGACAGTTCCGTTTCATTGAAGGAGCGTAGCAGGTAGCGCCTGGGAATTATGTTTCCCGCCGCTCAACTACGTGTAATATTCCGATGCAATCACAGGGGTAACAGGATCCCCAAACAGCAAAATACTCATGCGACTAAAACTACTTCTCATTTGCAGCATCTGTCTAACCGAGCGCTATGCAGAATATTCGTCATGATCCAATGTTATGAGATTCGTGATAACTTCCTCCACTCTTACATCCATGTCTTACTCCAAAGATCCATGTCTTATGCGGGAACAGAATGTTCAACTCTAGCGCAGAACTACAGTTGTTGCCTAGGATATTTACGCTGACTGCCGTCTTATAAAACGAACATCTATAATAATAATAATAATAATAATAATAATAATAATAATAAAATTGTCTTTATTAGTGGCGAGGCTCAGGCCATTTGGCCTGCTCTTCCGCCTAACCACATTAAATATATATACATTATTTCATAAACGAAGAAAATCTAGGGGGGAGGATACTTTTACTTCTGGGAGAGAAAACTAGGGACCATCCCGGCATAAGCCTTAAGCGATTGAGTAAACCCAGAAAACCTCAATCAGGATGGCGGCTGAAGGCCGAGGACATTGACAAAAATAGTAAATCTAAATATACTTAATAATTAATTAGAAAAAATAATAAATTACAATGTACTTGATTTGAAGAAAAGTAATCTAGGATAATACAAAAATGGCAAAATTAAGTAACAAAACTTAAACAATAAGAATAAATATTGTATAATGTTAAGTAGTGACACAGTAGCTACAACAATATGGTAACATAATCACATTGATAATTATAAGAACAAAGATCAGAATATTTTCAATTTCTATATCAGTTACAATCAAATAAATGTTATTTTATAAGTCCAGCGAAAAGAAAATTTAAAATTTACACATATCACAGACAAAAGAAATTTAATTTTAAGACAAAAAGATAGTAGCAGATAAGCATTACACACTTTCTGATGATTAAAAATAAAAATAACCGTCGATTTCTTGGGAATGAGAGTTCAATTAAGTTCAAAAACCGTTAAGTACAAATTAAATTTTAGATCGTGTTTTTGAAGGAGACCTTTAAAGGCTTAGTGATTTCCCGCAAATCAATATAAATTTTTTGTTTAGATGCTAAACAATTTCTTATCTTGTGTGCACATATTCAATATGGTTAGTTATTAATATTGTTTTAATTCTTTGTCATTTACTTTATCATGTTTTCCAGGAAAAGCGGACTTGAGCACTCTTTACCAAGAAATCGACAAAAATATAAAAGAGACAGTAAACGTGAAATTAATTACTAATACAACTAGTTAAAAATAGTTTTCATCAATAATTTGAAATAATATTACACTACAATCAGTACTTAGTAAGTTTGAGTTTTGTAAATTGTATGGCAAAAATATTAGAGGCTAATCTTACATGCCTTGGAAAATAATAGAGCTTTTAATTGCTTCTTAAAAGAATTGACAGAAGGACTGCGTTTAATGTTCTTTGGGAGACAGTTCCAAGCTCTCGTTACGCCTACGCTAAATGACTTGTTATAATAATTAGAATTATGTTTTGGTATTTGTAATAATAATGATTTATCGAGTCTAGCGGATATAAGAGGCCTGAACCGACTTGTTATATGCGGTATATGTTTTGTTTTTAGTAATTTGAATAGAAGAGATAGACAATGAAGCATCCGCCTGTCGCTTAGCCGCAATATTTGATTACATTCAAACATGTTCGATATGTGATCGTATTTTTTAGATTGTAAATAAAACGAATACATGCATTTTGAGCTCTTTGTAACCGTGTGGCAAATGCTAAGTTTAAATCGTTATACACAACGTCGCAATAATCGAAGTGCGGAAAGACGAGGGATTCTATTGCAATTTTTTTAATATTGACTGGTAAAAACTTTCCAGCAATCCTAAGAGAATCAATTCGTGAATAGACTAACTTTGTAACTTTATTTACATGAGAATCCCAGTTGAGGTTATTGTTAAGAATTACTCCTAAGATTTTGACTTCGGAACAATATGGTACAATGATTTTATCTAGAATAACATTTTCTATACGAAGATTATCAACTCGTGATTGAACTTTTTTTGAACAAATTAACATGGTCTGTGATTTAGCGGGATCATCTTGAACATCTAATCAAATAAAACACTTAATTTGTTTTCCCATATTATTAATTGTGTTTGTTCAATTGATTCAGATTCTACGAAGTACCAAACATCGTTATGTTCACACATTAGAAATATCAACAAAAATGTCAATAAGGGAAAACAAGAGGCCAAAATTAAGAGTGCAGAAGCTGTAATAAATAAAGAAGTAAATACTGCCAGGCTCGTTGATATTGATTATAATCATTTAAGAGTAAGGATATACTCATGAAACAGGACGATAGTATAATTAAATTTTTGAATGCTTGAATATGAAGGGTACTTGTTTCGTGGTTCTGCATCGTTGAACATCAGAAAAAATCTAACATCATACATCCACCAGCACAGTAACTGAATTGGTACTTCACACTTTTTTCTTACTGCATCATTTGTGATAATTGTATCACATTAAATATGATTGTTTTACCTAGTATGACGGCAGACACTTTAAAGGACTTCTTTACATTTGCATGTAAAACTATGAACAATATGTTCAACTAATCAATGTGTAAAGTTTTGCCTTACTTTAAATCTTTTCTTAATGTATTTTCATTTTCTGTTAGTCATGGGCCGAAAAAGTGTTCAGATTTCACAGTTGTAATTCACATAAAAACATCATGTGTTATGTTATCATAACTTTTCCTATTTTTAAGTTTACAATTCCAAGCAATGTGATTTCCAAGTACCACTAGGTAACGTTTGTATTTACTTGGTAAAGCTTTGCCGAAGAGTCAACACTTTCACAGCTTCGCTTAGCCATTCCATAAGCAGCAAAAGCGCCCCAACGGTAGGAGCGACTGCTTGACATAGCTGTCACGTTCGCCCGGCGCAAAGAGGAAAAGAAACGAGTGCCCGGGCTATTTGACCGGTCGCTCCATGCCTAACGGAAGAGGACGATGCTTGGGCTGGAGGCGGCGGCGGCGGCGGCGGCTGAGGAGGGCGGAGGGCGACAATGGAGAGGGACAGGAGTGAAGCGCGGGGACGAGAGGAAGTCAGAAGGTGACAGAGGAGACGATGATTGCGAGTGGAACGGAGGCAGAGTGAAAGATGATGAGAATCAGAGGGAACGATGAGAACAAGAGATAAAGAGAAAAGTACGAATCAAGAACGCGAGAGAGGAATATGAAAAGATCAAATGAAAAGGGAGAGGAAGAGACGTGAAAGAAAGGAGAAGAGGGTAAGATGAAAGAAGGAAATTGTGAAATAGGTTAAAGGAGGGACGATGGGAGAGGGAGATGAATTAGTGAGGTACATGAAGGGAAGGGGAGACAGAAACAAAGAAGGGGGAAAGAGACAAGGAAGGGGGGAAAGATACAAAGAAGTGAACAGAGGGAGTGCAACGTAGCGGAGCCCTGCTCTTATTTGTTGAAGAGAATTTAAAATACGAATCATTTCTTGCCAATGAGACAATAACCTCCACCATTGGTTTTTTCAACAAGTCTCTCGGAATTTCCTTGAACTTCCTGCTTACTTCAATATAAAGTTGTTACTTTAGAATCATCATAAAAACATAAGTTTAGAGTGTTAGTTGTGGCAAAATAGAAGGAAGCATGTAAGAGAGAAGAAGAGGGAGAGAGGGAGGGGGAAATATAATATTTTTAATTAATTTTAGTTTTGTGGGCCTTCAATTGCTCCGATCATTGAAACTCATGAGCGACAATCCAGCGTGTAGATGGATGAATAGGCTACGATGTAATGAGAGGCAGGGAAAGCGAGAGAAACTCGAAGAAACCAGTAATGAGTTCAATTTGACCCCAACAAATTCCAAAAGGAGAGGAAAAAGGAGGCGAGAGATATGAGAGGGTGAGAAGGATGAGAGGATGAGAAGGATGGGAGGGTGAGAAGGATGAGAGGGTGAGAATGATGAGAGGGTGAGAAGGATGAGAGGGTGAGAAGGATGAGAGGGGAGGGGGATGAGTGGGCGAGAGGGATGAGGGGCGCGAAGGATGAAAGAGCGGGAAGGACAAGGGGATGAGTCGGATGAGAGACAAGAGGGATGAGAGGAGCGAGAGGGATGAGGGGGTGAGAGACATGAGGCGATGAGAGGATGAGAGGGAAGAAAGGAAAGTGGTAGACGTACAGACGATTCTATACTACTATCAATACATTTAGAGAATTTGAGATCTCAACATCGCAACCTCACCGTCTTCTCATTTGTGCACATTAATAACTGTCTTCGAACTTCTACGACTGCGTACTGAGCAAAGACGTCTGCGCTTGCTATCAGAGGGTGAGGAGGGGGCTCGCCCGGCAGCGCTCGCGAAGCCGCTGCCGCCTCCGCGCGATTCGACCTCGGTGAAGAGCAGAACGGGCGCTCGGAGCGCCAGCCTTCGGCCCTTTGACCTGTCAGCTCTGTGGGGTGGAGGGCGGAGGAGGAGAAACTCACACTGCCTACATTACAATTTCCCCGTCTTCTGATGATAGATTTCTTCTTGAAGCTTCTGACGCACCCATTTGTTCTTAGCATGGATATATTGCTTTGTAAAGCAAGATGAGACCACAGTAAATGTGAAATATTCATGCAACATCATTCCCTGATTTCACAAGAAGAAGAAGAATATTTCTACTAACAATCCATTTTATTTCAATTGCACTTAAATTCAGATTTGAAGAATATTGTTTTTTTTCTTCTTCTTGTCCTTTTTCGTCCTCTTTTCTCATTCTGCTCTATTAAATCTCGGATGGAAATATCTTTAATCTCTCTCTCTCTCTCTACGTATGACTATTGGCCCTCAAGGCAACGTTATTTAATTTCTTCATATTCCCTCCAGGGATGGTATTCATAAATACTTAGCCACAGAAGGGAAAACGGGAGATGGGAGGGGGTGAGGCAGGAGTGACAGAGTCTGGAGGCAATGCAAAAGCGGTTCACTGAAAAAGAAGGGGAAACCGTAATGCCGTTCCAAAGTTTAGACTTCATTGAGATTGATAGATTATTTTGAGTTTCTAGGCGCCTCACGAGGTTGTTAATCCCGTAAGTGTAGCACATATTATTACCTTGGATGTGGGAGTACTTCTTGCTAGAATGTGAAATCAAGCGCCGACCTACACGCCCCTTGCGGAGGTCTCTCTCCTTCAAGAATCTTTACTGGAGAGCACCGCCCCAGTCGGGACAAGCTCAAAGCTTTAGATAGATATTCTGACTTGTGTGATAGTGTAGTGTATATAAGTTTAACAGTGTAAGGGGAGAGAATAGCACAAGGAACAAGAATGAAAAACAGATCGCGGTCCGTGGCCCTTTTGTTTGCCCCGACCTTCGCCTAATACTGATCGAAGAAAACTATTGATCAGAGCACCTGACTGTTGGAATTTTCAGACATCAGCTAAATTCAGCCGAGCTATGCCTAAAATTCCTCACCGTGGGGCACAAACCCAATGACTTTCCAGACAAAATACTCCAGAGGCAATAGTTGTTCCCCCGAGTCAACTCAGCCGGTACTTCCTTCGGGGATTCTAGAGAATTATCTTGAAATGGTAAAGCAATGCGATTCTGAGACTGAAATAATTTAGTTAGTTTCGAATGAAACATACTGTTGACATAGAGACAGAGAGAGAAATAGAGATAGAGTGAGAGAGAGTTAGAGACTGAGAGACACATTAAAGAGAACAAAAGACAGTGGATGACCCAGCCGGGTCCCTCGTAATATGAGACAGAGTTCTAACAATACAATTTTGGATTATACTTGGGCTAGTAAGTGGGGGATAGTCATTACGACTTAATAAATGATTTTTTCATTCTCTAGTGAAATATAGATGCTTTCCAACTATCTAAAAATGAATATTTATAAAAATAATTTAAATGCAATACAAAATCAAGTTATTAAACTCATTTCTGTTTCTTTGAAAATCTGTCATCTGAATCTTCTCTGAAAACAGAAACATAGTTTCTCAAAAGTACGTAATCAATTTTCTAGAAGAAATGCTCTCAAACCATTGTCATCAGGAAGCGTCGTAAAAATGTACTTTAAAGACATGTCGACTGTCATCTAGTGAGATCGTTGACGATTCCACCGTTCTACAATGTTTATTCCATAGTCACAAACACCGTCTGCTTTGTAACAAAACGAGCCCGTAACTCTCGATCTGTCAAATGAACACACTAATGAACGCCAAGGAATGTTCCATAGCGACAGTTATACCTCGTGGTTTACAAGCATGTCGCTTGGAAATGCCGTAGCGACAATATTTCTGCCGCCCTCGGCTCCAGAATTACGGTGTCGGCGCCCCAAGAACTGCGGCGGAGCCCGTAAAACAGAGAACGGTTAACACGTCAGAGCGCCGCCGCCGCATTCCATTGTTGGCGAAGGGCGCGCGCGGAGAGGAGGTGACGAGGGAAGGACGTGTGAAGGACCCTCGGAAATCGAAGCCAATCGAGGCTAAAAGATCAGCTGTTCGGAATGTGAAGTTCGGAAGCTGTTCGGAATGGTATAAGGAGATGAGTTTAACTTCTCGCGACTTCAAAAACTGCAAGCAATGAAGTCAGACGGTCTGCACGATGTGTTGAGGGGCCTGAGTGGGGTGGGGGATTTTAAAAAGTGTTAGACTTAGATAACGTTCTATTTTTGTTATTGTAGTTCACATTTTGAAAGCTGCTTCAATTAGGATTGCCCATATTATTAAACGTTTCATTCTTCGTATTGTTCAAAAACTGTTTCATATGTCTCACAAGGACAATTTAGTCATATGACTTATGTTGTTTCTGATGATGCATTGATTTGGTTATTTATGATGAAGTAAGCTCTATATTCAATTCGATATACATTTATAATTATCAGAAACATCTTACCTGATAAACTGTTATTTCAAAAGATTTTGTACTATGTGTACAAAAGCCTAGCAAGCCTAGCCTAGAAGAGATATTTTAACAATGTTTCATTGTATTACTGCATAACTCTATGAGAGCGTAAACTTGCGCGGCCGGAGTCAGTAGCTACTTGGCTGTCCGGAAGACGTCCGCCCTGAGGAAGGTCGCAGAACGGCGGCCGAAACGTTGGCACCTGTACCTAGGACGCGGCGTCTCCCGGTCAGCCAAGTAGCTACTCCATAACTCTGCCACTTCCTTACATGTATTTTATGACTCAGACGGTATCTTCTTAAAACACTAATTTTTATCTTTTACTTATTACTAGAAACAATTTGTAAAGTATTCAAAAATGAGTCCTTAATAAAGATCAGTCAAGATGTTCCTTATATTTATGTACGAGAAATTTCCAGACCGTGCTTTTTCAAACCTATTTTATCGTATTTGTTCATGTATATAAACAACATCCAAAAAAGAAAGAGGGCTCTTATTTTCGAGTGCATTTAATATATGTGTGTAGTGTGAATCAGGTTGCTTAATTCACAATATCTGATTCATTTTATTCACGTACCCACAAGAGTGTCGGTTTCCAGTGCTCGTTAACTCTCTGACAAGAGGAAGAAATGTTTTGTGGAAAAGGAATTGATAAGAGATGAGCAAATTGAAAAGCAATAAAGAGATGCGCCAATTAAGTGAAATACATAAAAAGAAAAAAATGTAAAAAATTGTAATATCTGAGGAGCGCCTATTGTCCTCACCGCAAACTTTTAGAAGATAACTGACGCAGGTTTTGATAAATAAACTGTTTTCTAACGTACGGCCTTGTGATATAATTGGCAGAATATCTCAACAATTTTTTTGGTACGTTTTCGTGATGTACTTGATTTCTTGGTATGCTTTTCTTCATTTTTTGTGAATAGCCCATAAAATCTACGCAGTTTACTTCTTCTACGCGTCTTTTTTAATCAATTTTAATAAAACGTTTCGTTGGTATTGATTTCATCATAAGGAACGGTAATTTATTGCTCATTAAGTCTTGTTTATGGGCAAACCATTTTACCAACTGCAATCTTATACACTTTTAAGACATTACGCCAGGTACAGAGATCAACCGGAAACTTCACAAACATAATCAATGATCAGTGCTTTATAGTTGCAATGACTTTCCAGAAGCAAGACAACTTACTAATGTGATTGTGGCTTGGCGACTAATAATTTTTACACCTGTAAATAATGACAATGGGTCAGAGAGCGTGAATAGCGGGGAGGAGAAGACGGGCCGAGAGATGCTGTCCAAGTGGCTACGATGGCCAACGGCGGGGAGGGGTGAGGCGGAGGGCGTAGGGCGTGCGCGGGCTAGGGGCGCGACTCAGCGTGTCAGCAGAGGTGAATGTGCTAGTGGTAACTGTACCCGACCATAACTCGCACAGGCTTCCGTCCTGCCTAGCAACACGGGAGGGACAATAAAGCTTTATAGCAGTCGAAGCGGCGGCAGCGGCAACGGCACCGGCGTCTTTGCCATTGTTCGCGCCTTGCGATTTTTTCGCCCCCGCCGCCCCTGACCGCCCCTGCAGCCACTGCGTCCGGGCCCCGGCCGCTCCAGCTCGCACTCCAACTCCCGCCCCGCCCCTCTCCCACTCACGCCTTGCCACGCACGCCCACCGCTTTCCTTCTTCCTCTCCTCCCTGCTTATGATTTGTCCAATCTATCCGTATATAGTCACCAGCTAACACTCGAGTAGCCGAGACGAAACTTCAGTTTGGAATAAATGGTTTCAGTGTTCTATCGTTGCCGGTTGCACGTTAAACCAGCACCTCCCAACGCGTCAGAAAAGGAGAATCGCCCGATTCCTCGCCCGATACGATGACCCTTACACCCAGTTTCCAGTTAATCCCTTTTCAATTTTGGCTACCTGAGAAGGCAAGCCCGATTGCATCCCGCGGTCAGTTTTCTCCCACACCCTCTTCTAAGTTAATTGCCTTTCCCCTTGGGCAACATTAGTAGGTCAGCCCGATTGCGTCCCGGTGAGTGTTTTGGAAGGGGCAAAACACGTTTAGTGAAATTTCCGTTCATGAGTAACGCAAATAGAGAAAACCTCGAACACAGTTGAACGTGGCAGGGTCTTTTAAATATTGCATATTCTCTAGGGAAAATATAATTGTTTAATTCAGTACATTTTGAGTACTCCTTGTCCTTCCTCTGTGGAGCAGGCCACGCTATAGGTAAAAATCAATGTCTACTTAGTTTGGATTCAAAGAAAATCACTCATCAAATACTTTGATCTGCAGGATATAACAAAAGGATTTCATTGCAAGAATCATACTAGCAGTTTTCTTAGACATCGTACAAACGTTAAATAAACTACAGCACAGCTGAAAGATTGCTGAAGGAACTCAGTGATAGGAACTGCAGTTTATTTAATCAACTGCGTAAAACAGTTTTCATCAAATACAAAATTCATTGCAAAAAGTAGGTAATTTTCCTTGCCACATCAAATGCTATAGGAGCATCTCAGGAATCTCCACTATCTCCAATTTTATTTAATATTCTTCGTGTCGATTATTCAAAATCAATCAACAAAATACAGCTTTCTTTGCCGAAGACACGGCGCACCTTATCTCTCATGCCAACATTAACATTCCAAATACAAACCTACAGGAAGATCTTAACACCTACATTCTACGGGCAAAAGTATGGAGAATAAAAAAATATTCCCGATAAAACAGAACCAAAAATGTTTACTCTTGTTCGCCCCCCAGTCCCTTCGGCACTACGCCTAGACACTATTGCATTATCTGGATTACAAAACACTACCTCACAAGGGAAGTAACAGTTCCTTCATGTCGAAACACACCTCGAAATTTTAATGGCATATGCTAATTGATACCAGAAACTCGTATGCGAAAAAATAGCGGCCAGTTTCCATTGCAAGTCCTCCAAATAAAGCTTTGAAAAACACATATAAGTACTAGGAAAAAGATAGACGCCTCTACCGGTCCGTTTGGGCAGCCCTTACTTCGGGCGAGCTGGCGCGAGGGACCCCAAGGTCATGGATGAGTCGGCCGGCTCGTCAGCGGCCCTGCAATAAACAAGGGCTGCGTAGTTTCGCACCCAGTTCATCTTTCGCTGTTACAAAAGAAATAACATCTGCAATGGCTACAGAGCAAGTTGTGTTAAATCCCGTTAACATAGTTGAGTTCGCCTTGTGTTACTGTCGTAACAAAGGTGTATCTTCGAAGGGAAGAGTAAATGAAAAAGAACGAGAAATGGGTCAATGTATTATCGAATTGATCGAAAATAATAGCACTGGAGTGGAGCATTACGAGGAATCGACCCTCGTTGTATGCGAAGGAAGTAATTGTGAATCAAGTGATAGTGACAGTGATACAGACTGCCAAAAGCATACTTCTACCACGGGTGATGATACGGGAAAGTGTTTATTAGAATCAGATAGTGAATCTCCGGAAACTAGTGATTTTAAAAGTCAGTCACCTTGAAAATCCTCCGGTTTGGTTTATTATACAAGCCGTGTGAAAAATACAAATGGGGATGTTAGCATTAGCTACGAGTACAAGAAGAAAGCTGTGGAATTCTGTTTGAGTGACGGCGGTAAGAAACGTTTTTAATATCACATGTCCGTAGAAATTTTCGCCACGTGATGTCAGAGAGACAACTATATTTGAGGAAAAAGCAAGTGGAAAGCATGACAGCAAATTCTAGAGAACACAAAAAAAATACGGATGAGAAACTTTGGTCTCGATTTGAACTTGTAAGAAGAACGAATCAAAATGTGAATGATGAAGATCTGCGACAGTGGACCCTGGAAATTTCACAAGAAACAGGCAGCAAAAATAAGGATTTTCCGCCGGTCACTCCTCGATCAATCTTTAAAAAAAACACACAAAATTAAGAGCAGGAAAATAACAAAATTTGTATCACGCACTTACGTTCACGACGAAACACAAAAGGGTGTGGTTGTAGAAGAATTTCTCAAAAACGCCAAAGAGAGATTTTCACATTACTCGCATACAGACCAAAGTGGATTTGAACGCGAAATGCGATCAAACGGGCTTTGTCGTTTGTTGGTGGAAGTCATACACAGACAGTTGCTCCATCGGTTGGTGCATTATCACACTCATACACCATAATGCCAACAATAAGTATGGATGGATCTTTGTTGCCTATATTATTTATAGTACTGCAGGAACCAAAAGGATTTTTCGGCCCTGTTGTCTCCAAAATAATGTTTCAAGCCGAAAACATAATTGTTACGACTACAAAATCAAGAAAAATGGGAAAGATAGAGTTGAAACAGTGGTTAAAAGAAGAGTTCTTCCCATTTGTAAGTGAAAATTTTGCTCTGCTTTTAGATTCGTGGACCACGTACAATGTCAGAACTTGTATTGAAGATATTCCTCCAGGCAAGACAATTGAATTGCTTCCCGGAACTTCCCGGATACTTCCCAGATACTTCCCGGAACTACAGGAAAAATCCAACCACTGATAAGTTTCTTCTTCCGACAGTGGAATGCTATGTATGGCCGTTTATCAGAAAACATTGTGTCTCACAAGAGTATTAGTGCCAAAGTTTCCGATAGAGAGACAATTCTTCAATTGCAATTCTTCATTCATTTTCAATTTCCATCTCCTCGTTTCCAAAATATGATAAAGCATTCGTGGTTTGCTACAAGGTATATAACAGAACGGCCTCCTGAATTTGTAGTGCCCGTCAAATATTGCCTTGAAACTGTGAAAAACCAATGTGAAGAAGAATGTGACAATGAAGTTTTTATTCGTTGTGCGTGGAGCTGAAAACATTTGTTTTAATCATTCAGTGGAAACCAGTCATTTCTGCTTTTTATTCGTGCCGCACTAACTTGCGACGAGACACTGCCCCTGGCTTTCGCCTGCACGCCGGCTCGCCGCTGTGGCCCGCCTGCTCGGCCGGTCGGTCGGTCGGCCGCCCGCCCGCTCGACGCTGGTAGGGATGTCCAGCGGCGCCGCAACACTCCATTGCTACCTAAGATTTTAGCTTCAATTTTGGAGCCTTGCAATGGAAACTGGCAGCTAATATTTTGGATATGGGATTCAGATAGTGCATTGCGTGTGTCATAAAAATTTCGAGGGGTGTTTCAACATGAAGGATCTGTTACTTCCCTTGTCAGATTAATATCCAGAAATTCGGATCGACACAGAACTTACTTGGAAAAGACACATTCAATTGATCGCCAAAAAACGCGAGCTAAAGTCTCATCTAAAACCATTGATAACTGACATGATAACATTATCAACCATTGATAAATCCGCCCTCAAAATTGAAGCTAGTTTACTATTATACAAAACCATCATAAGATCTTAAATAACATACGTGTGCTCAGTTTGGGGAAATGCAGAAAAATCATATATATTTATATCCATTGCACGTAATTCAAAATTAGAATCTGATAAATATAATTAGAGCGTTCTTGGTTTATTCCAATAATAAACACATAAAGAACTTCAATTGCCTACAGTGGCTTCACATTTCACCAAATTATCCTAAAATTTCTTTCTGCACTTCATTCATCTCTTATTCACATATTTTTTAGATAAAATTAGAGATGAAAATTTACTCATCAAATCACGGTTCTCCAAAGACAAATTCTGACCACCATAAAAGTAATATAAGTGTACCTATCCTACTATAAATTAATATTATCACAAACCTACACATAATTTTTAAATAAATACTTTTCAACACACAAACAACTGATTTAAAAATAAATAAATTCAGGATATTTGTAGAGCGCTATGCATCCTAAATATTCATGAAATGATGTTTAAAAAACCTGAAAGCATGTATGTTTAAAAGGAGGAAATATTTTTTAAAGTTTCAATAAATTACGAATATTAGATAGACTTTAATTCCAACGTAATATGTTTTCCTTGATCTGTCTGACCATTACAACACAAGAGTAATACACAATGAACAATGTTAAAAGTCATATTTGTAGTATTTTTTTTTACTTTCATGGTCTTCAAATCTAAAGGTGAAAATGCTTCCAAGCATTGATACCTGGTAGGACTCTTTCTTATACTCACGAGGAAAAGAGTACGGGATGCAATCGGACTATGTATTTTTGACGAGGCAGGTAAGAGGCTTATGAAATGTTGACCGCGGGATGAAATCGGGCTGCGTTCTGTAAAACTTTGCATTATTTTTTCCTCTTCCTATAACTGAATGCCACTACGTATTCAGTCAACTGATATTAGTGACTATTGTGAATCATGACTGCTAATAATACTTTAACGAAATTGTTATTGAAAAAATTTATATATTTTTATGAAACACAATACTATTAAAAACACGATTATGAAAAACAATTTAATGAAAAATTTCTATGAAACATTTTTATAAACATTTTTAGAACATTTTTATGAATTGCGTAAACTGCGTCCGTCCTTCCGTCAGTCACGCTTTGACTATTTCCTGTCCACCAATTGAGAAAAATGTCCTTCGATCATCTGAGTATTCTGGTGGGGAGCTGATCATTGTTTCGCAAATCCATCCACTAGATTCTAGGAAATCTCTAAAATACGTGTTTTTGTTTTTTCTTCAAGAAACATCACATAATTTAGCGAGAATTTTTAAGCGATTATTTTCTTCAAAAATTCAATTTTTTCCCTTGTGTGTAGCAAAGATGGTCAAGGAAAAGTCGCTAGTCCCACTTTTGGTGAACTCTCTGTATTTTCGAAAATCGCAAAAAATTAACACAGCAAAAGTACTGCTTATCAAAAGAATTCACAACTTGAATCAGAATTAATAATTCAAAAGTATAAGTGTATCGTAGTAAAAATATTAAATAATTGAATACCTAATTTACCCTAAATTGAAGATTTTGTGAGTGATGCCGAAATTAAGAAGGGCATCTACATTGTAACAGGAAGACTTGGAACCGTTTTTCTACCCGTCCTCGTCTTCTACGACTACCCAATGAAGTTCCTTTCATCTTGGAATTCTTTTCTTTAAACCAACACATTGAACTCGCTTCCTTCTACTCTCAGGTGGCCATACTTGTCTCCCACTTTAAGCCTACAATCGTTCTACGAAATCTCCAAATGTGCATCACACGATTAGGGAACTTAGAATCACAATGTGGAGGTGATCATCAGAAGTAACGCAGCGCGACGCACTAAATATAAACCAGAAATTCCATGTGGTAATCACTGTGCTGTATTCTGCGCGCCAGTCTTTTCCCGTGCATCCCATTTGGCGAGTGCATTAACCAGGTGCGAAGTCCGCCCGCTGCCACAAAGGCGGCGATGTGCCTCGGCCACTTAGCGCCGGACAGCCCATCATCATCACCTCCCCGTCCGCAGCGGAACGGGACCTCGTTGGGGCCCTGGACGACCCGGCGGCGGCGGCGCTCATTTGGCCCCCCGCGGATGAATGGCTGGCCGCGCGCGCGCCCGCTACCGGACTTCCAAGCAGGCGCCACTGCCCATTACGATAAAAACGAGCACTCGAATTCTTCCAGAACGAGGCCTTTCAGTTTCACAAAAGGCTGCCCCGATGCCCGTTAACGGCGCGGCGCGGCGGGGAGAAGAAACGACCCGAAGAACAACGTTGATACCCTCGCGAATCCTTCAATGCGCCCTAGCGGTCGTGGGACGGATTCTTTCTGCACCTGTATGTGGCTACAGGACGCGAGGACGCGTCGTCGAAACCAGACTGTCGTATGAAATTGATTCGTTGACAAATTAAGAAGAGACACTTCCCCATCTATGATGAACCATCTCCGGCGAATTCGTCGTGCGGATATAGCAGCGTTGCCAGACGAACCGCTTTTGGCGGGACGTCCCGCTTTTTAAGACTAAAAGTAAATGTCCCGCGCGGTACTGACAAAATCACACTTTTGTAAAATCGTTCGATTTGAATTACCCAATGCAAAAATGTACAAGAAAAAAGAAAATAAGAAAGAGCATGCGAAAGGAATCTCATCGACAGTAAGTAATCAGTATGTTATGATTGAAATCTGAATAAGTATCTGTTTTGAAACAATGAAAATGTTAGTTATTGTTTTTTTCATTTGTCTCGCTTTTCCCAAACATACCCATTTTTCACCAAGATTTATTTAAAATCACGACTTAGACGAAAAATAATCTGGCAACGCTGATATACAGCCTGATTTCATGGAATAATTCACAAAGTCAATTTGTTACATGATAACAGTGGCAAGGCGAAAATTTTAAAATATATTTTTAGAAGGTGTTATAGCTTTCAAAAATCATGATAGGTTTAGGAAAGCATTTGAAGACAAACACGAGATTATAGACATACGAAGACGATACTGATTTTTCAAATACACTGTAACCTCTCACCAACACCTGACGTAGATAGCATTTTAATGTTACTAGTGAGAACCCGTGCGATTAAATCGCACGGTTAGTCAAATAACCAAACTGTTTTCTGCTTAAATTCTTTTTTTGTATTCCAGCATTATAAACGACCTAATCTCACTAAGATCACTAACCTCTCATATTTCAAGATTTCTATTCAATGTAGAAAATCACGTTCACGTGCTTACACAACCTACACTAAATTGAAACAAACAAAAATGCTTGAGATTGCATTTCCCGCCACCGTCCGAGTGTAATTTTCTTCCGATAAATCGCGCGGCAATCAGATATTACAAATCCCGTATTACTATTTTTTTTAATATTTAGGTATTTTTAACGCCCTTTTTCAATACGAATGTCCCATGTGCAGGTGAAAAGAAACACGATTTTTCAATCCATTGCTTCTTTATACAGATCGGTTTCGTATGTCGCCCAATTTATTG
The DNA here is from genome assembly GCA_031308135.1 of Acheta domesticus. Lineage (NCBI taxonomy): Eukaryota > Metazoa > Arthropoda > Insecta > Orthoptera > Gryllidae > Acheta > Acheta domesticus. The sequence goes on along the minus strand of JAHLJT010000631.1, from coordinate 36,761,932 downwards.
AAAATACCAAACAGCCCTTTGAGAAATAATATATAAGATAAGAAATGTTGACAGCATAAAAAAGAATTAAAATATTGCCATACGCAATACGCACAAAAAACGTTAAGAATAAGCTCAGATATCACCCGTTCGTTTCTCATGTACTATTTGTTTGTCATTCCGAGCGGGCCAGGTACGTGTGCTCTATGGCACGTACTCCACGCGGCAATTATTAATAGCATCGATATGCAACCCTGTGATTTGGCGGAGGTTGAATAAATAACTCCCTTCGAATTTATAAGCAACGACGGAGTGAAAAACCGATTGCCAATGAGAAAAATACATTTTATGGACAGCAAATCACTTCCAAGGTTTTCATGCGACTTGCATCATTCAATAAAATGCCTATGAAAGAGACTCTTTAAATTTCGAATTTACCTTTTACGATAATGTTAACTATCGACTTTCCACGAAACAGATCTGGAAGGTTAGAGAAAAATTAAAATGAGAAACAGTAGTAGAAATAGTAAACAATTACTCATTCATAAATTTGAAATGTGTAAATTAAAATTACACGAACCAATAAAAAACACTTCGTTCGTAGGCACTGTAGGAAGAGAGTGGGAACATGTACGTATTTTGGGCATACAAATTCTAATATTGCAGGGCCTAGGCTCAGGGATATTTTTTTAATCGTGAAGGCCGAAGGTCAGGTCCTCGTATTAATTTGGAAATGTTTGTGTATTAGGGAATAAAAACGCACGGGAATTTGGCAATCGAGAGATTGAAGGTTTTTTGGGCTCAATTTACATTCGTAAATGTCAAAAACACAGTGTGCAATCAAAAACTTGTGTTCTCAAGCGGAGTGACTATGGAAACATGAAGTTTAACCAATCATGAATATACATGATCTTGGGGTATTCTCTTAATCCGGCATAGTTGTAAACACACTTGTAATAGTTTTCCTCATGAGAAGACCTCACTTTCTTGGATTGAACACTACAAGTCAGCTCATCAATCACACATAACGCACTATGTGGAGCAAATTTTCATAACGAACTCCTGAACAATGTTCATAAAACCCTTCAATAAATTATGTAATTTAATATTAACAGTCTTCACAAAATTTGCAATCATAACATGTTAAGTAATACATGTAATTGTAACTGTTTCATGGTTATTATATTTTTTCCGAGATCCAAGACCTTTGAACCTCTCAATAGGCCTGAGGCTACTTAATTTTCTTTCAATTTCTGCGCGCTTACAAATTTAGTTACATAGGTAAATTATATAAATTTAAGAATCTCATAGAAGAGTAATAATAAAGACGGACATCCGCAATATTTTATGAAAGGTGACTACAGAAACAACTGATCATGAGCTCTCAGATATATCAACAAAGAAAACAAGAATCAAAGAGAAAAAAGCACAAGGAATTATTTTGTAACAGTAACCGGAAATGTTGAGACGTGCTGGACATCTTTTCATTGTGAGAGTGCTTGGTGGATTTGTACACATCCATTTCGATGTTAAATATCTTTGCTGTGACAATAATTGCGCTCTAAAACATCCATATTTCCGGTGTAGTCCCTGTAGTCAGCTGTTCACCAATGCTACGAGTCGTGCCCTGCGCGCCAGTGGAAATGCCTTCCACCTCCTCTACGTTTTCCGGCAACAACAAGAGCAGTTCATTTCTCTTGGCTTCAGGAATGCGCTGCTGCGGTCTTTCGCCCTCCATCCGACGCCTTCCGTTCCGGCGACAGCTGCCACCGCCACCACCGACTCTTCCACTCTCGCCGTTGCCACTGCATGTTGTCGCTGCTGCCGCCTTCGCCGTCGCCACCACCCACGATATCACCGCGGCCTCCTCTTCCGCTGCCACTCGTTCTGCCGTCTCTGCCCATGACATTGTCTTCACCGGAACCGCGCCACCGACTCCGCTATCGCATGCTTTGTCTCTTACTCTGCCGTTGAAACCATCGCTTTCTTCGTCTCTGTCGTTGCCATTGCCACCAGAATCTTTATTACCGCCTCCGAGCCGCGACTCATGGCGTTACACGAGTGACACGATCGTCACCTCTACCGTCGCCTTCTTGCCTCTAGCCTCCATCACCGCTCCTTCCTCCTCAGCGTCTTCCAGTGACACAGTCATCGTCGCTTGGTGCAGTGACCTGCAACCGCCCGTGACGGAGGGGGTGTGGACGGGGCGGAGCGGGAAGAGGCACGTGCCATGGCCGCAGCCAATAGTTGCCGCAGCCAATAGTTGCCCCGCGCCGCCATCACTTCGAAATATTATACAATTGGCCAGGTATAATGAATTGAAAACTCCGCCCACATCACCCACCCAGCCCTGCCCGGCCCGCCCACCACAACTGACAACGTTCCCCTACATATATTGCGGGATGTTCTGGAGGTGAAACTAAATTTGGATTAATATTTTTGAATTCTGAACCCCGCTGTTTTTTTCTCAACTGCTCAAAGTGTTCGTGCAAACTTTGGGACCATTTGCACCAGATGTTAAAATGATTTTGTATTAAGAAGGTATTATATCCACGCATCCACTCTATCTAAAGTGAACGACGTGAGCGCTCGGTTCCGATACAACTCCTTTACAACATAAAACATCCAATAATAATCATTAAATAAAAAAAGTATATCATTGAAAGGTACCATGAAAATTGAACAGGTAATAACAAATATCACGAAGTGAAGAAGAAGGAAAAAAATTAACGACGAAAGACTGTTCCTCCAATATTTTAATATTCAATTCAAAATTTTATTAAGAAATTTAAATGTAACATAATCTGACGTTCACGAATGGCGTATACGATAAAACAATTAAATTAATAGAACAGTATATAACTAAAAGTTTACAACAATCGTTACATTTAAAATTAGTGATATAGTCATGAATTGAGGAACCTAATGAGTTTAAGTTATCAGGCTCTCAGATTATTACACTTAATGTTCAAAGTTAAGAAAAAATATTTCAACATAGTACTACACAGTTCTACTTTTTTTTACTGAGACCTTTCGATATTTCTAGTAATCATCCCATATTGTTACATACTCAAAATACGTAGTAATGATAATAATATGATATACAAATGCTTCTTCAGAAAAGCATGTGTGTCATTAGTTCCTGTGATTTTGAAAATGTTACTTGGTTCCAAATATTAGATACATGGCAACACTGACGTAGTGCCAGACTCATTTCCTCCTTTTTTACGCTGCTTGTCGGGATACGGGATACTTTCGCGAGAAACTAAATCATGATGTCGCACTTCCTTTTACTTCTAATCCTCGCTTTTGAACGGCGCCCAATCCAGCGATGAATACCAACGGTGATTATACTATGCGCTGTGTGCTCAGGATATTCGATTGCATTACCGCCTTTCAGGCCGTAATATCGCTTCCATTAAATTTCGAGCTCTGCTATGCATTTAGTCCTGAGTGTTTTTAGGGCGCTGACTCATCACCGGAAGTCAGGGCTCCCACTTGACCACGTCCATCAGCGCCACCAGACGCTGGGGGAACTGAAACTGCTCAGGGGCAGCCCGAATACTGTGGACTACAAAAGACCTTCCTAGACACCGCTTCCCACGAGGATTAAGAAGTGCTGAAGACCGAAAAGGAACTAACGAATCATGAACTCGTTAGAGACCAATCGTATGAGATCCAGAGATTCAGTAAGACCATATGAACAAAGTGAAACGAGATACTATGCATTAAAGAAGATTATTGGGAATGCAAGTGAGTAAAAGAAACTCTAGTTCAATTCTAAGGTAAGGAACAATGCGGAGAATACTCGTAAATGTGAAAAGAAAACTTCGCGAATTTGTTATGGTTTAGATTTATGATTTTTGTTTAGACGTTCGTATTTCATTTCTACAGAGTAAATAACCCTCTCGTAAGAACAAAGTGCGGAAACATCTAAAAACTGAAGTAGTGCTGACCAATTTTCTTCCTGGATTGTTTCTTCGTCTTCTCCTAAGTTTGCCTTTGCACGTCGTTCTTATATTTTTTTACATGTCTGCAGGAAATTATATTTAATCGCCAGAGCAAGTATGCATAAACAACATAAATTTATATGTATTCTCTCTTTATCCAAGAATGATCAATAATGCAGTACAAATCTGATTATTACATTAAAAAAGCAATGTATGCCTGATTGTAATAGTTTCCTATTAACCTTTAACGGTCTGAAAATACGTTCATTAATGTCACTTAAACTTGTAGATATTGACGGGTGGGTATATAAGAATTATCAAAAATATTTTAAAGGAGGCAAGTCTGCACACATATGACTCGCAAAATTATGTAACGAATACTGTACACTAACGTCCGAAATTTTAGAAAGGAATTCTGAAATAACCTGATGGCAATTATCAATCACTTTTTATATTTTTAATCAATTCTTGTTTATTTTCATCTAAATATTAGTGATTACAGAAAACACAAATAATATTTCCAATGGAAACCCTGCTTTTTTTAAAATATTAATTAAATACTACTTAAGCATAAAGCAAATCTTGAAATGTGAAATAACGTTTCACATACCAGTTAAAACTAGCAATGTGTTTGAACAGAAAGACTTGCTCTTTGTATATACGTGTAGCTTTCTCTTAAATTGTATGAATGCGTACCACGAAGGTTACAAAAATACATTTACAACAATTTTGAGATTATGATAGTTTAACTAAAATTTGTTTCGCAAATTCTTTTTAATTATTTTGGTGGCCCTAACTCCAGAAATTTGAGCATGGTCTTTGGAGGAGTAGCATAGGTGATTGTCCTCCTCCCCTTCGACGTAAGTGAACGTATCTGGTGGTGCGTACCTAACAAAAGACAGAAACGAAAGGAGAGAAAGGAAAGAAAACACCGCAACTGCAGACTAAGGAGTCGCTCGGCGAGGTAACCGCATGTGCATCTCTTTGTCGCCACCGCAAGCGCTGCGGGCACTGCACTTCCGACACGCCTCCGCGCCCCCCGTCGCCCCCCCGTCGCCCCCCCGCCCCCCCCCAACGCTCCGGTGCGTTTTTTGTCAGCAGTTGCACACAGCAACTACTCCAAAGAATGCGTTTTGCCTTTCATTCAATTCGTTTTCAGGGCCATGCACATCCACTGGCTTCGTATTCTGACGATTGTCATGCAAATGATACTTAGCAAAATACCAGTCAACGTGTACGTGAAATACTTGGACAGTCTTTTTAAAAATCTTCAGCGTAAGAAAGAGGAATGTTTTTGCCTCTAATGCAGGAATCGGTCTATGTGCTCATTGCATCGCACATCAGTTTTGTAGAGAAGGTTCTTGTGGTGGTAGAAGTCCGAATGTGACACGTCGTCTACAGCTCACGAACAGAAGATAATAGGTACAGAAGAACGAGACGTCCGAAAGAACAACAAAAAGGACGTTGGTGACAAAGCAAAATGAACTTCTAAAGCGATATTTTTTCAATGAACGTGCTGTTTTAGCTCAGTAACGGATTCAAAAGAATTCATTAAATTGTAAATATATATCGTAAGATTACTCTCACAACACACATATTTCATGATTGCACTATTGTTCCATATCCCACAATTAAGCTCTTCCTTCTCTTCCGTATTTTTTCATATCAATTGTCATTCATTGCAAAGTACTCATGTAATGTAATTATGTCATAAGATGTAATTATGCTACAATATAATTTATCTTTAAAATGTTTCCTAGAAGAGTGTAATGAATCGCCTCCAAGTTCATTCAAGCTCCAGAAGTTTGAGCTCCTGCGAACTGCTCACTCGACCGCGCCAAGGTGTCCCTGACCTTCCTGTCCTGGTCCTATTCTGCCCGGCTCCGCCCCATCCTCCCCGAGTTAACTGTCCTTTTCTACACTTCTTTGCCTGTGCCCTGTCGTCTTTATCCTCCCCATCTAACCCCACCCACACCTTCCGTCTCCCTTTCCCTATTCTATTCCAAACTGCCCGACCCCGACCCCGATCCCCTCCCCGACCTCCACCCCGACCCAGACCCCGACCCAGACCCAGACCCCGACCAGACCCCGACCCAGACCCCGACCCAGACCCCGACCCAGACCCCGACCCAGACCCCGACCTTCACCAGACCAGACCCAGACCCAGACCAAGCCCAGTCCTAGCGCCACGCCGCCGCCACCGGCGGAGAGGTGCTAGGCGACGCGACGCTGCTGCGAGGGCGCAAAAATTACAACCGCAGCTGCACCAGGAAAACAACGCGAATTATCCTGCTTCAGCGACGGCCGTCGCGTCTCCTCTGGCGCTGCGCCTTTTCGAGCCAACGACGCCTTTGTCTCGCACCAGGCGACCAGGCGAGACAGAAGCAGGGCACTGCACGGCTTTGCGAAAGGCATTCTTTGAGGAAAAATACCCACTACAAAAGTGTTTTAATGTTAAATATTAGACATTATACTGTAAAACAGTGCATTAAACTATTCACTTTTAACTCGTCTATAAAAACTAAAAGAATCGAAAAACCATATACATGAAAAAAATACGAGTATAAACAGAATTCCAGAACTTTCTTGGATATACTACTCAAGAATTGGGACGAATGTAACATAGAGCTAATTACCTGCTAAGATTACTTCTTTTTTAATTGCAATTATAAGCAACTATAATGTCGATTTCAAGTAACTTGCAATATTTAGTGATTAAAATTGCAGTAATCTTCAATCGTAGTCTTGAACGATTACAGATAAAATTGCTGATGTTGAAATATTGACCAATAACCACCAAATATTTTTGTTGATATCATCATGAATGAACTATCCCCTCAATGTTTGACCACAAAGCATGTTAATAAAACAAGTAGAGCCATATTTGCCAAACACGCTCATTTCCATTTAAATTCGGAAGTCAACTTGTTTATAGGTTAGGGTAGCAATCTCACAATTAAAGAAATCGGCCGCAGAAAACACTTCTCTTCATAGTACGTCACAAACAGATTTTGAAGTTAGGTAAATAAATAAACGAAATAAAAATTGAAGTTAATAGTAAGGGAAAATATGGAGAAAAATAAACAGAAATGAAACACTGGGGACATAAGTCGTCAGTAAACGGCAAGAAAGACGAGTTCAAACATATTAAAAGTATTAGAAAAATAATTTTTGATAAATTATCTTTAATACAAGCAACATTGTTAGGATAGACAAGAGAATCCCGATAGCCCAGTTACAGTAAACAAATTAGCATCGGATTCGAGCAGTAACAATAAGAACAAGTGAACAGCGGAAACAAGCTGAGTCGATAGAAGAAAATTTTGCTTCAGAATTGTTCTCGATCTGGCAGGAGTAGGACGTGTAGGACGTTATATTTTGTTGTGAGACGGATAGACGGAAACTGATAGACGGAAGATGTGCATCCGAAAGTTGCACAAATTCAGAGTAGAAACAGAACTTGATGGTAGATGCGAAATTTGAGTCGCGAATGTAAATTCTCGTAGCTAAGGGGTGTAGGACGCGGACGGTGTGAAAACGTTCGCAGATACAAACCCAGTGTGGAAGTTGAAAAATGGTGGAAAGACGACGTTTACGGGACGAATAATACTTCTCACCGTCAAGATTGCAGGGGATTTCTCAGCTCCAGGAAAGTTTAGAAATTAAGCAGAAAACAGACTTTGCATCAGTAAATTGTTCTGTAAACTGTAAAAAGTTTTAGTAAATAAGGTAATTTAAGAAAGGGAAAGATTATAAAAATTAATTCTTACAAATTTTTGATAGCCAATGTATTTCATTAGGTAAAGATAGAATAGTATTTTATAAGTACAAAAATCTGTTAAAATTTAAATTACAAAAGAAAGATCAAATGTAGTTTTAATAAAAGAAATGTCACTGAAATATATAATTCACTTATTTCCGAAATTAGTAAAACCAGGAAATTAATAATTTAAGACGTAAGTAGAGATATTCATCAACCTAATTCTCGTACGAGTGGTATTTTCAGTCAAGGTAGAAACAAACCAGCCCTGAAATCATAAGTATAAAAGTGCTCAATTAAACGAATAAAGCCGAGCTAGCCAACCCAATTCTATAAATAAGAATACGAATGAATAAAGAGGGGTAGTGGGGCACTGTCCCAATATCAACACTTCAACACTGATTTGGCAATTAAATCTGTGTTAAATTAAACACAGTCCGAAAAGTAGCAATAAACGACGCCCGTTGTATTAGATGTTAGTGCTTTTGATGTGAAAATACTGCAAGCTGTGAAATGAGGGATCTTTCAAGAAGGTTGACCTTTGAGGACGAACAGAGTTTATTCCACCTGCAAGAGAAGAGTTGTCTCAAAGTCTGGAATCAACGCTCTGTATAGGGGTTCTCCGAGTTTCAATGATTTCGAAAGTGTTAACAAATGGCGAACGAAAACGGACGGTGGCATACCTCGCTTTAGCCCCGCTACTCAGCCTCATCCCGGCGATCGTGTTGACCCAGCAATTAGACAGAGTGGGCCGGCGCCTCGAGCCCCATTGACTTGCAAGACAGCGAAAAACAAAACACGCCGCCCGCCCGACCGGCCGCGAGTTCTGCCCGATCACCACGGTAACGGGCGCTCGCGAATGAGCAAACACAACTCCATCGGCGTGCATCCCCGCAACGGGACCTGCTCTGCAGCCCCTCGAATTCTGCTAGCAGCCGCCCTCGCCCCGCCACGCCACGCCACGCCCCCGCCCCCGTCCGCCCGCGCGGGCGAACAGTTATGCGAATGTGGAAACGGGTGAAAAGCCAGAGGAACGGGGGCGCCACTTCGTCGAGTGGGCGCGTGCTTTCGTGGAAGTTCTGTTGCCGCCTTTGAGTGCACTCGCGAGGGCCAAAGGGCAGCTTCAACTCCATCACCACACGACCTGGAAAAACATCGTTAATAGATGTTTGTGCTAATACAGAAAACGTTACAGGGAATTGCCCGACTTTATCCATTCCGCGGTCATTTTCCCTCAGCCCGGCTTCCTAGCTAATCCTCTTTCCCATTTCATAACATGCGAAGGCTTAGCTTAACTGCATCCCGTTTAGTTCGTCAGTTTCTTCGTAAGGAGTAAAATGTTTTGTTCAGTTTCCATTCATAAGTAGCGCAAATAGATGTTCACAAATCAGTCCAGAGAATACATCGAAAACAGTTGAATTTGACAGAATCTTTGGAATTGTGTTTGTAACGGGCTAAGAAGATACTGGTGATAGGAAGTTTCAAGTTTTGTTTCCACAAACTTTTAAGAATCGTTTTCAACATTGGCAGTGCTCTTAAAGGACGTGCAGTTTCAACATTGGCAGTGCTCTTAAATGTATATTAAAAGAGATAGACGTGAATCAAGTACAATCATTCAATATAAAATTGAATGGACCACAATAACAGGAGAAATCAATCTTTACAGTAAGGAGGAAAACAAAACGTGTAGCAGTTAGGCCACGCCTTATTACGGAGGTAGGTAAACGGCTTATTTTAAGTCGACCGCAAGTGGCAGTCGGTATACGCCACGTCACATGTTCCTTCACCGCTGTCGTGAAGTTTGATTAATAGACCTCGCAAAAATTGTTATCGATTTTTTTCTGACGATGAATATTCTCAACGCAAATGTTGATGGACATGTCAGCAGGCGAGGGAAGATGCTTACTCTTTTATGATCTCCCTCTCCCAGACAAGTGATCACAGCGGCGGATTGCTTTTGGTTTCCACTGTACAGAAGGTGATAGGGTGATCGTGATAGATGAATGATGGTTCAACAACGATGACATTTTCAGAAGTCAAGTACGTCACAATCAGTTACTGTAAAGGCCCGTTCCTTAATCGTGACACAAACATTCTTAAGAAATTAAGGATGTCCCAAAGACAATTCCTCACTCCTAATTATAAAGAGAAATAAATCCTTTCGAAAATTTGGAAATATCACAAATATGCCCGTCATTCATTGTTACATACGAGGATCACAGAAATTCAGGAAGACGATTTGAAAACTTGCAAGAGAAAATACAGTACATTATACGTTGAAGCAGCTTGTATATGATTGTGTGACCACTAAGCAATGCTAACAAACCCACTAAGTACATTTGTGCTATGAATACTATTAAGATATCTTATTCACTCTTGCCACATGTAAAGTTGAGTAGTTGAAGGCGCGCGCGACGCAACAATGAGGAACACATTAAGGCGCGTGTGCATGACCAGGCGAAAGTGAGTTGCCGTGACTAATGGAGGCGCTGGAGGGAGTTGGCGTGAAACGACGTGAAGGGCTTCAGGGTGGATCCCGTTGTGCCCGTCCCCCTCGTGCCCTCTCCCACCGATTCCTACCGGAGACACACGGCACAAAATTAAGAGAACACATTTATAAAAATTTTACATGAACATATTTAAGGATCTGTCTTCGAAGAATATACGTTACTCGCGGAACCCGGCAGACGTTGTTCTGCCCTTCTTCTCTCTCCGTCTCTCTCTCTCCGTCTCTCTCTCTCCGTCTCTCTCTCTCCGTCTCTCTCTCTCCGTCTCTCTCTCTCCGTCTCTCTCTCTCCGTCTCTCTCTCTCCGTCTCTCTCTCTCCGTCCTCTCTCTCTCCGTCTCTCTCTCTCCGTCTCTCTCTCTCCGTCTCTCTCTCCGTCTCTCTCTCTCCGTCTCTCTCTCTCCGTCTCTCTCTCTCCGTCTCTCTCTCTCCGTCTCTCTCTCTCCGTCTCTCTCTCCGTCTCTCTCTCTCCGTCTCTCTCTCCGTCTCTCTCTCTCCGTCTCTCTCTCTCCGTCTCTCTCTCTCCGTCTCCTCTCTCCGTCTCTCTCTCTCCGTCTCTCTCTCTCCGTCTCTCTCTCTCCGTCTCTCTCTCTCCGTCTCTCTCTCTCCGTCTCTCTCTCTCCGTCTCTCTCTCTCCGTCTCTCTCTCTCCGTCTCTCTCTCTCCGTCTCTCTCTCTCCGTCTCTCTCTCCGTCTCTCTCTCTCCGTCTCTCTCTCCGTCTCTCCCTTTCCGTCTCTCCCTTTCCGTCTCTCTCTCTCTCCCCATCTCTCTCTGTCCTTGTCTCAGTATGTCTGTTTGTGTGTGTCTCTCTCTGTCCCTCTCATTCTCATTTAGTTGCAGATTTTGCACGTCTCTGAAAAGGTGGAGTAATATTGAGAAACACGGGACCAGCAAAAACGTAATAGAATGTTCAAGAATATCTCATCCTATAGATTACTGGTGTGAGAAACGTTCCTTAGAGGCCATCGGTCTCAAAATTTTGTTTTTAATTCCATAGAACGCTTTGTTTAGGAGTTATTTAACGATATAGATTAAAAATGCAATCGACACCACTAACGCCAAACACCACTAGCGCCTAAACCATACGTAGGATATTTTCTAAATTGAAGAACCCTCTATCGATCTGACTCGAGTCTAAGCTTTGAGATTTTCAAAAACATTCTTTAAAATTTTGGAGTACTTTACATGAATCCTCCCGGAAATTTTCAAATTTTTTCTTCCTTCTTTACTTCCTCTTCTTTGTTCTATCCTCGTATCCTATACACACACACACAAACATGTGCATGCATAATAATACTAAACATGTCTGGAGACTTAAATTCATTAATATATTTATTAATTCTCTATACAATTAAAACAATTTAAATATTGTTTTCCCTAATATTTAGTGTTAGTTGTAGTTCCAGTACTGTAGCTAGCTGAAATGAAACCAGTGTTTTTAATACACGAAACAAAGTTGAATTCCTCATAAATTCCGTAATCAACAATGCCAGTCTTTCGAGATGTCAACCATTCACATATATACATTACTAGCGGAACCCAGCAAGCGTTTTGCTCTTCTCCCTCTCTCTCCCTCTTTCTCCCCCTCCTCCTCTTTCTCCCCCTCTTCCTCTCTCTCCCTCCGCCTTCTTCTCTATCTGCGCCTCTCCCTCTCTCTCCGTCTCTCTCAACAGGTCTCCATCTCTCTCTCTCTGTATGTCTCTGCTTCTCTCTTTCTCTCTCACACAGACACACGCGCGCGCGCCGCCATGTCCTGTCTCGTCGGCCTCGCCCTGCGTCACGCGGCAATGCCCAACAACAATAAAGTCCAGGAGGAGCTCAGTTGGAATTGAAATTGATTTAAAATGAAGTGCCATCTTGTGCTGCAGCGCCATATAAAAACCTTCTCCATCAAACAAAACACGTAGTTGTGCCAACTTTCATGCAGGTCGGTCAAACAGGTATCGTAGTTCATCCATCTGGTCCGTATCAACGTCTATTTTTATATACAGAGATTTTAATGCTGTTACTGTTCTTACGAAATGCACTTAAGAAAATTATAAACTAGCCTAAACACCTACAAGATGCACTGAAGGAATTTAAAACAAAACCAACTTCGAAATTGTTCAACTTGGAGACACGTTTGCGACAGAAATTCCTTCGATACTCGAGGCACATTCACGTCTTTGGAATTGAGAACCTGCGGAAAAGGATGGAAGAAATCTGCGAAAGAAGCGTTGGCAGTGCTTTCCCACAGCGCGCGACCATCAACGCCGATGAAATACAACTCATCGCGGGAAAAAATCCGAGATGCGACGGCCATAAACAGCAAACCTTCGGGGTACTCGCCTGCGACGCCGCACTAAAGACACGCCACGCTACGCCACGCAACGACGTCTTTTGTCAGAAAAAAGAGAGATGCTCCACACGCCAGTGATTAACATCCATTTGACTCCGTCTCGCGATGCATGCTCTCATGTCGAGATCTGGTTACTGGTTCCGAAAGAATTCTCGTTGCGAAATGCTCTCGCGACTTAAAGCAAAGGGGACGTTCTACTTGCATTTGTGAGAGGGTGTTAACACCATTTAACGACTTCACAGTTTTAAAATTATATTAAATTTATTGCCAAATTATTGATTTATGGATGTTTATCAAAAAAAGGCGGATGTTTCTGCATTAAGTAAAATAACATCTACTCAATATTTGACATAAATTGTTTTGGATAATATGTATGTCCTTCTATTGAAACACAAACTTTGAGCTCTGCGACGAGTGCAGCCTCATGAAATAAGGTATACATTATAACTTGTATACTTAAAATAATGTAATAAGCTGTGTCTCTTTTTCTGGATTAGGACCGAAAAATATGACTTTCATGAATAAATGGTTCTCAGTTTTTTGAAATTAGAAAATATGCTTCAATCATTCTGTATTCATTTTCGTCAGTTTCTCCACGAGAAAGTAGGTCACATTCTTGTTCTGATTGAAATGGCATGACACGCCTATTCATATCTTCGATATATTCTATTATTTTAACGGTTCATTTACTATGTTTCTGGGCAACACGATTTCAAATGTTTACTACTGGAATGTTTGCAAATATAAGCAATACGTTAAGTATACTTTCTGAGTACCCACGCGGCTGAGTGAAGTACCGAATATCATATGTCAATTAACTTGCTCAATATTGATATTTACTTCGACGCTGAGAATATTTCTTCACATAATTCATCATCACGAGAATCAACTTTGGAGCTACATATAGGTCTCCGGTGATCTTTCATATGTGAAGCTGGTGCTTTTGCCTATTCTCAGACTGCGAGCACTTGAGCAGATAGATACTGCTGCTGGTTGCAAAACAAGAGGGCAGGTAAAAACAGTACACGTCTCACTACAACTAATGAATACAGGATCTGCACAAACCATGCTAACAAAACGAGGTTCAATCTTTAATTGGTATCGCGGTCTGACATACCGCGCAACTATCACTGGTTGATATATCTTTATGTCCAGCGGCTCAAAACCTTCCTTGTTAGTGCAGATCTCTCTCCCTCTCCCTCTCTCTCTCTCTCTGAATAAAGTTGGAGCTTCACTAGAGGTTTTTTTCTAGAGTTTTATATATACATATATATATATATATATATATATATATATATATATATATATATAGAGAGAGAGAGAGAGAGAGAGAGAGTAATATTTTTGTGAAGTGCGGTATGAGATATCGCCGATACCACTTGCATTAAATATATTTGTTCGCCTAGCGATACCAAAACTACGAGATAACATGTAAATATAGAGATCATAATTCTAAAATCGAACAGGAATAAGAGAATGAACATGAATATGAAAATTATCAAATACTACCAACAACGAACGCATTTATTATGAAAAAAATGCTTCAAGTGGTGTGCCTACCCTCCAATGATTATTTCGTATTTCAGGGCGCGTCAACAACTATCATTTATCCCGTACGTGTAGTGAATTGTTTCTCCGAAACACGTTGGTGGTCTTGCATTGCTGGATAATGAGATCTGGCGCCGACCTACACGTCGGCTAGGGACCTTCCCCACCCAGGTATCTCCCACTAGCCGAGTACTGCCCTAGCTTAGTTCCCAACTAGTCTCCCGTCATTTTATGTAGTGTATGTAAGTTTAAGTGTGTTAGTAAGTAAAGGGTGAAGAAAGGACAAGGAAGAGGAAGAAAAGACCGCGTGCGGTCCGTGGCGCGTTTGTTAGGGTACTGCACCGGCATTAGCCTGGCGTTCATCGGAGAAACCACGGAAGTCAGAGCAGCCGTCCGTAAGAATTCTCCTCCAGAAAGCGACTGAATTCGTCGCTGCTATCTGGCTAGGGTCGAAAATCTTGCCACCGTCAGGAACTCGAACCCTAGAACCCCCGGTTCAGAGGCACCGCAGTAACATCAACTGAAGCCCTGTGCCACCTCCGTTGATCGTTCCGTTCATTATATCCCCTATTCCATGGCTCTCACCATCATACCCTGGGTTGGAGGACCGATTTATCGTGAAAATAAATCTGGGGAGCAGAGTGGGACACATAAGCGAAAATAGACTAGGAAGTGTTTGGGGTCAGAATAGGAGGGATAGAATAAGAAAGTAAAATGAGACCTATATGTGTTGCTCCTACTTGAAGCTCAAAAGCTAACAAACAATATCTACAGCGCTTCTACCTTTAACAGGCCTTCTCCCTTTAGTGCACCAATTTAAGGAGATACGAGGTACTTGTGTGGATAGATAGATAGAGAGATATATTCTTCTTTATCTCTCTACTCGAATTTACCTTCCGGTTTTACCTTCCGCTTCTCCATCGCTGCTGCCAGCTATCGGTACCAGAAGGAGTTACCAGGGACTCCGGTGGGTACTACCGCTTCCGTGTGAACTCCTCCCAGTGAGCCCTTACGTTCCAAGAACGTCATGCCGAGGTTCAAAATAATTTTATATAAGCAGACGAAATATGTGCAAACAAAACCAAATTAGTTTTGTTTTTACATGATGATTTAATATTATAAGGTCACATATGTCATGTCTGAAGGGGTTATTCTTCTTAAAAATGAATACGTAATATTTTATTGTAATTTAATTTTTACTTTCTCGCAAACGTACTTATATGTGGAGTAATATACGTAATCTAAAGAAAGTTTTACAATGCTGTGGAAAGGCAATTTCGAGATATTAATGGAAATACACCTTTTGGGGGAAAGTGTTTTTATTTCATAACGTCCGTCCGACCTTCGGAAAGGAAAAAAAATGAATATTTTGAGGAAAATGTTATAAAAGTGCTTCAAATTATTGCACATCATGCTTCTTCAATCTTGAGAGGGATCATCTTGCTAACAAAAATTTTCTGTTAAATTTGAATTCACAATTGCGCATTTTCAGAAACATTGAAACGACATTCTCTCAAGAGGGGTTAATTTTTTCAAAGAAAATGTTCATATAGAACTACATTTTACTCTTCTGTAATATTCTTAAAGTCATATTTCAATTCTAATATTAGGGAACCGAAATGTCGAGAAAATACGAAAAATGTATATAAGGTGCCGAGAAATAGCAGCTAAAAAGACGGTAGGATAAACCGTAAAGTTAGACTAAAATATTATAATTCTAACTAGTATGTGAAAGCTTGACGCCCTACTGAGAGACCACTACTTCCTAGCATACCAATTGTATTTTGTAGAGGAGAAAGTATTGCGATGCTGCAGCGGAAAACTGTGATTTTTCGGTAGAAAAACTCGAAATGTGGGGTCCCGAAACAGAAAAAGGGGATCATTCTTACTCCTGTATGTAGTAAATAAAATAATAATTCTCTAATACATTGTGTAGTCAGAATCCACGTTTTGTAGGTATTTGAAATAACTGTTTACGGAAAAATGTCATTCCGCGAGACAGCCTCTCCTTCCGCCTGTTTGTCTGTGAACAATGCCAGAGGCTAAATCGTACGTAGAATTTTCATCAAAATTAGTATTCTCCGATCGATCGTTTCAAATGTAGCAGCTGGGATGACGGTTGTGGAATACCGAAAAAATAGCCCAGACCAAAGAGATTAGGAAACCAACAGGAGAAAGTTTGTGCCAATTCTGTAGAACTACACGTGTTTTATGTTTAATTTTAATTTGATGTACTTGTACATGAATATGCGTGAATGATCCGAATGTTTCCTCATTTAATGGTTCTTTTTGTATTGTATGTGTTAAGAAGAAGAAAATAGAAAGCTAGACGAATTTAAAGGGGAAGACTTTGTTGACATGTTTGCATTTTATTTAATATAAATAAGAAGGAAAGACAAAAATAGATGGGAGGATCGCAGTATTCACCACTTTTAGTTTTGGAAACCGCCTTGCTGGTAGGTCTAAACATCCATACTTGAAAACCATGGAGACAACACTGCAGTATGCGTCATTGTTTGCATCTAACCACACTAACATTTAGTGACATTGACAAAACTCCACTTGCAAGGAAATCTAGAAGTTAGTATCTCGTTTACTGATGCTCCCAGTTTGTGAAAAAAGTTGAAACCTGGAAAGACGTTGACTTAAAACGGGTTGGGAGACAGGACATTCTGTCTTACAGCAGTGACATGGAGATTAAGTTTTGATTTATCCATAAGAAGGTTTCAGGGGCATACGGGGTACGTTTCTGTGATGAATATCTACATCAAACTCATTTGACTTCGTCTCTTCCTTTACAGCGATTTTAATGAACAGCTGAAAAGGCTGATCAACATTGCTGAGCACATGAAAAAAAAATATTACCACAAAATATTCAAAGTGTGGGACGGGCCGAGTCAAGATTCATCAAGAGCACCTTGAGAATATTCACTCATCCTACGACTTAAGAGTCCAGAATTTTTAATTATGTACTTTTATCACATCGGTACTGTTACAGATCAATTCTTATGTCTCGAATTTAAAGGAGAAAAACAAAAATTCGAAACATTTCGACATAGCAAGACTGAAATTACCCTTTTATACTGCGATTTTTGTAGGAAGAGCTCTCAAAATAACTCAAATCCCATCTTCGCGATGGAATATGTCACGGCATTTCGCGTCTTTTCTCGGTCTTGCCGGTAGAAGTCGCATGATCGCAAGCACTGCTTCATACGGTCGCGATCAGTGCGAAATCTAGCGGAACGACTTGTGAATGATACGAAATGCGCGTGACATATTCCATCGCGAAGATGGGATTTGAGTTATCTTGAGAGCTCTTCCTACAAAATCGCAGTATAGATCAAGACGTGCAGAAGATATTGAAGTATATGTGCAGTGCCATACCCGCCGTTAGCCTCTTAACACAAGTCACAGAAGAAGGCCGTAATGCGATGAAAAGACTCTCTGGTAATAAAGATGCCAACAAAGATGGCCACACTCCAATTCATGTACTTCACTCACAATAAGTGTAATAAATATTTTCAAGTAATTACGAATTTAAATTATCGAGGATTGGCTGGAATATTATGAGAATTGCAGCAAACACATTCCAATACAAGGAGCTATTATACAGGAGTAACATTTTTCTGCTTTTTTAACAATAATTAACTTTCTCCGACAACAGATTTGCCTGCAAATAACGAAAATAAATGGTCACCTAAATCAAATCTGCAGATTATTACATGCTTCGTAGTTCAATTCAAGTCTCATTCGACAGACGGCTGACAACGCTATCGGGCGACGACACACAGTCTCCCTCGCGCAAAGAACATCCGCTCTATTCGTCGTGCAACCTTCTCAGGTCCTGGAAACGCAATGGAAACGGAGCGCCTCCTGCTTGGGTCCTGCTAGTATAAAAGGAATATAACATATCCTCATATAAAGAATATTTTATAGAGACTAATTTTTATATGATATGTAATATGATCAGAGGTTGTCTTCCTTTTATGACCGCGTTCGCCCTATAAACAACGAAAATATACGGTAAACTAAATCAATCTTCAGATTATCATTGCTTAAGAGCAGAAATCAAGCCCACCGCCAGATGGTAGATAACACCCCACGGTGCCGCAAGAAAAACAATCAAGATCGTAGTTCCTCCGCTCTGAGAACATCCTCCATGCTTTATTCGGGTGTATCCGGCTGTGCGCATCTTGAGTCCCGCCCAAGTAATTGCAATCGGAGCGCCCTTTCCTCCTCCTGCCTGCCGACCATGCGCTTCCGCTAATCCTCCTGTCGGGGTCGCGCATGCGCTCTCACGGCGCGGGGCGTGGGACTGCGCCGGCGCATGGAAGGCAAATCCACGCCACGCGCGCGGGGCAATGGCCGCGATCGCCTGAGCAGGCGGCATTGTGCGGGCGGCAGGCGCCGCCGCCGTCGCCGTCCCTTCGCGTCGCTTGGCGGAGCGCTGACTGCCGCGAGCGGCTCTCCGTCTGAGAACGGAAGCGCCAAGGCGCGCCGGGAAACAAGCGTGATGCGGAGCGGCATGACGCGTCTGGCTGGCCAGGATCCGCTCCAGAAGCCTTCTGCTCCGCTGGAGGTGGGTTTTCGGCGGAGCACGGGCGCCGACTTCCGTTGCGGGAATGTGGGCTAAATGTTGATGTAAGTGCGTAATAGTGAAGGCAGGCTGGTGTGTAAGTTCAACTACATGTGCAATGGATTAAAGCGGCGGCACGAAATGTATCCGGAACCATAAATTCCACAAAGGCGACTCTCATCGTGCATCAGAACCGAAACCCTTACGAATACCAAGGCATGAGCAACTATGGAACAATCATTATAGTATTGAAATATTAATACCTGTCAAAACTGAATATCAAAATGAACTATGGACCTGCTGTAATGTAATAAAATAACAATACAAGCTTTACATGTTTATGAACGTGTATAAAAATTTGGTTTAAAAATGTACGGAGGGCCACTGTCTGGGCGGGGTTCCCAGCATTCTTATTGTCTACTTATGCCTTAATACACATCTGCAAGTGTGATTTACAGTATTTATCCCGTAAATAACTATGCTTACGTATGGAGAAGGAATTTCACTCCATGACGATTCAATCAAATGGATTTAAGGGAATTGGAAAAAAAACAAAAATAGTTTTGGTTCTTATTGTATTTTTTAAATTTAAAACTTTGTGAATTATGCTACAAAGTGACCAAAAGGCGCAAATGGATTCGCATATCACGCGTTACACTGCAGCACTCTGAGTCACAAACGAACGCGAGCCTTATAGGCCCTAACTGTTTTCGTACCCACACGCTGACCTACTCCAACATATCAAAAAGAGACACCATCGTTAAATGAAAACAACTCACTATTTTGATAAACATAAGAATTAAACTGTCTTTCTGTGAAGAATTACTTTTTTTCCAAAATGTTTGTGCAATAAGGTAAAAATATTAAATCTCTTTCAAAAAATGTGATGGCTAATATACTGATGGCAATATATGATGGATATATATTTATGAGCCTATTGAATGCCCAAGGATTTTGTACATCACCCTTAACAGAAAATTGCACATTGCACGCAGAGCTACCTATTGCTAGCGAATAATAAAAAAAACGTGAAAGACAAATAGGGAACGAAATTAACTAATAAACATCTAATTGCACTGTAGATATCTCTTCAAAATGTCTTCTTAGAGCGTGAGAGGCACAATTTTCAACAACAACAGCTTTCTAAGGACACTTATTTTCCTTCATAACTTTCAGCAAAAGTACATCCTCTACATCCTCTAATCGTGAGTAATTTCATCCGATACAACAGGACACTTTTTAAGGTATTCCTCAGCTCTTTTGTCGATACTCATTTTCTGCCCGAACCAAAGGCTTACGAATGTCAGAGTGTACGAGAATATGAGTTGTGCCCAGCAATGACATGTTTCTATGATGTGCCTTGATCCGCACAAAGTGTAAGATGCCAAGATGTTTTGTCCGGGCCGCTTGGTGCAGCAACTAGAGGCCCAATTACTGTTGGGAAACACTATAGAAACCTCAGGAAAAACTATATAAACTTTACAGTCCATCCCCTTTTTCAGTCTTGGCTGGAGACCTGAAACCAGATATCTGGATACCACAATATTTCGTTATTTTCTCAGTCTCCTCGTGGTCTACTGCGGAGTTGCAAGGACAGAAAATCCACTATCCATTCCGGTTTTCTTCAACGACAGAAAGAATTCACACGTTAGAATCCAACCGATGGTATGTTTTAAATTTGAAACCTCAGAGTATATTGTAATAGGATTTTCTACCACAAGAAACAACAACAGCAAAAGTGTATGAACAGGGGGAGATATGTAATCTGCATACTTTTTCTTGAACACCAGAATTACTCAAAATTACTAGAAATGCTCGCTCTTGAGCAACAACAAACTTGTTTGTGGCAGTAAAGGAATTACAGATTTGTTTATAGTGTTTGCTTACAAATTTGCAAACCACGCCCTCGACTGCTCTTTTACCGCAACTATCAAAACGAGAGCTCAAAAAAACGTACGCATAGTGAAGCTATATTTACGTCCAGAACCAAAACAAGGGGCTTATCACTATTTGTACAGTGGATCAAAGGACAAAAAACTCTTTTAAAAATGGGATCATTGATCCAGATACTGAAGTACAAGACTAGTTGCCTGGAATTAGTGGAAATGCACAACAGTGCAAATGTTAAAATATATAGTATTTTTTAAGTTCTGTATAGTCCTCTAATTGTACAGAAACAGCTCTGAAGAAGAAAAAATTTCTTGACGTTCGCGCTTCTACCTAAAAGCATACTTCTTGTAGGCGTGCTCTTTAATGGTGACCTCACAGAATTGGCGCTGGATGAATCGGAACAGATGTTCTGGAGACAGGTTCGGCTTAGACGGTGTAGGATTTGAAGAGGTTGAATCGTTTCAATCTCGTTCAATCGTCGGCGACTGTAGTACCTTCAAGATCGGTGCGCTTCACAAGTCATGTTCTCTTTTTGGCTTTCAGAGAGCCCTTTTTTAGGCTACCTACAGCTATCTTCTTCTCGGGGTGAATGATCTTTCTCTCCAGTTGGGTCTTCCGCGGTGGGGCTGGGCCAGTGGTGGCTGTTTCAAGTGAGAAGTATCTAAATTCTTCAGCGATTGCCCGGCTGCAGAGAAACCAACCTTCTTCCGCAAATGTGAAGAAACTGCAGAGTGAAGCAAGGTCGCCCTGGGCCAGGGGTCATATTCACGAGGTCGCGCACGGGAGTTGCCATGCACATTGTAATTCTGAGAGGCGGCTTTCAGCAGGAAGTGCGCGGCTGCAGACTCGTTCCGTGGCCACGGCCTGCCCAGCGGCGCGCGCGGCGGACGCGATGGCAGTGGCACAAGGGGGCGGGGCAGGACCCGGAGCGACGACTGTGACGGAGTGTGGGACAGGGCGAGGCGGGCAAACGGGACGGGGCGAAATGCGACGGGGGAAGTAGAAGTGGGTGGGAAGGGGAGAGGGGGACGGGGCGGCCACAGGGGAGCGGGGCAGGGCTTGGGGGGGGGGCGGGGTGGGGGGGGACATTGGCGGAGGATGGGCAGGCGTGGGTGGCGCGAGGTGGGACGCAGGTAGGGCGAGGGGGCCGGGGGGCGGGACGGGGGCGGGACGGGGGCGGGACGGGGGCGGGACGGGGGCGGGACGGGGGCGGGACGTAGGGGGGACGTGGGCGGGGCGGGACGGGACGGGGGCGGGACGGGGCGGGACGGGGGCGGGACGGGGGCGGGACGGGGGCGGGACGGGGGCGGGACGGGGGCGGGACGGGGGCGGGACGTAGGGGGGACGTGGGCGGGGCGGGACGGGACGGGGGCGGGACGGGGGCAGGACGGGGGCAGGACAGGGGCAGGACGGGGGCAGGACGGGGGCGGGCCGGGGCGGGGCGGGGTGGGGGCGGGACTGGCGCATGACGGGGGCGGGGCGGGGGCCAGAGCGGAGAGGATCGTGGCCGCGGGGCCTGGTGCATGCGCGGGAGTGCGGGCGGCGTGCTGGCGGGGGTGGGGTAGTCTGCGAGGTTGGCAGGGGCGTGGGCGGGCAGGGCGAGGGCAAGCGCTGACCTCGGTGCCCCTGGAGCCGAGCGCCTGCCGCCGCCGCCGCCACCGTCCGCCCGCATGCGCAATTGTCGGCGCTGCGCTGCAAGAAGACTCGCGCGGCGAACAATGAGGGCGGCCGAGGGCTCTCCGCCCGCTGCGCAACGAGTGGACGTCACGCGCAGACAGCCCTCGGCCTTTCTTCGCACGGCGCGTTGCCAACAACTTTGCTTTCATATTCAAGGATGGTAATGCGAGAACTTGAAATTCATCAGTTATATGTTAATTCACGCATTTAGGTGTGGCTGTATTAAGGACGAGGCATTCGCGGATCAGTAATAAGATTCCAATTTTAAAGGTTTTAGCATTCAAATTGTAAATGTTTTCAGAATCAGCTTGTTTACATTCTGTCTTTCTAAACAAAGTCATGATGTTTTCAAAAAAGGTGATTATATGTAATATTTCGTCGTGGGTTGGACAAATCACCGACAAGATGGCTTTGGTATATTCACTGTTCATTTACACACACACAATGTCTTGCGAAGGTCTCGCGACCAAAGTTTGAGGAACAATGCTAATCAATTTCAGGGCCTACCCGTCTTCATAGCCTCGCATCACCACCTCTCCGAGAGCGACTACTGGTCTTGCGACGCATCTGGCTCTTTGAGGGGAGGGGGGCCAGATGCGTCGCAAGACCAGTAGTCGCTCTCGGAGAGGTGGTGATGCGAGGCTATGAAGACGGGTAGGCCCTGAAATTGATTAGCATTGTTTCCTCAAACTTTGGTCGCGAGACCTTCGCAAGACATTGTGTGTGTGTAAATGAACAGTGAATATACCAAAGCCATCTTGTCGGTGATTTGTCCAACCCACGACGAAATATTACATATAATCACCTTTTTTGAAAACATCATGACTTTGTTTAGAAAGACAGAATGTAAACAAGCTGATTCTGAAAACATTTACAATTTGAATGCTAAAACCTTTAAAATTGGAATCTTATTACTGATCCGCGAATGCCTCGTCCTTAATACAGCCACACCTAAATGCGTGAATTAACATATAACTGATGAATTTCAAGTTCTCGCATTACCATCCTTGATATGAAAGCAAAGTTGTTGGCAACGCGCCGTGCGAAGAAAGGCCGAGGGCTGTCTGCGCGTGACGTCCACTCGTTGCGCAGCGGGCGGAGAGCCCTCGGCCGCCCTCATTGTTCGCCGCGCGAGTCTTCTTGCAGCGCAGCGCCGACAATTGCGCATGCGGCGGCGGTGGCGGCGGCGGCGGCAGGCGCTCGGCTCCAGGGCACCGAGGTCAGCGCTTGCCCTCGCCTGCCCGCCCACGCCCCTGCCAACCTCGGCAGACTACCCCACCCCCGCCAGCACGCCGCCCGCACTCCCGCGCATGCACCAGGCCCCGCGGCCACGATCCTCTCCGCTCTGGCCCCCGCCCCGCCCCCGTCATGCGCCAGTCCCGCCCCACCCCGCCCCGCCCGGCCCGCCCCCGTCCTGCCCCCGTCCTGCCCCTGTCCTGCCCCCGTCCTGCCCCCGTCCCGCCCCCGTCCCGTCCCGCCCCGCCCACGTCCCCCCTACGGTCCCGCCCCCGTCCCGCCCCCGTCCCGCCCCCGTCCCGCCCCCGTCCCGCCCCCGTCCCGCCCCCGTCCCGCCCCCGTCCCGCCCCCGTCCCGTCCCGCCCCGCCCACGTCCCCCCTACGTCCCGCCCCCGTCCCGCCCCCGTCCCGCCCCCGTCCCGCCCCCGTCCCGCCCCCGTCCGCCCCCGGCCCCCTCGCCCTACCTGCGTCCCACCTCGCGCCACCCACGCCTGCCCATCCTCCGCCAATGTCCCCCCACTCCCCCCCCCAAGCCCTGCCCCGCTCCCCTGTGGCCGGCCCCGTCCCCTCTCCCCTTCCCACCCACTTCTACTTCCCCGTCGCATTTCGCCCCGTCCCGTTTGCCCGCCTCGCCCTGTCCCACACTCCGTCACAGTCGTCGCTCCGGGTCCTGCCCCGCCCCCTTGTGCCACTGCCATCGCGTCCGCCGCGCGCGCCGCTGGGCAGGCCGTGGCCACGGAACGAGTCTGCAGCCGCGCACTTCCTGCTGAAAGCCGCCTCTCAGAATTACAATGTGCATGGCAACTCCCGTGCGCGACCTCGTGAATATGACCCCTGGCCCAGGGCGACCTTGCTTCACTCTGCAGTTTCTTCACATTTGCGGAAGAAGGTTGGTTTCTCTGCAGCCGGGCAATCGCTGAAGAATTTAGATACTTCTCACTTGAAACAGCCACCACTGGCCCAGCCCCACCGCGGAAGACCCAACTGGAGAGAAAGATCATTCACCCCGAGAAGAAGATAGCTGTAGGTAGCCTAAAAAAGGGCTCTCTGAAAGCCAAAAAGAGAACATGACTTGTGAAGCGCACCGATCTTGAAGGTACTACAGTCGCCGACGATTGAACGAGATTGAAACGATTCAACCTCTTCAAATCCTACACCGTCTAAGCCGAACCTGTCTCCAGAACATCTGTTCCGATTCATCCAGCGCCAATTCTGTGAGGTCACCATTAAAGAGCACGCCCTACAAGAAGTATGCTTTTAGGTAGAAGCGCGAACGTCAAGAAATTTTTTCTTCTTCAGAGCTGTTTCTGTACAATTAGAGACTATACAGAACTTAAAAAATACTATATATTTTAACATTTGCACTGTTGTGCATTTCCACTAATTCCAGGCAACTAGTCTTGTACTTCAGTATCTGGATCAATGATCCCATTTTTAAAAGAGTTTTTTGTCCTTTGATCCACTGTACAAATAGTGATAAGCCCCTTGTTTTGGTTCTGGACGTAAATATAGCTTCACTATGCGTACGTTTTTTGAGCTCTCGTTTTGATAGTTGCGGTAAAAGAGGCAGTCGAGGGCG
>JAHLJT010000631.1:36719872-36735894 GCA_031308135.1 Acheta domesticus | reverse complement strand
TCACGTAAAATACGCGAAAATACACACAACTTGAAAACAAATTATACAAAACCTCATTTAATTTTGAAGAATAGATTTCATTAAGAAAAAAATCTCAATTATAAATACTGTAGTTTTTGGAAGATGCCGAAAAAATTAAACTTTTGCAATTTTCAAAAAGTTAGAGAGTTCAAAGAAAATTGACCTTTCGCAGTTTTATCTAAGCGTACTTTGCTATATCTGATAAAAAATAAAGAAATAATTTGGAGTCATTTTTTAAAAACTTTTGAAATTCCTAGTTATTCTTAAAAAGTTGCAAATTTGTTATGTAAAAAGTTTAATTTTGTTGCAAACTGTTTCTTAATAAAGTCTTTTGGAATGTTTCTTCATAATGTAGAATTTTAATCAACACGCACATAAATGGTTTTTTACCCCCAATGGGTGGCTCATGCTGGGATTAAGTGAGCCATTTTGTCAACTCTTTTCTGCTTCCTGCAAAATTTTGCTTAAAGCAAGAAAAGTATAATTTTTGTGTTCCTTATGTGTGACTTAATATTATAATGCAATTAATATTATTATGTAATAAATGTTTGGCTAACTATATGTTGAGAGATTACTGTAGCCCGCTTTGGCAGCTAATGGTTGGATATTGCTGGCAACAAAACTGCAGATTGTCTCAGCACTCAGTTCGTCAATATGTTCGTTTGTAGTTGGCTCATTTGTAAATGGATTCGACACTCCCTCTTACAATACCATCGCCCGACATGACGTTCTCTTGTTTCGCGTCCTGTCAAACTGGTTCCTTCTTACAATTAGGGGAAATTCTCCTTAATAAAATAATTAAGAGGCAAAAACTGGCAATACATATTGAACACATTTTCAGCGGTTTGGAGGTTAGTGGGATGTTAGAGGAATTTTTGAAAAGGCAAATGCTTTGGAGAAGTGCTCCACCCAGTTGAATCATTTATTAACACCTTCATATGATTTCATTTGTTTCCGTCAGGTGTTGTCAGCCGGTCCGCAATCAATAATACCTTGCACTCGCGTGGCATACTCGTAATTGATTACGTTTACAAATCCGTTCATTAATATGTATTGTAGCATCAGCTACTGAAACACACGCGCCTGCGTGGTGTACAGGGGGTATCGTGGACACCTTCAGTGTGGGCACGTGTTGAATGCACCACAAAGGGGCCGGAAGAGGCGGGGACTAAAGGCCCAGGGTGCAGGTCCAGACGGATGGGATGGTGTCAGACTTGTGCCAGATGAGTCGCAAGACCAGTACTCGCTTCCGGAGAGGTGGTGATGCGAGGCTATGAAGACGGGTAGGCCCTGAAATTGATTAGCATTGTTCCTGAAACTTTGGTCGCGAGACCTTCGCAAGACATTGTGTGTGTGTAAATGAACTGTGAATATTCCAAAGCCATCTTGTCGGTGATTTGTCCAACCCACGACGTAATATTACATATAATCACCTTTTTTGAAAACATCATGACTTTGTTTAGAAAGACAGAATGTAAACAAGCTGATTCTGAAAACATTTACAATTTGAATGCTAAAACCTTTAAAATTGGAATTTTATTAATGATCCGCGAATGCCTCGTCCTTAATACAGCCACACCTAAATGCGTGAATTAACATATAACTGATGAATTTCAAGTTCTCGCATTACCATCCTTGAATATGAAAGCAAAGTTGTTGGCAACGCGCCGTGCAAAGAAAAGCCGAGGGCTGTCTGCCCGTGACGTCCAGTCGTTGCGCAGCGGGCGGAGAGCCCTCGGCCGCCCTCATTGTTCGCCGCGCGATTCTTCCAGCGCAGCGCCATCACTTGCGCATGCGGGCGGCGGTGGCGGCGGCACGCGCTCGGCTCCAGGGGCACCGAGGTCAGCACTGCGATGCCCGCGATAGGGCTTGCCCTCGCCCTGCCCGCCGACGCCCCTGCCAACCCAGACTACCCTCCCCCCCGCCAGCACGCCGCCCGCACTCCCGCGCATGCACCAGTCCCCGCGGCCACGATCCTCTCCGTCCCGCCCCCGGCCCGCCCCCGGCCCGCCCCCGGCCCGCCCCCGGCCCGCCCCCGGCCCGCCCCCGGCCCGCCCCCGGCCCGCCCCCGGCCCGCCCCCGGCCCGCCCCCGGCCCGCCCCCGGCCCGCCCCCGGCCCGCCCCCGGCCCGCCCCCGGCCCGCCCCCGGCCCGCCCCCGGCCCGCCCCCGGCCCGCCCCCGGCCCGCCCCCGGCCCGCCCCCGGCCCGCCCCCGGCCCGCCCCCGGCCCGCCCCCGGCCCGCCCCCGGCCCGCCCCCGGCCCGCCCCCGGCCCGCCCCCGGCCCGCCCCCGGCCCGCCCCCGGCCCGCCCCCGGCCCGCCCCCGGCCCGCCCCCGGCCCGCCCCGGCCCGCCCCCGGCCCGCCCCCGGCCCGCCCCCGGCCCGCCCCCGGCCCGCCCCCGGCCCGCCCCCGGCCCGCCCCCGGCCCGCCCCCGGCCCGCCCCCGGCCCGCCCCCGGCCCGCCCCCGGCCCGCCCCCGGCCCGCCCCCGGCCCGCCCCCGGCCCGCCCCCGGCCCGCCCCCGGCCCGCCCCCGGCCCGCCCCCGGCCCGCCCCCGGCCCGCCCCCGGCCCGCCCCCGGCCCGCCCCCGGCCCGCCCCCGGCCCGCCCCCGGCCCGCCCCCGGCCCGCCCCCGGCCCGCCCCCGGCCCGCCCCCGGCCCGCCCCGGCCCGCCCCCGGCCCGCCCCCGGCCCGCCCCGGCCCGCCCCCGGCCCGCCCCCGGCCCGCCCCCGGCCCGCCCCGGCCCGCCCCCGGCCCGCTCGCCTCACCTGCTTCCACCTCGCGCCAATGTCCCGCCCACGCCCCACCCACGCCCCACCCACGCCCCTCCAAGCCCTGCCCCGCTCCCCTGTGGCCGCCCCATCCCCTCTCCCCTTCCCACCCACTTCTACTTCCCTCGTCGCATCTCGTCCCGTCCCGTTTGCCCGCCTCGCCCTGTCCCACACTCCGTCACAGTCGTCGCTCCGGGCCCTCGCCCCGCCCCCGCTTGTGCCACTGCCTTCGCGTCCGCCGCTCGCGCCGCTGGGCAGGCCGTGGCGCACGGAACGAGTCTGGAGCCGTGCACTTCCTGCTGAAAGCCGCTTCTCAGAATTACAATGTGCATGCCAACTCCCGTGCGCGACCTCGTGAATATGACCCCTGGCCGGTCCCCTGGCCCAGAGCGACCTTGCTTCACTCTGGAGTTTCTTCACATTTGCGGAAGAAGGTTGGTTTCTCCGCAGCCGGGCAATCGCTGAAGAATTTAGATACTTCTCACTTGAAACAGCGACCACTGGGTAAGCCCCACCGCGGAAGACCCAACTGGAGAGAAAGATCATTCACCCCGAGAAGATAGCTGTAGGTAGTCTAAAAAAGGGCTCTCTGAAAGCCAAAAAGAGAACATGACTTGTGAAGCGCACCGATCTTGAAGGTACTACAGTCGTCGACGATTGAACGAGATTGAAACGATTCAACCTTCAAATCCTACACCTTCTATGCCGAACCTGTCTCCAGAACATCTGTTCCGATTCGTCCAGCGCCAATTCTGTGAGGTCGCCATTAGAGAGCACGCCCTACAAGAAGTATGCTTTTAGGTAGAAGCGCTAACGTCAAGAATTTTTTTTCTGCTTCAGAGCTGTTTCTGTACAATTAGAGACTATACAGAACTTAAAAAATACTATATATTTTAACAAAGATATTTAATGCATTAATTAACATTTGCACTGTTGTACATTTCCACTAATTCTAGGCAACTAGTCTAGTACTTCAGTATCTGGATCAATGATCCCATTTTTAAAAAAAGTTTTTTGTCCTTTGATCCACTGTGCAAATAGTGATAAGCCCCTAGTTTTGGTTCTGGACGTAAATATAGCTTCACTATGCGCACGGTTTTTTGAGCTCTCGTTTTGATAGTTGCGGTAAAAGAGCAGTCGAGGGCGTGGTTTGCAAATTTGTAAGCAACACTATAAAATCAAGTCTGTAATTCCTTTACTACCACAACAAGTTTTTTGTTGCTCAAGAGCGAACAATTCTAGTAATTTTGAGGAATTCTGGAGTTCAAGAAAAAGTATGCAGATTACATATCTCCCCCTATGTTACATACACTTTTGCTGTTGTTGTTGTTTCTTGTGGTAGAAAATCCTATTACAAAAATACTCTGAGGTTTCAAATTTAAAACAGACCATCGGTTGGATTCTAACGTGTGAATTCTTTCTATCGTTGAAGAAAACCGGGAATGGATAGTGGATTTGTCTGTCTTTGCAAATTCCGCAGTAGAACAGGAGACTGAGAAAATAACGAAATATTGTGGTATCCAGATATCTGGTTTCAGGTCTCCAGCCAGAGACTATAAAAGGGAGATGGACTGTAAAGTTTATATAGTTTCCTGGGGGGTTTCTATAGTGTTTCCCAACAGTAATTGGGCCTCTAGTGGCTGCACCAAGCGCCCGGACAAAGCATCTTGGCATCTTACACTTTGTGGCGGATCAAGCACATCATAGAAAAATGTCATAGCTGGGCACAACTCATATTCTGCGTACACCTCTGACATTCGTAAGCCTTTGGTTCGGGCAGAAAATGATTAATCGACAAAAGAGCTGAGGAATACCTTAAAAATTATCCGTTGTATCGGATAAATTACTCACGATTAGAGGATGTAGAGGATGTACTTTTGCTGAAAGTTAAGAAGGAAAATAAGTGTCCATTAGAATTGTTGTTGTTGAAAATATGTGCCTCTCTGACCTCTAAGAAGACATCTTGAAGAGATATCTACAGTGCAATTAGATGTTTTTATTAGTTAATTTCGTTCCCTATGTGTCTTTCACGTTTTTTTTAAATATTCGATAGCAATATGGGTAGCTCTGCGTGGCAATGTGGCAATTTTCTGTAAGGGTGATGTTACAAAATTCTTGAGCATTCAATAGGCTCATAAATATATATCCATCAATATATTGCCAGTGGCACATTTCTTTCAAAGAGATTATGTTGTTACCTTATTTGCACAAACATTTGAGTGATCTTCACAGAAACAGTTTAATTCTTTATGTTATCAGAAATAGTGAGTTCATTAACCGAGGTTCTTTTGTTGGGTGCGCGGGGGTACGAAAACAGTTAAAGGCCTAAAGGCTCGCGTCGTTTGTGAGCTCAAGAGTGCTGCAGTGTAACGCGTGTTGCGAATCCCATTGTTGCGCCTTCTGGTCACTTTGTAGCATAATTCACAAAGTTTTAAATTTAAAAAATACAATAAGAAACACAAAACTATTTTCTGTTTCATCTTAAATCCATTTGATGAAACCTCATGGAGGAAATTCCTTCTCCAGAAGAAGCATAGTTACGGGATAAAATACGTAATCACGCTCCCGCTACACACTTGCAGATGTGTATTAATGCATAAGTAGACAATAAAGTGCTGGGGAACCCCGCCCAGACAGGGGCCCTCCGTAAATTTTTAAACCAAATTTTATACCGTTCATAAAACATGGTAAAACAGTATGATTTATTTATTTAAATTACAGAGGTCATAGTTCATTTTGATATTCATTTTGACAGGTGTATTCATATTTCAATACTAATAATGAGTTCCAGAGTTTGCTCATGCTTGGGATTCCGTAAGGGTTTCGGTTCTGAATGCATTGTGAGAGTCGCCTTTGTGAATTTATTGTTCCGGAGAAATTTCGTGCCGCCGCTTTAAATCCATTGCAATGTAGTTGAACTTACACACCAGCCTGCCTTCACTTACGCACTTACATCAACATTTTAGCCCACATTCCCGCAACGGAATTCGCGCCGTGCTCCGCCCGAAAACCCACTCGCGAGCAGATGGCTATCTGGGCGGATCCTGCCAGCCAGCGCGTCATGCCGCGCCACAGTCACTTGTTCCCGGGCGCGCTTGGCGCTTCCGTTCTAACGGGAGCCGCTCTGCGGCAGCAGCAGCGCTCCGCCAGCGACGCGAAGGGACGGCGACGGCGGCGCCTGCCAGCACCGCACAATGCGCATGCGCGCGGCGATCGCGGCCAATTGCCCGCGCGCGCGGGCGGGATTTGCCTTCCAAATGCGCCGGCGCAGTCCCCACGCCCCGCGCCGTGAGAGCGCATGCGCGACCCCCGCAGGAGGATTAGCGGAAGCGCAGGTCGGCAGGCAGGAGGAGGAGGCGCTCCGATTCAATTACGTTGCGGGACTCAAGATGGCGCCGCCGGATTACACCGCCGAATAAAGCAGAGGAGGTTCTCAGAGCGAGAGGAACGACGAGGCTTGATTGTTTTCTGGCGGCACCGGGGAGTGTTATCTACCATCTGGCGGTGGGGCTTGATTTCAGCTGTTAAGCAGATGATATCTGAAGATTGATTTAGTTTACCGTATATTTTCGTGTTTATGGGCGAACGCGGTCATTAAAAGAAAGACAACCTCTGATCATATACATATCATATACAAATTATCTCTAATAAAATAATTCTTTATATGAGGATATGTTATATTCCTTTATACTGCAGGACCCAAGCAGGAGGCGCTCCGTTTCCATTGCGTTCCAGGACCTGAGAAGGTTGCACGACGAATAGAGCGGATGTTCTCTGCGCGAGGGAGACTGTGTGTTTCGCCGATAGCGTTGTCAGCCGTCTGTCGATGAGACTTGAATTGAACTACGAAGCATGTAATAATCTGCAGATTGATTTAGGTGACCATTTATTTTTCGTTATTTGCAGGCAAATCTGGTTGTCGGAGAAAGTTAATTATTGTTAAAAAGCAGAGAAATGTTACTCCTGTAATAATAGCTCCTTGTATTGGAATGTGTTTGCTGCAATTCTCATATATTCCAGCCAATCCTCGATAATTTAAATTCGTAATTACTTGAAAATATTTATTACACTTGTTGTGAGTGAAGTACATGAATTGGAGTGTGGCCATCTTTGTTGGCATCCTTTATTACCAGAGAGTCTTTTCATCGCTTTACGGCCTTCTTCTGTGACTTGTGTTAAGAGGCTAACGGCGGGTATGGCACTGCACATATACTTCAATATCTTCTGCACGTCTTGATCTATACTGCGATTTTTGTAGGAAGAGCTCTCAAGTAACTCAAATCCCATCTTCGCGATGGAATATGTCACGGCATTTCGTATCATTCACAGTCGTTCCGCTAGATTTCGCACGATCGCGAACCGTATGAAGCAGTGCTTGCGATCATGCGACTTCTACCGGCAAAGACCCGAGAAAAGACGCGAAATGCCGTGGACATATTCCATCGCGAAGATGGGATTTGAGTTATCTTGAGAGCTCTTCCTACAAAATCGCAGTATGAAAGGGTAATTTCAGTCTTGCTATGTCGAAATGTTCGAATTTTTGTTTTTCTCCTTTAAATTCGAGACATAAGATTGATCTGTAACAGTACCGATGTGATAAAAGTACATAATTAAAAATTCTGGACTCTTAAGTCGTAGGATGAGTGAATATTCTCAAGGTGCTCTTGATGAATCTTGACTCGGCCCGTCCACACTTTGAATATTTTGTGGTAATATTTTTTTTCATGTGCTCAGCAATGTTGATCAGCCTTTTCAGCTGTTCATTAAAATGCTGTAAAGAAGAGCGAAGTCAAATGAGTTTGATGTAGATATTCATCACAGAAACGTACCCCGTATGCCCCTGAAACCTTCTTATGGATAAATCAAAACTTAATCTCCATGTCACTGCTGTAAGACAGAATGTCCTGTCTCCCAACCCGTTTTAAGTCAACGTCTTTCCAGGTTTCACCTTTTTTCACAAACTGGGAGCATCAGTAACGAGATACTAACTTCTAGATTTCCTGTGCAAGTGGAGTTTTGTCAATGTCACTAATGTTAGTGTGGTTAGATGCAAACAATGACGCATACTGCAGTGTTGTCTCCATGGTTTCAAGTATGGATGTTTAGACCTACCAGCAAGGCGGTTTCCAAACTAAAAGTGGTGAATACTGCGATCCTCCCATCTATTTTTGTCTTTCCTTCTTATTTATATTAAATAAAATGCAAACATGTCAACAAAGTCTTCCCCTTTAAATTCGTCTAGCTTTCCTATTTTCTTCTTCTTAACACATACAATACAAAAGAACCATTAAATGAGGAAACATTCGGATCATTCACGTATATGCATGTACAAGTACATCAAATTAAAATTAAACATAAAACACGTGTAGTTCTACAGAATGGCACAAACTTTCTCCTGTTGGTTTCCTAATCTCTTTGGTCTGGGCTATTTTTTCGGTATTTCACAACCGTCATCCCAGCTGCTACATTTGAACGATCGATCGGAGAATACTAATTTTGATGAAAATTCTACGTACGATTTAGCCTCTGGCATTGTTCACAGACAAACAGGCGGAAGGAGAGGCTGTCTCGCGGAATGACATTTTTCCGTGAACAGTTATTTCAAAGACCTACAAAACGTGGATTCTGACTACACAATGTATTAGAGAATTATTATTTTATTTACTACATACAGGAGTAAGAATGATCCCCTTTTTCTGTTTCGGGACCCCACATTTCGAGTTTTTCTACCGAAAAATCACAGTTTCCGCTGCAGCATCGCAATACTTTCTCCTCTACAAAATACAATTGGTATGCTAGGAAGTAGTGGTCTCTCAGTAGGGCGTCAAGCTTTCACATACTAGTTAGAATATAATATTTTTAGTCTAACTTTACGGTTTATCCTACCGTCTTTTTAGCTGCTATTTCTCGGCACCTTATATACATTTTTCGTATTTTCTCGACATTTCGGTTCCCTAATATTAGAATTGAAATATGACTTTAAGAATATTACAGAAGAGTAAAATGTAGTTCTATATGAACATTTTCTTTGAAAAAATTAACCCCTCTTGAGAGAATGTCGTTTCAATGTTTCTGAAAATGCGCAATTGTGAATTCAAATTTAACAGAAAATTTTTGTTAGCAAGATGATCCTCTCAAGTTTGAAGAAGCATGATGTGCAATAATTTGAAGCACTTTTAATAACATTTTCTCAAAATATTCATTTTTTTCCTTTCCGAAGGTCGGACGGACGTTATGAAATAAAAAAACTTTCCCCCAAAAGATGTATTTCCATTAATATCTCGAAATTGCCTTTCCACAGCATTGTAAAACTTTCTTTAGATTACGTATATTACTCCACATATAAGTACGTTT
Organism: Acheta domesticus; assembly: GCA_031308135.1. Classification (NCBI taxonomy): domain Eukaryota; kingdom Metazoa; phylum Arthropoda; class Insecta; order Orthoptera; family Gryllidae; genus Acheta; species Acheta domesticus. Next base: position 36,726,752 of record JAHLJT010000631.1, on the reverse strand, counting down.
GCGAGAAAGTAAAAATTAAATTACAATAAAATATTACGTATTCATTTTTAAGAAGAATAACCCCTTCAGACATGACATATGTGACCTTATAATATTAAATCATCATGTAAAAACAAAACTAATTTGGTTTTGTTTGCACATTATTTCGTCTGCTTATATAAAATTATTTTGAACCTCGGCATGACGTTCTTGGAACGTAAGGGCTCACTGGGAGGAGTTCACACGGAAGCGGTAGTACCCACCGGAGTCCCTGGTAAACTCCTTCTGGTACCGATAGCTGGCAGCAGCGATGGAGAAGCGGAAGGTAAAACCGGAAGGTAAATTCGAGTAGAGAGATAAAGAAGAATATATCTCTCTATCTATCCATCCACACAAGTACCTCGTATCTCCTTAAATTGTGCACTAAAGGGAGAAGGCCTGTTAAAGGTAGAAGCGCTGTAGATATTGTTTGTTAGCTTTTGAGCTTCAAGTAGGAGCAACACATATAGGTCTCATTTTACTTTCTTATTCTATCCCTCCTATTCTGACCCCAACACTTCCTAGTCTATTTTCGCTTATGTGTCCCACTCTGCTCCCCAGATTTATTTTCACGATAAATCGGTCCTCCAACCCAGGGTATGATGGTGAGAGCCATGGAATAGGGGATATAATGAACATTGGTAATTTGAGTCCAACACGAAATCGGAGTGTTGATTTATAAGATTTGTGCGCCTGTCAATGATCACAGTTTGATAGACTGTTAAAACAGAAACTGAAAAAATACTCTAACAAGTAAATTGGGAAGGGAAGCCGTCATCAATGATGTGCAATGTTATGCAAATATTAGGGAATCTTTATTATAACCGTTGCAAATAATGAGAAGTAAGTGTTGTAGCGTCACTAGTTTAACCTTTAATTGGTATCGCTTTTCGAAACCTTTAATTGATATCGGCGGTCTATATTACCGCTCATGCTTAATTCCTATAATTCAACGTATTATTTGACACTGAACTTATCTGCTAGTCTAATATTTAACATTTGTTTTATAAAGGTTTATGATTACGCAAAACTTCTAATTCAAGTCCCGGTCACGGTAGGATTTTTCACAAGGTCAAGACACACACATCGGGAACCGGAGTAAGTCTCGTCAAAAGCGAATGAGAGTCAATGTGCGGAGTGAGAACGAGTGCAGTGGAATATCACGGAATGACTGAGATAACATCAACAAACGATCAACGGAGGTGGCACAGGGCTTCAGTTGATGTTACTGCGGTGCCTCTGAACCGGGGGTTCTAGGGTTCGAGTCCTGACGGTGGCAAGATTTTCGACCCTAGCCAGATAGCAGCGACGAATTCAGTCGCTTTCTGGAGGAGAATTCTTACGGACGGCTGCTCTGACTTCCGTGATTTCTCCGATGAACGCCAGGTTAATGCCGGTGCAGTACCCTAACAAACGCGCCACGGACCGCACGCGGTCTTTTCTTCCTCTTCCTTGTCCTTTCTTCACCCTTTACTTACTAACACACTTAAACTTACATACACTACATAAAATGACGGGAGACTAGTTGGGAACTAAGCTAGGGCAGTACTCGGCTAGTGGGAGATACCTGGGTGGGGAAGGTCCCTAGCCGACGTGTAGGTCGGCGCCAGATCTCATTATCCAGCATGCAAGACCACCAACGTGTTTCGGAGAAACAATTCACTACACGTACGGGATAAATGATAGTTGTTGACGCGCCCTGAAATACGAAATAATCATTGGAGGGTAGGCACACCACTTGAAGCATTTTTTTCATAATAAATGCGTTCGTTGTTGGTAGTATTTGAATAATTTTCATATTCATGTTCATTCTCTTATTCCTGTTCGATTTTAGAATTATGATCTCTATAATTACATGTTATCTCGTAGTTTTGGTATCGCTAGGCGAACAAATATATTTAATGCAAGTGGTATCGGCGATATCTCATACCGCACTTCACAAAAATATTACTCTCTCTCTCTCTCTCTCTATATATATATATATATATATATATATATATATGTATATATATAAAACTCTAGAAAAAAACCTCTAGTGAAGCTCCAACTTTATTCAGAGAGAGAGAGAGAGATCTGCACTAACAAGGAAGGTTTTGAGCCGCTGGACATGAAGATATATCAACCAGTGATAGTTGCGCGGTATGTCAGACCGCGATACCAATTAAAGATTGAACCTCGTTTTGTTAGCATGGTTTGTGCAGATCCTGTATTCATTAGTTGTAGTGAGACGTGTACTGTTTTACCTGCCCTCTTGTTTTGCAACCAGCAGCAGTATCTATCTGCTCAAGTGCTCGCAGTCTGAGAATAGGCAAAAGCACCAGCTTCACATATGAAAGATCACCGGAGACCTATATGTAGCTCCAAAGTTGATTCTCGTGATGATGAATTATGTGAAGAATATTCTCAGCGTCGAAGTAAAATATCAATATTGAGCAAGGTTAATTGACATTATGATAGTCGGGTAACTTGTCACTCAGCCGCGTGGGGTACTCAGAGAAAAGTTACTTAACGTATTGCTTATATATTTGCAAACATTCCAAAGTAGTAAACATTTGAAATCGTGTTGGCCCAGAATCACATAAGTAAATGAACCGTTTCAAATATAGAATAAATCGAGAGATATGAATAGGCGTGACATGGCCATTATCAATCAGAACAAGAATGTGACCTACTTTCCTCTCGTGGAGAAACTGACACGAAAATGAATACAGAATGATTTGAAGCACGTATTTCTAATTTTCAAAAAACTGAGAACCATTTATTCATGAAAAAAAAGTCATATTTGTCGGTCCTAATCCAGACAAAAGTAGGACACCAGCTTAATTACATTATTTTAAGTATACAAGTTGTAATGGTATAACCATTATTTCATAGAGGGCTTAGCACCATCGTCGCAGAAGCTCTAAAGTTTGGGTTTCAAATAGAAATGACATACCATATTGAATCCAAAACAATTTATGTCAAATATTGAGTAGATGTTATTTTACTTAATGCAGAAACATCCGCGTTTTTGATAAACTCCATAAATCAATAATTTGCAATAAATTTAATATAATTTTAAAACTGTGAAGTCGTTAAATGTGTTAACACCCTCTCACAAATGCAAGTAGAACGTCCCCTTTGCTTTAAGCGCGAGAGCATTTCGCAACGAGAATTCTTGAACCAGTAACCAGATCTCGACATGAGAGCATGCATCGCGAGACGGAGTCAAATGGATGTTAATCACTGGCGTGTGGAGCATCTCTCTTTTTTCTGACAAAAGACGTCGTTGCGTGGCGTAGCGTGGCGTGTCTTTAGTGCGGCGTCGCAGGCGAGTACCCCGAAGGTTTGCTGTTTATGGCCGTCGCATCTCGGATTTTTTCCCGCGATGAGTTGTATTTCATCGGCGTTGATGGTCGCGCGCTGTGGAAAGCACTGCCAACGCTTCTTTCGCAGATTTCTTCTCCATCTTTCCGCAGGTTCCAATTCCAAAGACGTGAATGTGCCTCGAGTATCGAAGGAATTTCTGTCGCAAAACGTGTCTCCAAGTGAACAATTTCGAAGTTGGTTTTGTGTTTAAAGTCCTTCAGTGCATCTTGTAGGTGTTTAGGCTAGTTTATAATTTCTTAAGTGCATTTCGTAAGAACCGTAACAGCATTAAAATCTCTGTATATAAAAAAGATGTTGATACGGACCAGATGGATGAACTACGATACTGTTTGGACCGACCTGCATGAAAGTTGGCACAACTACGTGTTTTGTTTGATGGAGAAGGTTTTTATATGGCGCTGCAGCACAAGATGGCACTTCATTTTAAATCAATTTCAATTCCAACTGAGCTCCTCCTGGACTTTATTTTTGTTGGGCAATTGCCGCGTGACGCAGGGCGAGGCCGAGGAGACAGGACATGGCGGCGCGCGCGCCGTGTGGTCTGTGTGAGAGAGGAAAGAGGAGAAGCAGAGACATACAGAGAGAGAGAGACTGGAGACCCTGTTGAGAGAGACGGAGAGAGAGGGAGAGGCGCAGATAGAGAAGAAGGCGGAGGGAGAGAGAGGAAGAGGGGGGAGAAAGAGGAGAGGGGAGAAGGGAGAGAGGGAGAAGAGCAAAAACGCTTGCTGGGTTCCGCTAGTAATGTATATATGTGAATGGTTGACATCTCAAAGACTAGGCATTGTTGATTACGGATTTATGAGGAATTCAACTTTGTTTCGTGTATTTAAAAAACACTGGTTTCATTTCAGCTAGCTACAGTACTGGAACTACAAACTAACACTAAATATTAGGAAGAACAATATTTAAATTGTTTTAATTGTATAGAGAATTAATAAATATATTAATGAATTTAAGTCTCCAGACATGTTTAGTATTATTATGCATGCACATGTTTGTGTGTGTGTGTAAGTAGTACGAGGATAGAACAAAGAAGAGGAAGTAAAGAAGGAAAGAAAAAATTTGAAAATTTCCGGGAGGGATTCATAGTAAAGTACTCCAAAATTTTAAAGAATGTTTTTGAAAATCTCAAAGCTTAGGACTCGAGTCAGATCGATAGAGGGTTCTTCAATTTGGAAAATTCCTACGTATGGTTTAGGCGCTAGTGGTGTTTGGCGTTAGTGGTGTCGATTGCATTTTTAATCTATATCGTTAAATAACTCCTAAACAAAGCGTTCTATGGAATTAAAAACAAAATTTTGAGACCGATGGCCTCTAAGGAACGTTTCTCACACCATACTCTATAGGAGAGATATTCTTGAACATTCTATTACGTTTTTGCTGGTCCCGTGTTTCTCAATATTACTCCACCTTTTCAGAGACGTGCAAAATCTGCAACTAAATGAGAATGAGAGGGACAGAGAGAGACACACACAAACAGACATACTGAGACAGGACAGAGAGAGACGGGGAGAGAGACGGAGAGACGGAGAGAGACGAGAGAGAGACGGAGAGAGGACGGAGAGAGAGACACGGAGAGAGAGAGAGGAGAGACGGAGAGAGAGAGACGGAGAGAGAGAGACGGAGAGAGAGAGACGGAGAGAGAGAGACGGAGAGAGAGAAGAGAGAGAGACGGAGAGAGAGAACGAGAGAGAGAGACGGAGAGAGAGAGACGGAGAGAGAGAGACGGAGAGAGAGAGACGGAGAGAGAGAGACGGAGAGAGAGACGGAGAGAGAGAGACGGAGAGAGAGAGACGGAGAGAGAGACGGAGAGAGAGACGGAGAGAGAGAGAGGAGAAGGAGACGGAAGAGAGAGGGACGAAGGAGAGGAGAGAGAGAGACGGAGAGAGAGAGACGGAGAGAGAGAGACGGAGAGAGAGAGACGGGAGAGAGACGGAGAGACGGAGAGAGGGAGAGACGGGAGAGAGAGAGACGGAGAGAGAGAGACGGAGAGAGAGAGACGGAGAGAGAGAAGGAGAGAGAGAGACGGAGAGAGAGAGACGGAGAGAGAGACGGGAGAGAGAGAGACGGAGGAGAGAGAGACGGAGAGAAGAGAGAGAGAGAGACGGAGAGAGAAGACGGAGAGAGAGAGACGAGAGAGAGAGACTGAGAGAGAGAGACGGAGAGAGAGAGACGGAGAGAGAGAGACGGAGAGAGAGAGAAGATAGAGAGAGAGAGAGAGAGAGAGAGAGACGGAGAGATGAAGAAGGGCAACAACGTCTGCCGGGTTCCGCGAGTAACGTATATTCTTCCAAGACAGATCCTTAAATATGTTCATGTAAAATTTTATAAATGTGTTCTCTAATTTTGTGCCGTGTGTCTCCGGTAGGAATCGGTGGGAGAGGGCACGAGGGGGACGGGCACAACGGGATCCACCCTGAGAGCCCTTCACGTCGTTTCACGCCAACTCCCTCCAGCGCCTCCATTAGTCACGGCAACTCACTTTCGCCTGGTCATGCACACGCGCCTTAATGTGTTCCTCATTGTTGCGTCGCGCGCGCCTTCAACTACTCAACTTTACATGTGGCAAGAGTGAATAAGATATCTTAATAGTATTCATAGCACAAATGTACTTGTGGGTTTGTTAGCATTGCTTAGTGGTCACACAATCATATACAAGCTGCTTCAACGTATAATGTACTGTATTTTCTCTTGCAGTTTTCAAATCGTCTTCCTGAATTTCTGTGATCCTCGTATGTAACAATGAATGACGGGCATATTTGTGATATTTCCAAATTTTCGAAAGGATTTATTTCTCTTTATAATTAGGAGTGAGGAATTGTCTTTGGGACATCCTTAATTTCTTAAGAATGTTTGTGTCACGATAAGGAGACGGGCCTTTACAGTAACTGATTGTGACGTACTTGACTTCTGAAAATGTCATCGTTGTTGAACCATCATTCATCTATCACGATCACCCTATCACCTTCTGTACAGTGGAAACCAAAAGCAATCCGCCGCTGTGATCACTGTCTGGGAGAGGGAGATCATAAAAGAGTAAGCATCTTCCCTCGCTGCTGACATGTCCTCAACATTTGCGTTGAGAATATTCATCGTCAGAAAAAAATCGATAACAATTTTTGCGAGGTCTATTAATCAAACTTCACGACACGGTGAAGGAACATGTGACTGGCGTATACCGACTGCCACTTGCGGTCGACTTAAAATAAGCCGTTTACCTACCTCCGTAATAAGGCGTGGCCTAACTGCTACACGTTTTGTTTCCTCCTACTGTAAAGATTGATTTCTCCTGTTATTGTGGTCCATTCAATTTTATATTGAATGATTGTACTTGATTCACGTCTATCTCTTTTAATATACATTTAAGAGCACTGCCAATGTTGAAACTGCACGTCCTTTAAGAGCACTGCCAATGTTGAAAACGATTCTTAAAAGTTTGTGGAAACCAAACTTGAAACTTCCTATCACCAGTATCTTCTTAGCCCGTTACAAA
>JAHLJT010000631.1:36492346-36718872 GCA_031308135.1 Acheta domesticus | reverse complement strand
TAAACCACGATTTGCTGGTAAATTTACAGATCATTAGATTGGCGAATTGTGATCATTTCGGAGAAAGGGAATCGGCTTCCAAACGGCCTTTCTTAATGAAATCGCATCGAGATCAGTGGCCCCGTGGCTTAAACGAAGTAGCGGAACGTCCAGTGAAAGAAGTGGAAATCAGGAAGTGACATTTTAAGCTCCTCGGATAGTTCGTTAAGTGTCTGCGAAATGAATAAAGGGAAGATAAACATGAGTTTTTATTGCAACAGGAGAAACCCCCCGCCACGAAAAGAAAATTGGAACAAAATGGCACCTCCATGAGAAATTTTAGAAAGTACAAAGTGCCAACACAGATAAATTTTTTCACATTGAAGATCCATCGACAGCCATCGAAAAATTAGACAAAGATACTATCTAGTAAACTTATCGATTACTTTCACTCAACAGATGGCATGACGTTGAAAATTTACATTTTGACAATTTTTGAAAGTTGGACATACAATAAAATAAACGTTTTTTTGCAGCAACCGAACCGATAAAAGTGTCTAAAAAGTTGGTTGAAGAAATGGAATTTTGTCCAGAACTGAAGTAAATTCGGTAAGGCATTAAAACTGTGCATTGTGACGAAAGTTCAGGAATTCTATGGTCAGCGAGTACTTGTATTTAAAGCGAGTTGTGAGGGACCAGAAAATTTCAAAATGTCAGTCAAAACCTGAATCAAGAATTCGTCATTTAATTATTTATAGATTTATAAATTATTTATAAATACATTAATATTGTTTATATGTATATTATTATACATAAATATTATTATTTATAATTCAATCATGAAGTTTCACCACCTCAAGAAGTACTTAAATTACTGCTTCATCCAAAGAAACCGACGACCAGTAACGCAAAAAACGTGTCTATTGCAGCAATTTATTACATACTGGTTCGTAAAATATTAAAAGTTAAAGTTTTCTTTAAAGTTACTGAGATCCCACTTTGATCTTTTGTGGACTTATTATCAATACTCTAGTGCGTTCATAAACATTTTAAAAAATTTTTAGCTCATCGAGTTTACAAAATATTCAATTTTTCAAAATTTCAGTTTTTTTTAAAAAATTGAAAATTCAAAAAATTAAATATTTTGCAAAATCCTAAAAATTAAACATGTTTTTAAGTTTCGAATGGAATTTGAACGGAATTTCTATAATTAATGTATTCAACTATATGATATTTTAAGTTAGTGATGCGCGTCATTTTTAGCAAACTTCATTATACAATATTTCCAAAAATAATAAAGTTAGAAAAAAATTAAAATACACGTGTTCACTTATTTGATCCATATAACGAAGAGAAAAAAATAGAAAATTAATAAAAATATGAAGGTCAAATTTTGGTCTTTTTTGTGCGATTTGACGTAGAATGGCTCAATTGTGGGACGGAAATATGAAAAGAGGACCAAGTCAATTTCACACACAGTTACTTCGTAAATGAGTAAATGTGAATCATTAAAATGAGATAAAATATAAAAACGTGTATGCACCACGGGCAGTTTACTAGTTGTAATGATCTCGGGCGACAAAAAGCCCTCGCGCCAAAGGACCTTCGGGATTTTTGTAGCTGCTCGATCATCCTTGACAACGCCCTTGGCGCATTTGCTTTTATTTGGTTCCATTTGCTCTAAGTTCCTCTGCCAGCGCCACTGAACAAACAACCCCCGAGCACGTCGCTCAGCCGCGTCATCCTGGGGCGGGGGTAACGGCACCTCGGCGGACGACAGCAAGAAACCCCGTGTCGGAGGGGTTGGCCGTGGCGGGAGCTCGGGAGGCAGAGAGGACCAGGACGGGAGACCCGTGGCGAGACGATGAGGGACGGGGATGGGTACCTAAGCAGTGGTAGCGACGGCAGGACGGTTGCGAGGGCGGAAGGAGAGCGGGAGTGGAGCGGGGGTGAGGCTAGAAGGGGAAGAGAAGGGTCGGGAGAGGAGGGCGGAGACATCAGCACGGAGGGAGCGAGGTCGGAGACGGGGCCGGGGCGCGGGCTGGCAGAAGACCCGGCCGGGGCGGGGAAGATAGGCGGAAGGGGCAGGGAAGGGACGAGAAGGATCGGGAGCGGGTTGGTGACGAGGGCGTGACAGCAGCGGGGCGCACGGGGGGAGTGAGGACGGTGACGGGGGCCGGGGCGCGGACAGGCAGGAAGATCTGGGCGGCGCGGGAGTGGCGGAGAGGGTTGTGAGTGGTGGGCACGGCTGGGAGGGTTGGGGCGGGGTGGAGCGGAGCGGGTGGGGAAGGGAGGGTCAGGGCGGGGGCGGGTGAGACGCTCCGGTGCACGGGCGACGCGACGCAGTGAACCGAGGCGCCCAGTGCAGCTCCTGGCGCCCGGCATGCAGCGGGAAATGCGCTCACCCGCTTAGCGTGAAAAGCAAAACATGAAGGCATCCGACGGAAGGCTGATTCATTGCGCCACAAACGTTGCTCAAGGATTGCTTTCTATAGTCCGGCCTTGGCAATGTCTTTCACTTGGCGGTTCCCGCAAATCACAATTTCAGAAGTGTAATAGCTCGTTATTTCTAAGGTGCCAGTCATGGACAGGACGTCGCATGTCCAGAATTATAATAGGGTTCATTTTCTCTGTAGATCCATAATTGTAACACACGATTCTTGAACAATGCACATCCACCGTGCACCACTTAATTACACACATCACATGCCAGTGTCGGGTGAAGATTGAATAGAGAAATAATGGGTCGATAAAGACAAAAGCAGTGCAGTAGGGCTCAAAAATTGAGAAGTAGAAAGACGACATTCTTCCTCTCTGAATATGATTGTGCTGTTCTTCGTATTTGATTCTGATGTTCAATATACATTTCAACTTTGTTGTGAAGTCAAGATTCATGTGTGTTCTTATACTTTTGTGAATTCCTTTAGAACATAAATTTTCACTATCTCAGCGACCTCCATTAGTACGAATTCGTGCATACAAGCTAAATGCCACAAATATTTTTTTTAATTCTATAAAATTCTATTTGTGCATATTTTATCGTTTTCCGTTGAAATACTTCAGATCGTACTCGAAGAATAAATCGTAAGAAAATTGCATGGAGTGAAGTCAGGCTTCCGCAGGTATTATTACTGTCTTGTTCATATTTTATTTAATACAACGATGTTAATACATCATAACATAGGTGAACACAAAAATACATGTGAAATACTTAAAAGCTTGAATATTTTAGAATGAAGAATTAAATGTACACAGCAAAATTTCTGATCACTTGAGCTGAGAAAAACTGTAAAATAATGTCACGTAATGTGTGGTGTCGCGTGGAGTAAGATGTGAGATGTGACGTATGTAGTGTGGTGTGGTGTACGATGTGTCGTATGGTGTGGTGTATGGTATTGTATCGTGTGGTGTATTGTGTTGGAATGAGTAGTTTATGACGTCGTATGATGAGTCATATTGTGTAACGTGTCGTATGGAGGAGAGAAGTGGTGTGGTGTGCTGTGTGTTGCGTTGTGTGAGACGTCCATATGGTATGTGTTGTGTGGTTGCTGTGCTGTTTTGCAAGGAGCGATCGTGTGAGTGACTTTGGCTTCCGCATTGCTTACTCAGCGACAACACTGTCCCCTTGCGATTCCCCGTGCCGCCAGAATCAGTATCCATGTTTTGTGAAACGTTGATGCTCAAAAAGAGTTTGTTGATACTCCATCTGCCCGTCTGTGAGCAACACTAGCACCTAAATCTTGCACAGGATTTTCACCAAAGCAAAAAATTCCCAATCCAGCTGATGTCTTAGCTTCTCTTATTTGAAAATGACATTTTAGTTTTTAAAGGTTCCTTTATACGAAGCTCTGACTCCAAAGTTTTTCCTGGCTAGGACGATACTTGACATGCACGAGCTCTCACTCTTCTCACCCTTCTCTGCAAAGGGAGATTACTCTCCGACTTCAAAAAGGGGAAACTGTTTAACGCGACAGTTGTGGAATTTATTTTAAATGAATGCTTAAATGAAATTTTCGAAGCATGTCTTTGAATAAAATAGTATTAACAAATTCATGATTTGATAAATGAGAAATCAAAATTGAGCATGGGTAATGGGATGTATATTAATGCTTAAAATAAATAAACGATGGGAAACGCAGTGGAAATGAACGCTTGGAAAAGATATACCCTTCGTATTGAGAGTATCTCGCTAAAATGATTAGTGGAGGCGTACCAAATAATGAATAACAAACGTCAACTGTCTATGGCGTACCCTCACTGATCCCCAGCAATGCATGTGTATAATGGATTTAATACTGATGCTGTTTTTACGTTTAGGACATCTATAAGTAATGTAATATTCACGCTAGCGCCATGAACATTTATTAATAAAGACAAACAATTTAGTATCTGATTTAATTTTCACTTACAGTAGTCGTAGATCCAATTTGCTGAGCTCGCGCGATTTGGCTTGTGGCGCCACCTGTAAGCTTCACCGCTCCTGCTATTTTTTTAAACGACCATGATACCTGAACTTAATTTAAAGCAGGCCTGCTCAACGCAGAGGCTCACAAACTGTCCCGAGCCCGTCCCGGCGCGCGAGGCCAGAAATCCACTCGCGAGCTGCGTTCTGTCGAGGGGCGATGGAGAACGCGCAGTGGGAAGCGTAGGGCCGTTGGACGTCTAACATCCATCAGCTTCCCCCGAAATAGGTTCACTTTGCATGGACTCCCTGCAAGAATCCCGAACCGACCCCGTGTTAAAGAAGTGTGGAATATGCTATATCCTTAATTCACAGCACACGGGCAATTGCGCAAAACGTGCTATGGTGCAAAACAATGAAAGTGGGACGCAAAGGAGGTGACGCATGTTTTCTCCGTAGCCAACGAGTGAACAACTTATTTCCTAGCGTAAGAGCAACTGACTACCGATCGTCCCAGGGGATATGGCAGCGATTTGGGTCATAATTTGGGAAGATTTGGTGGGTGGCCTGCGGCGCAGAAAATCTTCGCGGATCCCATCCACGCCCTTCTGCCCCTGTGAGGAGGTTTACCAGACGTCCTGATTTATCAGGACATATCCTGGATTTTGGACTCTGCCCTGACTGTCCTGATTATATTAAATGAATACATACATATTAAATAAAGTTAACATTTTAAAAATAACATACAAAAATAAAATCTTTGTACGGAGAATATTGAAACAGAGATACGAAGAATACTAATAAAGATTCCGTAGTTATATGCAATTTACCCTAAAATTCAGTATTGACTTATTTCTTGATCTCTCTTCTACAGTATTATAAGAACTTCGTACCTTTAAGTCATTACAAAAAATGTTCTGACTTTTTGTGAAATGTCCTAATTCTTTATTCAACGATTCTAATTTTTTTTGAACCGGAACTGTGATAACCCTATATCTCAGCCCATGAATCGTTGTACCCACATAGCCAGAATTCTAGCCAGGGCCTTTTAACTCTCATATAATGGTAGAAACCATTATAGTGGCGCGCCCTCCTCTATTACCTTCTTACAAGAACTAAAATACAAACTGCTGCTAACCCTACGTGGGTGCTGCGTGGGTTCGCAAGATGCAAGCAGGCGCGTAATGTTATAAAAGATAGCATCCGATGTTTGCGCTTTTTTAGCGGATTCTTATAAGTATATATTACAAATAATTGAACATTTAGAAGCCACTTCGTTTTTCTCAGAAATCCGCCAATTTTTATGGGCGGAAGTTGGTGAGCCGAACCTGAAGCTGTACCCGGTGACACCAGCGCCTCCTATAGCAGCATGCTCAAGCTTTGTCTCCGGTTTTGATGGCGAGTGGCAAGGCCTGGTTCTAGCGTCCAAGGAGCGTGCTCTCGCTCTTCGGATTGCGGCCATTGGCGCGTCCTTGACGGGGCGCGCGCTGACCGCGGAGAGGAGCGCGGCGGAGGGGAAGGGGCGGGGCGGGTGGTTTACGGCAGCGCGTAATGAAGACGCTTCTTGCTGCCCTTTTTTGCGCATGCGTATTGTTTCGAAGGCCGGCGAGTGGGGAGGGGAGAGAAGGGGCAGCGGCGCGATAGCGCGTGGCGCTCGGCGATTGTTCTTGCGAGCGCGCGCTCCGCCGCTCCGGAGGAATCAGGGCTGCCGCTTCGATTACGCCTGCAGCGGCGACTCGCCCGCGGAGCTGCTCGTGGAAAGTGATTCCGAGCATCACTAACCTCGCTGTTTGCCTCAGCCGGAGTTCTTGCGTGGCAAGAAAAGATAAACCCACAGTGAATTGTTTCAGAAATGCGCGTTTGGCCGATCGGGTGCCGTGCACAGCGGCTGTTTGCAAAAGATTTCACAGAAGACTGCTTACAGTCTGTTTGGAAATTTGTGGTAAAAGAGAGCGTCCTGGTTCAGGGATCGCCCACTTTAAAAACAAAAGGGCGATTCGTTAGTTTAAAAAACATGCCATCTTAAAAGAAGCGCGCACTTAAAAGGAGTGAGAATGAACGATTGTATCTATTTATCTGATCTAGCATATCTTTCGCAATCTCAGATCACGCCACTGAGACATTTTGGGCACCCATTAGCGCTCAGTAGTTTATGGGAAAGGGTATCGTGACTTATCATGAAGCAAACCTATGAGAAATCACTCTTTCATGACTACCTTTGTTAGAAGTGTTGATAATATCTGGAATTTCTAACACTTTTTAACTATGGAAACACAGCTGGTTAGTGAACTGTTTATTCGTGTTGGTGCCAGGTTTCACACGGGACGACATTGACTTTCCCGAACGATTGTGAAATGTTGAATTTACATTACAGGATATGTAGTTGGTTGCTTTCAAATTTCCAGCTTTTATAACAAAGAAAATTCATTCCAAGTTCAAAATCGTTGTACATTACGATAACTTAATTTGGTGACCTCTGAGTTCAAACACTTTCTTAATAGCTCAACATGAAAGATGAGATAGTTTAAGTTGTTCAAAAAACAGTCTGAATGTATAGAAAGCGAAAGAAATTATACGAAAAAGAATCGATTAAACTATTTTTGTAATACTGTACTTTTATATGAAAATAACGACACCAAACCTAGGGACATAAAGCTGAATGTCAAGCATCCGTTAAAAAGCTAAATGACCACCGTCCTTTAAGAATAATGAAAATAAATGAGTTTTAGCTAAAGGTACCTTATGGTGTACATTTCATCCTAATGCAAGAAAAGGTACTTCTTCTTTATATAAGTTTTTCCATGAGGTAGTATTAAAAAAGGAATCACCGACACACAGCCGATATCATAAGTAAAGGTGGTTGTTATTTGCTTATAAAAGCTCGTCTATTGCATCAAATTACCAACTTTAACCACGCCGCTGTTTGCTTTATATCGGCCTAATAACGTTAATAACTATTGAAAGAAATCTTCAACTTTTTAAAAGAGAAAGTAAAAGTGGAAAGTTGGAGCAGCAACAGCGAGTGTATTTGTATTTAATCTGCGTTGAAAGAAAGCGAAGAGGAACAAGGTCACCCAGCGTCGTAGAGGCGTGGGGCGAGAATCATACACTAATATCAAATGAAAGAAATTACTTCCGCGAAATGAGGGATCAGAGTGGATCCGTGCTTGGCCGAATTCGTTTTCGTACATGATTGATTACGACCGAAAGTTTCAAACTCACAACGAGGCAGGCACGCTCGTAGTCTCTAATGGGTTCTGGCGAGCATTGCAGAACTTCCAAGTCGGTAAAATTGTATCAAATGAAGTGGAATTATTCGGCCAAAATAAGTGATTCAACATGGATATTAACAAATTCGTTCGTTTACAAGCAAGAATCCCTGTGAAAGACCTCTGATTCATTACCTGAAATTATGATATGCGATATCAAAAGACACGAGATTTTTAACAACTAACGCAAAAGAAATGCGACGTGACTTGTTAGTTGTACAAACCACTCTCTCATGTAACACCAAACCAAGCAGATTTAAAAAATTGCTCTAAGCAAGCAGCTTTACTATTTTTACTTTCCCATATACGTACGTATACACGGAGTAATATACGTAGTGTAGGGAAAGTTATGTAATGCTGCGCGAAAAAATGGCAAATTTTCGGCGGAAAAAAATTCATTGTCGGGCCGTGATAACGAAAAAGTGGATAAAACCATCTGCTAAATTACGAAAAACAAACCCGTAACACATGGTGTAGCCAAAAACTCTATTTTTTGGGTCCTTGATAAAATAATTGAAAGAAAACCGTCCGTCCGTCCGTCCGTCCGTCCGTGAACACTGCTAGCGCCTAAACCATACGTACGATTTCTTCCAAAATGAATATTCCCCGGTCGATCTGCTTCTAGCCGAAGCTCTTAGACTTTGAAAAAGATTCTTCAAAATTTGGGGGTACTTTCAGAAATGCTCAAACGCCATTTTCTCATAAATGGCTTAAAAAAACTCTTCAAACTTTGCAATCGGATAGTGCTAATGACACTCTTTAATATGACGTAAAGTTTATTTTGAGTTATTTTTTTGTTTTTTCAAAAATTACACATATGTAATTTTTTTAAAGGATCTCTCACATCTTTAATATGCACATTACCAGCAATTTGTAAACATTATTATATTTGGGAGTGTAATTGCTTAAAATAACTTAAAATAAAGTATTTTGAAAGCACAAAAAATTCTGTGAAAATGAGCTTCAAATTTCGCATATTTAGTAGCGCTAAAACGCAATTTTCTTTAAAAAGTCACATAATTTTTAAAAGAAAATTGCCTTGGTTTTTGTGTTCTTTAATATTCTAAAATTTTCGTTCTATCAATAGGAAACCGAAAAATTAAGAAAATGACAAAAAAATGTACTTTAGGCGGTGATAGATGGTAGCTGGCAAGAAACAATACGTGGCAATTCCGATTAGCTAGCAAAGACCCAAGGAAATAGAAAACTAATACGGGAAAGTCTGTGCCATTCTGTAGCACCATTAGTTGGTATATTATACCATACTATACTATACTATACTATACTTTGTCGCTTATAATGTAGGCAAAACTCTTTCAAATACTTGAAATCGATTAATTAATATTTTTTAAAAAATGACCGATTCCGGTTATTAGATTAAAAATTTACAATTAATCTATTAATTGGAATAAGTTATTCTTATGTACAATGGGACGGATCCTTAATTTTTGGCGTCATTTGAAGGAGGATAAAACCAAATCTAAACAGTGTTAGATTGCCCCGATTCTCATCTCTATTAATTTATCTATGATTTTTTAAGATTTAAATACAGAAATGTTGTTAATTTCATATATTTTCCTGAATTCAGCTGCTTTCTACGATGTTTTATCTTAACCAAATTATGCGACAGCTTTGTATAACTCTTCCAAGCATTACTTTTTTCTGGAGCAAATTCCCTTGAAATTATAGACTTTCAACTGAAACATACAAACACACACACACACACACACACACACACACACACAGCTATTAAAAGTACAAACTTATATAAAACAATGGAAATCATTCATAGTACTGATTTAAACTAGTGGCGATACGATAGCGCGTATTTTCTCACATTATTTGTAACGATAATTAATAACATAATAATGACTTTATCAAATCTTATTCAAAGCATTTAGCTCTGTGCATTGAATAATTACATTTATAATATTAATAATAATATATAATAATAATAATAATAATAATAATGGTATATACTGCATTATTCAATAAATACATAATTGCAACTACTTAATAATTATACATTCTGTAACTGCCAGTGTTTATTTTTTGTGAACATTTATGAGTATTCCTATTACATATATTTCACTATTTTCTCATATGTTTAATTTTTTATATTAATTAGTGAAAAAATAAAGAATTTCTCATAAAAAGTCTCTTTATTAGTATTTTTCATTTATTAGAATATATCATATATATTTTCTCTTCTGCTTTGAGGTTGCGAAGTGATTTCAGATACTGAAAGAAACAGACACACACACGCACATTCGCATATTTACAAGTCAAGCCAGTAAAATATTTCAACAATATTTTCTGTCTCTAATTTATTTCGTCCGAGCGGCTGTCTTCACACACGTACTTGAAATGTATTACTCACAAATTGTAAAGAACGATTTCAAGAATTTAAGGGATTTCGGAACCTATTGTAGTTTGGAACCAGATTCAAGAAAATCGACATTTAATCCCACTGCTGCAAAATATGCAACCTGAGAAGTACCCTGCCGGTGACGCAGCACTAGAGCTTTATCGCCTTCCGGGACGTATCCGGATGAACGAACGCTGTGGCGGCGGCGGCGTCCAGCCGCAAGGTGGGAAGCGCCCCCCCCCCCGAGTCGCAACCCCTTGTTCCGCGCCACAGACCGCCTGTGTCGCCGCCTCGTTAGCCTGCGCCAGCGCCTAATGTGTGTGCAGAGGAGGTGGCCACGCGTGCTTTGTGGCGAGGACATGGAGCCTCGCGGCCTGCGACAGGTGTCCGCCGGCGCCGCGCCGCAAGGACGCCGCTGCCGCGCGGGATTACTTGCACAAGGGAGGCAATGACCGGCAGCGGAGGCGACAGCCCCCGCGACCAAAGGCACGCCTGGGCCTTTCTGCTCACTCACTTTACACGAATCTGCTTCCTGCTGCCCGTCGCCTAAATCTCCTCTAACCCCGTCGTCACTTCACTGTCGGGTCAACTTTTTCTCATCCTTGTAGATAAGATATGACGTGCCAGCTTATTTAACCACCTGTCACCATACGATGTTCAGCCGGTGTAAGAATGGTAAATGCAGCGCTTATTTTAAAGACTGTATTAAACTAGTGGGAATGCGCTGTTTACCTAAACTTTTCATACTCTTAGTGTCATTACTCGACAATTACTCAGATTAAAAAAGTGCATGGCATCATTTAAAGATTTACAATTGAATGAATTTATGCAGAAAGCGCCCTGTACACAAGAAAAAATGGTTGGGCAGGGATTGGAAAGATCGAACTTATCTTAAAATGTTGACCAGCACGGGTGTACACTATACATTTTATATGTATATGATATCGTTGTAGAAAGAAATTCGTTAGAAAAGTTCTACGTATTCACTATACGGAAAACAGAAAACCCCTAAAACATTGTTTAATATCGTTTAGTATTAAGTCTCGAAGACCAATGAAATAAGGGACGTTTACACATTCTGAAACAATACGATCACTGTACATTGAAAACCATGAGTTCAACATCTTTCTGCAAATGTTATAGAAATATTTATATTTATCAAGATCTGGAAATCTATGCTGTTTTAAGTGTGCAAAAGAAATCCAGCTGTCCACTTTACCTTAATAATGTGAGGCACAACATCACTGTAATCAATGATTTTTGTGGAATACACATGTGTCAGACGATTGCTAAACATTACGTTCACATACACTCACAAATATTTGTATTTAAAAACATTCTTCGAACCTAAGAAAACTGTCTATATTAACTTCTTTATCAAACAACCTTACACAGTGTTTACTTTTTAACATTTTTGCAGTTTTTTAAATGTTAGAGATTTTAATGAAAATCGGATCTAACCCATTTCCGTTTGGATACTTTTTATAACTTCAACGTCCTACATGTAGGAGGGCATCCGTAAATGATATGGCGCTGATGGCTCTCAACTCGGAGCTTTCAAGAAGGTGGCTCACCCTAGAGGTCTCAGATGTCCACTCCGTGATCCAGTCGGAGGGCATCTCGGAGATGACACCTGCTTTTCTTCATATTTATAGAGAGGATCTCCATCCAACAATGAGACAGAGTTGCGAATCGAAAATAGATGGTTATTGAAATATATACGAACGCTATCTGATCAAATGTTTTGCCACACTCATTCTGGTCGTTCTATAAAGATTGTGTTGTATATGTTTCACTACAGGATGGTAACGCTATTTTATAGCTGTAACTAAGTTCAAAATGGACAATTTGGAGGACGTAGATATACAGAAAATTTAAAAATAATTTCTGCAAACATTAATCTTCGAGTTCAAAATAAAGCAAATATTTTCTTACTTTGTATCGACTTGTTTATTTCCAAAACTATACAATCAATAAATGTAACTTCTGAATTACGTCCATTTGGAACGTGATTTTCAAGATTAAAGAAAGTATATTGTCATTTTTTAATTTATTATTTAAATATCTAGTTAATTGTGTAGTTATAGCAAGAATAATAACGAACCAGATCAATACTGTTAAAAATACAGTGCCAGTTAAATAAAATGTAACTCGTCTGCTCGGGAGACTGCGAAACAATGGCCGAGCTGACGGAAGTTCGAAGCGCGCAAACCCTCCGAGTCAACGAGCCATTTTCTTGTGTCATCCCAGAGATGCCCTCCTTCCTGTAGAACAACACGCTTTCTGCAAGCAGCCGAGCTGAGAAATCAACTCTAGTGTCATCTGAGACATGTCGTACTAGGGCAAAGGGTTAAGCCATATTTATTAATGCACTTTATTCTATACGAATTTTCAAGAAAGAAATTCAATCATTTTACAGAAAATATTGAAAAGTCATAGGGCTTCATGTGTCCAATAATAGTTATAGAATTGTTTGGAAATATTATCGAGATTTATCAAATATCAATTGGGGGAGGGTGTTTCACAATGGGGAAGAAAATTAAAAATTTTAGTAACTAAAAGTTATAATTAATAGTGCAATTTTCAACTCACGCCTTTACAATATAGCTACAAGAGTAAAGAGCAGCGGTGGAAGGCTGCACCGCAGACTCCGCAGCTGCGCAGAGCGCAAACCCTACGAGAGAACCACTTTTCAGAAAACGTAAGGAAAATTATTTCACTTTAAATTTACAATAAATACTGGGATTATTGGGATTTTACAATAATGTTGGGAATTGGACCTTACTTGTTTATTTATATTGTTTACTTGTTTATAGGATGATTGTGGGACATATTATATGAACAAGATAAAATATAATACAGAAGAATATATAAGGTAAATAACATTAATTGCAAAAATATATTAACTCAATACCAATATAAAATTAGCATTGCCACTTACAACAGTCCCAATGTTGAGAACAATAAATACGTAACATTAATACAATAAACGAAATATTAATAAACTAAATGAGATTCCTGAAACTACGCAAGACAGGACATTACGAAAAAATGGAAATGCCATTTTAAATTGTATTTCATTGATGAGTTAATTGGAAACTTTGCAACACGTTGCATCTCTACACCTCGCCCTTTAAAAATGAATGTTGGAATTAAAGAGAAATAATAAGCAAGGGTTTGTCAGAAAACCAGACAAAATCATTTTACGACTGTTTTTATTTGTTTAGCCATGTTACACTTTTTCTATTACTTAATTGAAAAGCACAAAAAAGTGGCTGCTGTACGTTTTTTTTTTGGAGGTTTTTGAACTCACTAGTCCGCAGTGGCCTCTCCGAAGACTCCTAGAATGCTGCTGAATTGCGTTCTCCAGGAGGGAGCACAGTGGAGGAAGTGAATTCTGATACTTGACACTTCATCCATGTCAGCTTATTTAACAATGTTTAATTAAGAAGAAACGTTAAAATATTACCTGTTTAATGAAAATATACCGCTTTTTATTAGTCACCCATGAAGTCACAGCAATATGGCGGTAAAAAGAATATCAAACAGAAACGTGATCAAAGAGAACACGTTTGTGTCATCAGGGCACATGACACATAACATATGATCACTAACTTTGTAGACTCGCATTAGCAATCGGTAAATCGTTCATCATTTGCATTCATGAGATGAAACAAATTTTTTAAAGAAAAGGTACCCAAAATCAAATGCATCTGACATGGATATACTGAACATTACTGAATATTCTCTTAAGCCAACTTTTAAAAATCATTGATAGTTCATGTAAGGAGTTAAGTATAGGTTCCGTCAACGGGAGAAAAAAAACAAACAACAACTGCTTAACTGAGTGTCGGGCGCAGATGACAGACGACTGAGTAGTCCAGCTTGTCATAGCATGAGTGCTCTCGACGGCAGTGGGAAACAGATGACCCGCGAAAGCCATCTTCTGCGGCACCAGCGCAAGGAGGGGCGAGAACAGGGGCGGAGGCGGAGGCGAGGGCGCGGGCGAGCGAGGAGCCATGGCAAGAACAAGTCTCACGACTGAACAGGAAGTCCAAAACGAAGATGACCAAGATTATCCCTTCATCATATGACGTTAATAATGAAGGAAAAACTTTCTTCGCAAGTATCATTATACTGATTGTTTCCTTATAAAAACTGTTCTAGGTTTTCGTTATCACTATCAACATACACTTGAAACACTTCTCTATTCTGGCAATGTATAATTGCAATTCTCTAGTACCAGAATTATAATTATAAAAATTCCAACCGATTTATTACTGCTTTTACCCACTATAAAAGCTTTCTACAAGTCTTCTTTCAAAAGAAAGAACGTACTCTGTTTGCTCATTAGTATAAAACGGAAAAGCTAATGATAATTATTTAAGAATAGTTCCCAAGAACAATACAATTTGTCGTGATCTCAAAACCTACTAATTTTATATATTTTGTCATGTTCAAAATACAACAACCTTTTTTGTTCCCACATCTAGTGAAATTAATGAACAGCAAGGGCTCAAAATATTTTTACTTAATTTTTCAACACATACGCTTTGGTGTAGATCCACTTCGATTAGCGGCAAAAAAAGTTCTCTTTTCTTATGCTGTTATTTTTTTATGCAGAAAAATACTTTTTTATTATTTATTTTATTCTACATTTTATCCTTTTATCTTATTTTTTACTCACTTGTACATTTATATTACATTTTTACATAAACTCATTTTACATTACTATATTTCTATTTATTTTCTCATTAAATTGCTCTTTTAAATAATATTTTAATTATTGACTTTTATAATTTTTTATTTTAATGATGAAAGTAATTAAACACTACTACTTGTAGTAGTAAACTTGTAGACTTGTAGTAACTTGTAGACTTGTTGTAAGACTTGTAGTAAACCAGTCTTCATCGGAATAATTCCTTAAACATTATTTAATTACGGCTTTCAAAATAGAAAGTAATTTCATTAGAAAAAAGGCACTGTACATGTGAGTGAACTTTAACGAACCTGAACTATACTGTTCATTAATAAAAGTGAATTCCTGAAGTTCTCTAAAATGTCAGTAATATCAAAATATACACAGAACTACACGTTTACGTGACACTTACACAGAAGATGTGGCGAGTTACCAAGAGACGTTTGTGCCACATGAACTTTCGAATGACCCGTTCATTGAGGGGTGATTCGAACACGTATGTAGTAGTTTGTGGTCGTTGCGTGAGCAGCTGTTGAGAATGCAGCGGTGTTTTACACAACAGGAAGACTCCTCGGGGTTTAGCCCCGCGCAGATAAGAGGTAGGACGTCGTGGCTGTGAGCTGCCGCGTAATGTAATCGCTGCTCGTAAATCCGTAGCTGGCGGCGGCGCTTCCCTCGCGGGAGCGCCTCCGCAGGCGGAAGCGAACGGCTCCCCGCAACGCGCTTCCGCCCCCGCCGCCGCACCGCCGCTGCCGCCGCCGGCATCAACACCGCCGCCGGCATCAACGCCGCCGCCGGCATCAACGCCGCCGCCGACATCAACGCCGTCGCCGGCATCAACGCCCCCGCCGGCATCAACGCCCCCGCCGGCATCAAGGCCCCAGCCGGCATCAACGCCCCCGCCGGCATCAACGCCCCCGCCGGCATCAACGCCCCCGCCGGCATCAACGCCCCCGCCGGCATCAACGCCCCCGCCGGCATCAACGCCCCCGCCGGCATCAACGCCGCCGCCGGCATCAACGCCCCCGCCGGCATCAACGCCCCCGTCGGCATCAACGCCCCCGCCGGCATCAACGCCTCCGCCGACATCAACGCCCCCGCCGGCATCAACGCCGCCGCCGGCATCAACGCCTCCACCGACATCAACGCCCCCGCCGGCATCAACGCAGCCGCCGGCATCAACGCCGCCACCGGCATCAACGCTGCCACCGACATCAACGCTGCCACCGACATCAACCTCCGCCACCATCGCCGCCCCCCGTCACCTTCTCTGGCGCCGCCTGTGTCAATCGCTGTCGGAGGCGCCTTGGCCTCTACTCCCGAATGAAACGTCAGCGAGTTGAGGGAGAAGATACTATGCACCCGTAATTCATTACTATCAGATTCCACGCGAAAACCCCGTACATTGTAAATTATTGTTTTAGAAGTAAAAATGGCTTCAAAGAGTTCGTTTAATTTTGTTGTGAAATATTTTCTTTTTCCTTCAATTTAATTGCACATAAATTCTTTGTTAATGTCTTCCCACCCACGGTGAGGAGTGTGGGCACCCACATAAATAAATCTCCAAAAATGTAATCGAAGGTTCAAAACATCCTCATCTGAAATACTGTTTAAGAAAAACAATTCGAACCTCCCCCACCACCTTGATATTTCTAAACTCTTCTCGACCTGTCCCTCGTCATTTCGCCAACAGTCGTCATTTTTTACTCAAAAACTCGAATCTCCATTTAACTCATCCATCCCAGCGAACCTTCGTGATATTCTTTTCGACAGATTTTTTATGAGAGCTAAGAATATGTAATATCATCTATATTACTCTTCTTATACAAATATCTCGCAGTAGAAATTGTTGAAGAGAAAAAAACAGTAGTTGCTCTAAAAAAGAGCAGGTTTTTTCTCTTATTTCTGCGTGTTGTAAAAGTATTTTTAATTTTACGATCATAAAACGTTGATATTGAAGTAGGAATTGAAACCATTTCGCATACAATGCATTGTTGAGAAGAAATTCTATTTTTAATGTGAAGGAGATTAAAAGTGTATCAGGCATTTATTATAATTTTATTAATATTTTTTCTTTACGCATAAGAGGAATTGGTTACAAAATGGGTTGTAACTCTGGCCTACTGTAATATTCAATAATGGAGTATTTCTTTGGGACAAAATATGGGCTTCGATAATTTTTATTTTAGAAATTACGCATGACATATAATGTATGACACGCGCTAACACTAATTCCTCAATAAAGAAGGCAGGGAAGACAGCTCCTTACAAGATAGCAGACTTTGTGCCGTTTGCAAGCTTCCCGTTGCAAAGCGCTACCATCACCCTAAAAATCCAGGAAGAGGTTCAACGTCCTCATCATTAAAAAAATCCCGATAACTATCTTGACTCGTCCTGGTAATTATCGTCAACCTTCGAAAAAGTCTGTTTCAATTTATGGGCGGTGCAAGCAGAACAACTTTTTGTGAACTAAATCAAAGTTATAATAGCCCAACCATAGCTGGTATTTCGTCTTACGAAGTTGAATAGATCACGTTTGATATTAATGTCGCTCTCCTCCATACACGCTCATTGAACAATGAACAACAAGAAATGGTACTCCCGTACGAGGACAATAGAAGAACAATTTGTTCACTAAATCTCGTCGTCGCGAGAGATGAGTCTCGCCGTACCACACACTCGCGATGAAGGTATTCAATTAAGAGGTCGATTTTGCTCCATTCTCTGGTTCACAGACATTTCTCCTCCGGTTCCGTCCTGATAGCTTCCGGTCGTCGGGGCCCCCGGGTCGGGGTTCACAACCGGAAGCGCGCGCCACAGTGGCTTCCGTCGCGCCAAAGGAGCGGCTCTTTCTCACTTGAGTCACCGCTCGGGCGGCGCGGCGGGCAGTGGAAGAAGTGCAAGTTGGACTCCGAGGGTCACAATGGCTCCGTCGGGAATGCTTTGCCGTATTAGTGATAGATCTTGCCAGGCAGTTCGAATCATGCAATGAATAATGGTCACATAGTTATTTCTTACGTATTATATTAATGAAAAAAGAACAAATAATGAAATACACAATAAAATACTGAAAAATCAAAATTCATGATTGCAAGGAAGATAGTAAATGATATAGAAACAAATAGATATAGTTCTAGAGGCAATTTTATTTCAATATCTTGGAGTGATTCTTAGAGCTCATATGCTCTAAGGATAGTGACATTATTGAAGAAAATAGGCAAGAGGAGAGCAGTAACTAGCAGACTTCGAAACATAGTGTGGAAAAAGTATAGTGCAAAGAAAGGATCAAAGGATGTGCCTAGCAGAATAAATCTCATTGGCGTGTAGAGTGCAAGAAGCGGGCAAAAGAACTGTGAGAATTGTTTCTGAATAATAATAATAATAATAATAATAATAATAATAATAATAATAATAATAATAATAATAGTAATAAAAAGAAGACGTCCTTCAAAAGAAGACGTCGAAGCGTTTTGGGCAGGAATCTGGGAGGAGAGCAGATCCTACAACAAAGACGCATCTTGGCTTCAATCTGAAGTTGATGCTGCCGATGAACTTGTAGAAACAGTGGAAGATGTTCACCAATTCTCGGAAGAGGACCTCTTCCAAGCAATTAAGAACATGGGAAACTGGAAGTCCCCCGGGATTGATAAGATCCAGATTTATTGGATTAAGAAATTAACAGCAATACATTCTCATCTAGCAAAGGCTGTTAATAAAATTTTTGAAAACCCAAAGGAAATCCCGGAATGGCTCACACGCGGAATCACGTATTTGCTACCCAAAGCGGGAGACAGCTCTTTGGCGAAGAACTACAGGCCAATTACTTGTCTGCCAGTACTGTACAAAGTTATAACTTCAGCCATAGCTGACAAAATGTACAGACATCTAGATAAGAATCATCTAATGCCAGCTGAACAAAAAGGATGTCGTAAAGGCTCTTATGGCTGTAAGGAAATCTTGCTCCTGAATAAAGTCATCTTGAATGATGTAAAGAAACGCAAACGTAATTTGAGCATGGCTTGGATTGACTACCAAAAGGCCTTTGATAGTGTACCACACGATTGGATTTTGAAGACCATGGAGATCTATCGATTTCATCCTAGACTTATTGAATTTTGCAAGGCTAGTATGAAGTCGTGGAGTACCAGGTTACTAATCCACAGCGGAAAGGAAGCAGTAGAAACCAGAAGTATTCAGATTAACAGGGGTATTTTTCAAGGAGATTCACTATCCCCTCTGCTGTTTTGCATTAGTTTGATCCCACTATCGAGACAGTTGTCGCAAGCTGACTTTGGTTTTAAGCTCCATGGTGATGAAAGGCCAGTATCACATTTGTTTTACATGGATGATCTGAAAGTGTTTGCTAAGAATGAAGCGATTCTCTCCCAAATGCTGTCTGTCGTGAATGACTTTAGCAATGACATCTGCATGAAGTTTGGTCTTGACAAGTGTGCAAAAATCAATTTAAAAAGAGGGAAACTCACAACGTCTGAGAACATTGAAATTGATACGCACACTGTGATTCAAGATCTTGAGCCAGGTAAAACTTACAAATATCTGGGCATTGAAGAATGTGAAACCATCTCGAATGACAGAATGAAAGAGAGAATTCGTAGGGAGTATTATAGGAGAGTGAGACTGGTTCTGCAGTCCGCTCTGAATTCCAGGAATAAAATTTCTGCAATAGGTAGTTTGGCGGTACCTGTAGCCGAATACAGTTTTGGACTAGTGGACTGGACTCAGCAGGAAATTCGCACCATGGATCGAAAAACCAGAAAACTGCTAACAATGCATCATGTTGCCCACCCTCGAGCTGATATACATAGACTTTATGTGTCACGTAAGGAAGGAGGAAGAGGCCTCAGACAAATTGAGGCCTCCTGGCACAACGCAATAGTCGGGATGGGAAAGTATGTAGTCAGCCATCAAGATGACCCTCTAATGATGCAGGTCATGAAATCTGACCGAAGAATGGGAAACAGAGGCATTGTTAGTGTAGCTAGAAGCATTGCGAAGAAAACTAGGCAAGACACGTCGAATAACACAGACACTGAACTTCTGATGCTGCTAAACATGAAGTGTGAAACACAAAAAATGTTAAAGAAATCGTGGAGAGACAAACCACTCCACGGACAATACCTAAAAAGAATGGACAAGGTGCAGATCAATAAAGATCAATCATTTATGTGGCTTAAAAGGGGAAGAATGAAGCCAGAATCGGAAGCACTTGTAATAGCTGCCCAAGATCAGGCCTTGAGAACACGACATTATGATAAAGCGGTTCTCAAAATTTCCCAAGATGATAAATGCCGCATTTGCCTGGAGCAAGTAGAAACCATTGATCATATTGTCTCAGCTTGTCCAATCCTAGCAAAGACGGAATACCTGAAAAGACATGACAGGGTGTGTAGCTACCTCCACTGGCAGATCTGTACCGCACTCAAAGTTCCAAACACATGCCCCAAGTGGTACGAACACTCACCAAAACCGGTGACGTCTGTTGGATTGTGTACGATATTGTACGACCAACAAATTCAAACTGATCGCACGATAGCAGCAAACAAACCGGATATAGTTATCCGGGATTTGTCGAAAAAATCGTGTTTACTTATCGATATTGCTGTACCCTGCGATCTAAACGTCGTTACTAAGGAGGCAGAGAAACGTCTTAAATACAAGAGTTTGGAAATCGAGATCAGCCGAATGTGGGGCGTAAAAGCACAGGTCGTCCCGATAGTTATCGGAGCTCTGGGATTTGTTCCGCAAAATTTGAGTAAGAACTTGTCTAAACTCCCAGGTAATTCAAAAGACTGGGAAGTGCAAGAAATCGCTTTACTTGGAACAGCCCACATTTTGCGTAAAGTATTGTAGAGGCACCGATAGTCACCGGATCTGCTCCTTAGGTAGCTGGTTGCAACCTGGAGTAGATTTTATATTCAGCCGACTCATAACATCTTTAGTCGTGATGTAATGGAATAATAATAATAACAATATAATAGATTAATTAATTTTTGTAGAATAAATGCCAGCTTTTTCGTTGAAGAGAGAAACTAAAATAAAGTTTTAGGTTTTATTATTTACAGTAAACAATTTTCTCTGTAAGGTTTTCCTTTTTAATTACGTACAACTTTGTTAAGATGCATTCATACACATGCATTCATGCACAAGGTTATGAGCATATCGGCATTGTTCCAGTTGCTTCAAATAATATATAAAAACATTGGTGTCAAAAGCCCTCTCTTGAGCCCTAAATCATCACAACTACAAGTTTTGTCTTGGGCGCCGTGTAAAAAATTATTTTTATACAGTTGTCAAAACATAAGTAGAAATGAGAAAGGCAAAAGGTGATGGGGTACTACACAGCACACAAGCACAAAAAAGTGTACGCATTCAAGTATTAAGGAGGAAAACAGACCTAAAAACAACACTGAATTTTGAAAAAAAAAAATGTGAATGTGGTGTATTGGGTTAGATTGATTACAAACACCGTTCGGTTAGGCTACTGTGACAAGCGGGTTGCAGCTCACACTAACGATAAGGATCCGTGAAGGACACACCAATAAACAGGCGTTTCTTTTCCGTAGGGCTTTTATCCAGCCGGCTACCGATTACCATTTACGTCTCCATAGAATGCATATTCCGCCATACACTAGATACCAACACACTTGCAGGCTCCTGTGATCTGGGGCCAGCAGAACTCGAGGTCCTCCACGACAACACACAAACAATGCCCAAGGCGGGACTCGAACTCGCGACCCTTCGGACCAAAGTGCTGAGTCGGTACACGTTCTTAACCGCCTCGGTCACCCAGGTCGGCATAAACGGGCATTAACAACGGTAAACAGTCCTCAGGTTGCAATGATACCGCCCAGCTTTCGCTCCAACCCAATAATTCACATCTCTCTCTTTCCGCAGTCCAACCTCACCGCCTGTCTAGCAGCAAGGCCCAGACGACCCCGAACTCGCACGTGCGACGTCGCATCGCCGCCCTGCGCTGGAGGCGTCGCGTTCTAACGGCGCCACCCTAGCGCGCCACTGCGCCCGCGCCCCCGCCCCCGCCCCCGCCCTCCGCAGCGGGCGGCGAATATTTCATCCGGCCGCGCGCGCGCACTTCCGAGCGAGCGGCGACAGACAAAGGACGGGAACCCCTCCCCGCCCCGCATCCAGCCGTCCGCCTGGACCACCACCGCACGGGGGGAGTCGTTGTCTTAATAATGACGACGGGAGTGCATTATTTCGAGCAGCCGCGTCGCCGCCGCGGGTCCTGTTAACAGTGTCGTACAGTTAGGGCTATCAGGGCAGCCCGCACTAACAATGGGAGTGTCCCGCGCAGTCACACGCGCTGCGCCGCAACGGTGCCTCCCCTCCCTCGCCGCTTCCTCCTCCCAGGCAGATTCAGGAGGCGCTTCTCACAGCCTCCGCTGCGCACGCGGTCCCCGGAGCGAACCCCGGCCGAGGCAAGCGCAGGGAAATATTTTCTCTCGGGACATTACTCCTCCAAAAATACATTATCCACCATCGTGGTTGATTTTTAGCTTCTTTGCTCATTAAAAATATCATCATGAGTTACATTGTAAGTCCGTGACAATGACATCTAGCGACACCCCGTGTTGGTCTAATTAATATCGTTACATTTGTTTCATAGTAACAAAACTTGCGGGATAGGGGACAGACCTGATACCATCAAATTAATTTATTGGGTATTATTTTGCGTATAGAATATCCAAATTTTGATCAGATGCAAACTTTTGACCTGAGGCCCTTTTAAAAATTGTAAATGTGCGACGTGAGATGGACGGTTGTACTTCTCTTCTCAAGAAAGACAAGTAAATTAGCTATTTGTGTGTTAACAATATTGTTCATAAACATAATTTTTAGGGCAATGAATCATTTGTAATAACTATTTGTAGAAAATATTGACTAGTATATCGATGTGTATGATTTATTGCTATAGATGAATTAGAAGCTCTTCCTGAAGGCAATGAGATTCAGGTAAATGGTGCTGTGTCGCCAAACAACTTCAATGTCTTAGATTTCACGAAGACACAATCGTCCTTCAAGGCCACGAATCACATAACCTCTCCGTTATCTATCCAATTGTCTCTCCTGGTCCCCAAATTCGTGCTCAGTATGTTTGTAATCTACAACTAAAACATGTTTCTTCTTTTCGCAACATAATTTATCACGAGAATAATTAAGTATTTTTTCATTTTCTTCTATTAGCGAATATCTGAATACGAACAATATCTTAATACGAACACAAATAATAAAAACATTTTTCAATTAATTAGATTAGTAAGATTTACCTTTTGCTCCTATTCAATGATACTTCAGAATAAGATATTTTAGACTAAGATTTCCAAATGTTGTGAAAAAAATAACCCTCATAAAAGACGCAAAATGAAATTAATGTAATTATCGTGGAATTTTATTTCACTCGGTAAACATTGAATGTCGACGCCTGAAACACTTGTCGCGCGCGTGTCCCCAGCGTGGATCCCTCTGTGCAGCGGCGTTTTACGGAGCCAAGTCACGGATCACCGACCTAACACGCTACTAAGGGAAACAGCATGTTATGCCTGTGCAAGACAAAGAGAAAGTAACAATGCACACAGGAACACCGTCGAGCAAAAGATCTCAGAATACGTGACCGTGTGAAATTGCCAAAATCAAGAACAAAATACAAGATGATAGTAGGTTTTTTTACAAAATAAATAGAATTCTAATTTCACAAACACGGTAGTGATGTAAATAAAACTGTACTTTGACTCTAATAGCGAGGAGCTTTTTCCTGGTGGGAACTGCGCTTGCCTCCACTTCTTGCGCACGTCGTCGGCGCACCCCGGGCGCATCCAAATGCGAGGAGTGCGGCCGGGGGCGGGACGGAGTGGGGGGAGGAAGCGAGGGGGGGCGGACACGGGAATGGAAATGGGATGTGGAGGGAGTAGCGGCGCCGGGGACCGATGCGGCTTTCATTGCAGAGGCGAAGGGGACGGGGGCGTCTGAAGCGGGGAGAGGGGGCGTGACGGGGATGGAGAAGGCCGTGACGACACGACGTGGGTGCAGGTTAAGGGTGGCGGAAGGAGGCCGGGGATGAGGAGAAGGATTGATTGATTGTTAGTAATTATGGGCGCGTCAACTAATGAAGTCATTAGTCCCGTAAGTGTAGGGCATGATTTTAATCTGGAGGTGGAGGTGATCGTCCTCCGCTGGATGCCGACCTTCCGTCGACTAGCGAGGTTTTCCCCAGTCATGTATCTCCCACGATCGAGGCACCGCCCCAGCCTTGACAAGCGCTAAGTTCCCGATGTGTCTCCCGGCACGTGTGGTAGTGTAGCGCATGTTATTGAATTGAAAGTGTGTGTGTGTGTAAGGGGTAAGGATAGGACAACGAAGAGAAAGAAAAGATCGCGCGCGGTCGGTGGCCTGTTTGTTAGGGTACCGGCATTCGCCGATGTTGATCTCTCCGATCACCACATAAAATTACCGATCAGAGCAGCTGGCCGCTAGAATTCTCTTCCAGGCAGTGACTGAATTCGACCTAGCTGACAAGCTAGAGTCGAAAATTCTGTCAGATCGGAACTCGAACATAGAACCTCCCGGTCAGAGGCACTGCAGTGACCGGTGCCACCCCTCCAGGTACGTCGAGAGGGAGGGGCACGAGGGACGATGAGGGCGGGGCGATGGGGGCGGCAGTGGAGAAGAGGGCAAGAGTATGGGGGCGGGGCGGGGAAGGGAGCGGGGGCAGGGCTCGTGCAACAGGAACACAAACTGGAGGAAGCTTCCTGCGCGGGGAGCGGCCCCTTTGCAAAAAGCGCGAGCGCAGCGGCTCTGGGCGCAGCAGTGGAACGGCGCGGCTCGTCTCGTCTCGGCGCAGCGGTGGAGGGGGAGGGCGGGGGCGGGAGGGAGTGCCGAGGGCCAAGCCTCGGATCACGTTGCCCGCCCCAGACGCTAAAAAACCCGCACGCGGAACCAGGAAGCCTAGGTCTGCACAAAACACTCGGCAAATCCCTCCGCCGCACAAAAGATTCAATGTTAGCATCAGAAATGCATCCGTAGGGAAAAGAGTTATCAAAATTCCAAAAAGACAATGACGTTTTTCAGAAAATATTGGATTCCAAAACTAATAAACAATTGTTTCTTACGTAACTACAAAGAGCCTTTTCACTATTATGAACCAATAAATTAAATAATATATTTACATAAAATTAAATTTGTTCAAAAGAAATGGGTTTGCTTGAATCGTGAATCGTAGAATCTTGCATACACACAACGGAAGAAAATATGTGTATGCTGATGGCACGAAAGTATTCTACCACAGAAATATTTGTAAAGCAAGACAAAATTATTTGTAAGTATTACACACAAAAATATTTGTAAAGTAAATGAGAGCCAGACCTTTAAGAAAATAGATATTTCCATATTCAAGTTCTGGTATGGTATATTGTTCAAATGCTTAGCACTATTCTCAAAGTATTTAGAATACTAAGAAGAAATAAGTTGAAATAGTTGGAAATGTGTTATTTTTCTGCAAAAGTATAGACCCACAGGATCATTATTTTTCTCCTGGAACACACTTGTCTACGGTAATTATAGTCTCCATTGTTTCAACATTGTACGCTGAAATGCGACATAGTGAGCCATCCCTAAAAACATTTCAAAATGAAAAAATAACACTATGTTTCTATGCAGTCATTTGAAGCACTATATTTAATATTTGTCACTTAGTCTGGTATTTTTAATAAAACTACTATTCAAGGGCCACTTTTCTGTTTCTAAAAAACTTTATCAAGAACTAGATCATATCCCTTGACAACGGCGTTTTATCTTCATTTTACATGATCACATCGTTAAAAAGAATGTGTGACACAAACATTTATGGTAGAGTTTGTTCTAATTCTCAGAGTCACTTTCCTTCTGAATCACTTTAGTGATAAGATCCAAAAGGCAGAGAGAGAGAAAGCTTCTCAGAAAATCCGTCCTACTCTAATCGAGGTCTCTTTAAATTAGGCATGAAGAAAGTCATAAAAAGAAAATTAAAGTTCATATGAATCTAAGAAATAAAAAGGTGCCACATTTCCGTATTCGTTTTTTCACATTCCTCATGTCACCGAAATAATGAAGAGTAGTAGTTCAATTTATCTCTAGAAGTCAATTTATCTCTAGGAGTACAAACTTCAATTTTATTGAGTTCCTTAAAATATAATAAATGGATGAAGGTGATAATGAGGAAGAAGTGAATTGTAATGAAGAAAACGTAGAATGAGGAGCAGGCGAAAGTAGATCAGAGAAGCCAAGAAAATGTGCCGAGAATAGCTTTTCCATCGCAAATTTTATATAAATTAGCACAACAAAAAGTAACATTTCACTCCTTTCTCGCAATCCCAGAAGATATTTGCATGAAACATCTATGTTTATGCCTCAATTTTGTCGGTTAAGTTGTCAAACATTTCCTTCATTGTAAATCCCCATTTACGTTCAGAGAAGGAACTCCTGTTCAGGTCTCAAATCTGAAGTCTGATCTCTAACTATGCAACCGCGCCGTTTCCGTTAAAATTACTCAAATATCCAGCCTATTTGTAGATACGGCCCTAGTGATGTAATTGAAGATATGTGAATTCCTCGCCAGACAATATGTGACAAGACATACTGGAATAGCTTCAGCAGATTTAGCTCTCATCATTTCGGGCTATGAGTTATCCAATTAACGAGCAACAACAATGGTGGGTAGGGCACAAGCTGAGAAGACATTTGTTTCTCCTAGTTATCACTCAATGAAGCGAATGCCGGAGAGTAACTCATAGAAAAACTTATAGGTGAATCAATTCTAATACCATGCTCTAAAATTTTGATTGAAATATGTATCCCAACGTAACCATCGCTTGAAGCATTCCATTTTCTTCGGTCAATGTGTCGTGAAGTCTTCAGGTCAGTATCATTTTATATTCGACCACGATTGCGTCTTCCGTGTAGAGTGCCAAATGTTGGTCATTGCCGAGCCCCAAGAAACCACGTCGGGAGTTTCCCCATGCCAGGAGAGCTAGGAGAGGAATCACCTCGAGTCTCTTCCAGCCAAGATGCAAGACACACCCTCAACGTAGTTTTCTCGGCGGACACATTACAAAGTGCCATCGTTTCCGACAAAAGATGTTGGCCCTATCGACTCCCAAAATTCATTTTTGGGAGTGGCGGACGCGAAGGTAGAGGCAGGAAGGCGATGGAGATACGGCGTAATCGACAAGTCAGAGGCGACAGACAAGTCGGAGGCGACAGACAAGTCGGAGGCGACAGACAAGTCGGAGGCGACAGACAAGTCGGAGGCGACAGACAAGTCGGAGGCGACAGACAAGTCGGAGGCGACCGACAAGTCGGAGGCGACAGACAAGTCGGAGGCGACAGACAAGTCGGAGGCGACAGACAAGTCGGAAGCGACAGACAAGTCGGAGGCGACAGACAAGTCGGAGGCGACAGACAAGTCGGAGGCGACAGACAAGTCGGAGGCGACAGACAAGTCGGAGGCAATAGACAAGTCGGAGGCGACAGACAAGTCGGAGGCGACAGACAAGTCGGAGGCGACAGACAAGTCGGAAGCGACAGACAAGTCGGAGGCGACAGACAAGTCGGAGGCGACAGACAAGTCGGAGGCGACAGACAAGTCGGAGGCGACAGACAAGTCGGAGGCGACAGACAAGTCGGAGGCGACAGACAAGTCGGAGGCGACAGACAAGTCGGAGGCGACAGACAAGTCGGAGGCGACAGACAAGTCGGAGGCGACCGACAAGTCGGAGGCGACAGACAAGTCGGAGGCGACAGACAAGTCGGAGGCGACAGACAAGTCGGAGACGACAGACAAGTCGGAGGCGACAGACAAGTCGGAGGCGACAGACAAGTCGGAGGCGACAGACAAGTCGGAGGCGACAGACAAGTCGGAGGTGACAGACAAGTCGGAGGCGACAGACAAGTCGGAGGCGACAGACAAATATCGGACACGGAGTCGAAACGGATATAGATGACAAAACGGAGTCAAGACGAACAAGGGAGACGAGTCGAGACGGACGTAGATGGATAGAGGAGGCAGAGGCAGATGCAAGAAGGTGGGGGTGAGGGGGCGGACGCAGAAGCGAGGCGGCGGAGCCGTGGCTCCCGAAGACGTTGGCGCCTGGATTCCGCGCGGGGAGGGGGAGTGCCCTCCTGAGGGAGGTACTTCTCACGAGGCGCAGGTGCTCTCCCGATCGCCCACCCGGAAGCCGCGTCGCTCTCCTCCGTCACGGAATAAACGGCTCGAGAGGGAGAGCACTCAGGTGAGAGGGAATTAGGCAGCCATTGAGCATGAAATGTTATTTGCACAAACTTTAATTCGGCGTGCAAGACACAAACATAGGATCCGCATCACACTGCAGAAGTGGTTGGAGTGAACGAGATCACCATAGTGTATAAATCAGAAGTTCCATTCGCGCAAATCCAGTTTCAGACGCCTCTTGTCCATATTAATCATCTGTTTCCGGTTTCCAGCGGACAGGCTCTAGAACACATCTGTAATTATTTCATTTTCAATAACTCTTAACGGTACGAATCTGAAAAATTATGGATGCGTAATTACGTTTTTCTTCACCAAGCTACATTCAATCAAATCACGATTATCAAACTTCAAACTGTTGAAAATTTGCAAAATATATATGAAGATAACTCACACAAAACCAGGAGTATTGACAGACGAACGGAGTTTGAACATTCGATTAGGATAGATATATGACTTGTTGCCAGAAACATATTTCATCCGTTTTGAACGAAGAAAAAGGCAGAGAGTACCTAGTCTTCCCTAACAAGAAGTTTTATTGCACCAAATAAAAAATGTACCATAAAATACCAAACCATACCATAAAACCAACTAAAAACAGAAATCTGCTGGTAAAAGAACGAGAAATACATGTCAGAAAACCACATAAGATGATATTAGCAATAAATAGACACAGAAAAAGGGGGTAAGGAAATCGTAGAAAATAAGTGAACGTGATAAAATATTAAATATGACAAACTTTCAGACATTATGTTACTATTATTTACAGGGATTGAATGATTTTTTTTATTTTCTCGAAACATATACCTTTTATCTCGCCCCTAGTGAGCAAAGCGACAAAAAACATTTTAGTTTTATAAACGAATACGGTGAAATTATATGTGTATATATATATATATATATATATATATATATATATATATATATATATACATACATACATATAATTTTAAATAAAATCATACATTCCATGCCAACTTTTGCTGAAAGTAAAGGATTCTAAAAGTTGCTTTTTAATCCACTTCATTTTAATGACTACCATGTGCAGAGATTTGAGTAATTTCTCCTCGAAACTTTTTCAAATGTTCAGGTATTAAACCGTCAACCGCTCAGTTGCATCCGCTATTTGTGAAATTCCGAATTCTGTGTCATAAGAATCAATAATATATTTATTATTCTGTTTTATTCATCGTCAGGCTCATTGAGTAGCAATCGCAGTCTCTAGGATCTTCCTTGTTTGAATATTTTCTTTAATTATATGAGGCTGAGGTAACTGATCACGACCTCAAGGATGGGGAAGAGAACGGCGCGGAGAGGGAGGGATCGTGCGGTCCATGGCCCTTACGATTGTTTGGTTATTAAATGTTTCACGACCCGTCACCTTCTATGGATAACAGCGTAGTTTGTGTTTAATACCTGGAGATGGGGAAGTTCCTACACAGCTAGAAAGTGAGATCTGGCGTCGAACTGCCCGTCGGCTGGCGGTGTTCCCCATCTCAGGGGATCCCCCTGCGGGTACCACACCAGCCGAGAGAAGCTGTAGGTTCCCGACTGGTTTGCCGACATGTGTGGTAGTGGAGCGCAAGTAAGTGAGTGTGTGTGCAAAGAGAAAGGGACAAGAATGAGGAAGAAAACATTACGTGCGATTCGACGCTCGTTTGTTAAAATTTTTCTACGGCTTTAGGTTGGTATTGATCGGAGAAAGTAAAAAAAAACTACTGATCAGAGCAGTCAGTAGCCAGAATTCTCTCTCGGACAATGACAAAATTCGACCTACCTATGTTACTATAGTCGAAAATCTACCACAGTCAGGAGTCGATCTTAGGATCTCCCGGTCAACTTCCTGGACTGTGGTTGCGGACTCGCAACTAAAAAGGTTATCACATACCATACATAAATGAAGATCTCGGGGAAATAACATGCTATGCCACAATACTAGTTTTGAGAAAACGGAGAGTAAAGGTTTAGACATTGCATTCTACACAAAGGGATAAAGGACATTAATTTACGAATATCACTGCCATCTTAGAGCAAATCTTTAAAATAAAAACCCAACATCTAGATACATCAACGGGGCGTCGAAATACACTAATATTTCAATTTCATAAGAAACGTGACATAGCATGTTATTGTCCCGAAATCTTCAAATATACCCACAGAGCTTCAATTTCCGAACCCGATTGTTTCTGGTGAGTCGGCGTGCCCCAGATTCCACCAAGAAGTGGCCGCGCGTTCCGCGGGCGATGACAATGGTGCGCATCCGGTCGCGAAGGCACAATGGCCGGCGGCCGGTGGCAGGTGGCTCAAGGGCGCGCGCGAGGCGGCGGCGGGGCCGGCCCTTTCAGCCCCTCAAAGGATGTGGAGCAGCAGACGGCACGACGCGACGCGCACTTGCATAACTCGAAACGCGGCAATTTCAGAGTTTTACCAGCAAAAAATAGCTTTTTTTCGACTTCTTTTCACGGGTACAATGATATAATCTTGCTTTGAACATTTATCGCGAGAGAGCAGGTGCATGGATGTTTTGCCATTGTATTTCACACAGGAACATGAAACTTCACACATGGAACATGAAACTTCAAACGCGTCTTCTAAAAAATGTCTTCCTGCGTTTTGACTCAGTTGACATAAATAAGCAACACTGATAATTTTAGAAGTCGAAATGTTACAAATCCAAAAATAAGTATCATTTACATAAGTGCATTAAGTTCGACCTATAAAATTCCTATTGATTTAGGTTTCCAGTAACAGTGCAAAGGAAGTGCTTCAGATGATGGGTTAAGTGCTGAACTATTTCCTTTTGAAAATTTGTTAAAATTGAACTTCCAGGTCTCTTCATTCTGAAATTGCAAAAGTTGCAACCAAAAATATTTTTAACAGTCGAATTGCAATGGCATAGCATGTTGTGAGGTAACTAAAGAATAAATGCATTAGAAGCGGTTGTTTCATTGTAAAAATGAAGGTAACATAAAACTGCTATCAGAAAATAAATATAATTTATCATGGAAAACCTACTTTTGTATAAAGAATATGTATCAAATATTCTGGTAACTCCCAGGAGTAAATAGCAGAATGTAAGAAACAAAACCTAACTTCAACATGAATGGATTACCATTCAGGAGGAAAAGAGGTCGGAGAAGGAAATGACGGTGCCGTCAAAATGCAAACAGAGCGTTGTGGAGAGACCGGAGGAGAGCATCGCAGGAGGAAGGACAGGGAATCCGAGGCCGCAGCCACTCACACCGCTCTCCACTCCTCTTCCCTTCTCCCTGCCCTTCCACCTCGTTGACCACGGGGCGCCTGTTTGTATATCCTCGTGAAAGAAGTAAACATCTGACAGCTAGCCCACGTGATACTTATTTTGAAGATATCAATATCTCTAAGATTTATGAACTTATTAATACTCAGACTGAATTTAGAATTGACGAAGCTGTGCCTCATTTTTCAGAAGCATAATGGTAGATTTGAATTACTCGCGCAAAATACATATTTTTAGACCTCAACATTGTTGAAAAAGGTAAAATTAATTTTTGGCACTTCCAGTGACACGCCCAAATGGTTTATGGATGAGAACGGTGGGAAAATTGGTTTAGAATTTATTAACAATTCTTATCACAATTTAATTCCAAATTCGGTTAAAATTTTACGTTTTAAAGAGAATTAATGTAAATAAAAAGTTCATAGTAGTACGCAACGAAGTAAACATGATTACATTTAAAAGCATATGTTTACTTACGATAAAAAATGTTATTATGTTCGCCATTTACTGAAAACTACTAATACAATAAAAAGTTTTATGTGAGAAAGAATTTTTGGTTTATTCAACAATATTCCATGTAGATAAAACATTAAAACATGTGTATGCAAGTTCTTTGTGGATCGATCGGTTTTTTATGTAGAAATAATGTTGGCATCCAAACACATCCAAATTTGTTTCGTACTCTTCAGATGATTTACATTACTATTATTATTTCAGTCAAAATTGAAGCTAGAAGTTTCACTCTGAACGTGACAAAAGTAATGAAACTACTATATTTCGGAAGGGGGGACAAATGTGTGTCAAGTGAGAATTTTCATGTGAAAGAAAAGCAAATTTTACAGCTTAAGCTTTGCTATTTAATGGATGTATTTTATTTCAATCTAAATAAATCATAAATGATTAATTCAATAAGACATCATTTTTAATTATATGATTCTTCTCTAATCATCCAAAATTGCCAACGATTTACCAAAACGTGAATATATGGGCTAAGTTTTAAAAACACATTCAAACATTACACAAAATAAGGGCGATAGTACATTCATCGAACCAAAACAATCGTTTAATATTTTAATTCTCTGACAAAAACATTTTCGAGCTTTTCACGTATTTTTTTCCAATGGTCCTAGGAAACGTTTGGTGAACGTACATCGTTATTCTCTAAGGGAACCTCCTTAAGGGACGTCCGTCTAGAATTATTCATGTGAAATATGTAACAAGGGCTATAAAAAGGTTGACACTTCATAACGGCAATGATAGCAATCAACATGGACGTCAGCAGCCAGTGGCTTGAGCTTCGCTTCGCGACCCATGACTGTCAACTCCAGTTCATAAACGTGTGAGCCGACCTTCTATGGGAACATAAACACAAAGCAAAAACGCCGCTCGGCCGCGCGGACTCCGCTTAGTGACCCACTTTGGAGTTCGCCAAATTACTGGAGTTCCTTTCATAAGTCCTGGGAGCAGCCGCCCGCCCCACTCCGACTCGCTCGGCCCCGCTCCACCCTCCCCGCGGCACCCACCCCGCCCCCTCGTTGCCCCCAATTATACTCTGAAACTAAAATTAAATACGGGATTATTTCAGCGCTCACGCAATGGAAAGTAATACGTACTTTCCGCACAACGAGGTACAAACGAGTTCATGAAACCCCTCCTTTCTTGCAGAAATATAGTCGAAATCTGGAAAAAGTATGTGTAATGTCTGGGTTACAATGAACATATCTTGTATACTGACAATAACTACCGCAATAATTCTGGCCTTCAATTAAATATCTTAAAGCCGTTGTAACCCCTGGTATTCGAGCAAATCCTTCAGAACATCTTTTCTCTCGACTTTCGCTTTCCTAATTTTGAGATTTATTTGGCATATTTTATTGAACAGAAATGTACGCAATATTAGTAATAATGCATATTAGTGTATTATATACAAACGACTTACATTTTGTTTACAAATACAATATGTGAAATATGAATTGATATATTCAATATTCTGTAATTAATTTTATTACTTAGGATTCGACTTTAGGTATTAATTATCACGAAACTCCCGCAAATAACATTTTATCGCTAATAATAAATATATCAAGTAGTATCATAAATTCCGGCAAAAACTGGATCATTCCTACAACATTCACCAAGCAAAAACCATTACATCCTCAGTGCGCTTGCATGAACGTACGGCCAAAAAAATCTCTCGCAAGAACATCACTCAACAAACCGTCCCTTCCGGCTCTGCCCTTCGCTTCCAGAGCTCCGAGGATATCCGGGAGGCGCCGGCGTGGAGCAGCGCGGACAAAACCTCCATGTCCGCGCTCCCGCGAGGTACACACACACCGCGCGCGCGATCCAGGAAGTGAGCCGATGTTTTCAGAAAGGCCTCCGCCGCCACTCAGTGACCATGACAGTGAAAACAGTTTCAAGAGCGCCGGAGCAGGCAGCGGCAGGGCGCAGCGCAGCGCGGCGTGGCGGGGCGTGGGGACGCCGGTCGGCGCGGGGAGCTGGAGCGGGGCCGGGAGCGGGGAGCGAGCACCGGCCCGCCGCCGCAGCCAACGGGAGTGCAGGCCGGCGCGGCGCGCAGCCAATGAGAGGCCGGTGCCTGCGCTGGAGGGCGCAGCGGTATAAAACTAGCGAATTAGGCGGCCGCGGGGCAGTCGCGAAGGACGTTCGGCGCCGAGCAGCAGGCGCACCAGCGGCGGCAGCTCAGCTCAGCTCAGCAGCAGCACCCAGCGGCTCAGCACCCCTCAGCGTCGCCCAGCCCAGCAGCGTCGCCCAGCCAACGCGCACACGGTAGGCGCCATCGCCCGCGGAGACTGCGACGCGCGTGTAGACAACGAACCCCGTCGGGCATCCGGAGATCCCGACGCGCGACACACGAGGAACCCGGTGGCAATGAACGCCTGCGCGGAACAGGCGGAGCGTCCGGTGTATTTCCGCCTACGACGAGACCAAAGAGTGCTGTGCTCGCGAGCGGGGGAAGTGCGCGGCGAGGATGCGAGCGCTCAGCGGTCCGGTTTCCAGGCGTGGAGTTCGTCTGTGCGACCTGTTTAGATTCCGAATTCGTTCTTCGATTAT
Organism: Acheta domesticus; assembly: GCA_031308135.1. Classification (NCBI taxonomy): domain Eukaryota; kingdom Metazoa; phylum Arthropoda; class Insecta; order Orthoptera; family Gryllidae; genus Acheta; species Acheta domesticus. The sequence continues at coordinate 36,684,527 of JAHLJT010000631.1, read as the reverse complement.
TCAAATTATTCACGTCAGCACAGTTTATGTACTCTTTTCATCTTCACATGCGTCTCTCCTGTTATAGTCGTAAATCTTTTACTTCGCTCAATTAGACAAGTGTAGTGAATACGGCTCTCGAAGTGAAGTGTAATGGTTCGGAAACAGGAATATTATCTCAGGAAACATCATGAGAACGAACCCATTAAACGAAGTTGTTAAGAATCACTACCTCCACTTACTTGCCTCAGCTCTTCCACCTGAGAATAAAATGACGAACGGAAGATGTTTGAAACGCCCCAACACATTCCAGAGCGCACTTCCTCGAGCGAAATGAAATCATCGTTAGGGTGTTACCATTCCGCTCATTTGCACCTTACGAAAACCTTTCTACCTCCGAGCTTGGTTTGCCTCCTCTTAACCATCGAGGCGCTCCCTCGAGGGGGGGAGGCGCGATCTGTTGCCGCATTAGCATGATGACGGGCTTCCACTCGCGATGTGTCTCGCCGCGCAGGTGTGACGTGCGTCGACGGGAGGCCAAGGGGATCGAGTGGGTGCGGAGGGCGGTCAGCGACCGCCGCTCCCTCTTCTCACCACCCACCCACCCACCCACCCCCGCGCACGAAAAACGCACGGGATGAAACAAATTCTTTAGGAAGGTAGTCCAGGATGAATTACAGACAGTTTTTCCTCTTTTCAGATTTATTGATATAAATCTATTACAGATAACGTTTTGAGGCCTTATTCGGTCTCATTATCAAGGCTCAACTACATTTGAATAATAAATTGCGTAATATATTGTGTATATCTTTGGTCCGTTTTAAGAGGGTCATGTCAAAAAGGATAATTAACAGTAAAAAAGAAACTAAAAACTAACAAACTAAAAAACAGTTCTATTATGAAACTATGTGAATCTCTGACCGACTAAACATGCCCGCGTTGGGAATACGAGTCTATCTGGAAAGCGATTCTGGACCATCCTACTACATGGAAATTTTGTAATAGTCTACGAAATGAACCATAAACCAAATGCCTAAAGTTACAAAGCAGACCTGCTTTACCACAGCATTTACATACAATATTCCTTTATGTCGTATTAACGTTTTGCTTATTTTATATTTGTGTTCGATTTATCATATAAGGTGTTAGTAATTTAATTTATCATTTTATTTATTTATGAAATAAATATTATATATTTGCATGTAAGATATCGAAATTGAATTAGCTGAGATTAATATTACAAAAGGTTTAAAAAAATACTTAAGTGATATATACCCATAACTGACTTCAAAAATTCGCTTAGTTAATCACTAAAAATTGAGTGGATCAGGTGCATAACTTACTGTGCGTGCTGTACGTTTGCAACTTTGTGTGTTGAATAATGAATAATTAAGAATGAATAATTCTTATCTAATTTAAATATAAACATTCTTTTTAAACCAAACGTTTTAACGATGCTTTATTTCTTGGCATAATTTTGGATACATATGTGGAGCATCATGTAAACTCATTTAAATAAGTTTTTATTTTAGATTAATTAGAAATTATATTTCACATAAAGAAATATCATTGTTACCTACTTCATAGAAATAACAGTTGCTTTCGGAGAAAAATGAATGCAAAACTTCAGTGGTTCAGTAACGACCACCGGTACACTGTGCCAGTAGGTAAAGTCATCTCTCAAATTACTGATGACAATCTCTCAAAAACATGCAAAGTTGAAAATGTAATTCTTCAACAATTTACATTAAAATTTGTCAAAGTAATTTTAGAATCAAGTGGTCAATATTTCGAAAACGGTAATTTATTCAATATGAATTTCCGAACGTATTCTATTTTATGAATGAACAATTCGTTTTGATATGCAATTTAATTGACAAATTCTATCTGATTAACGTCGGCTTCGTAATGAATTATACTAGCACTGAGTAATAACACGTATCATTTTAAATAATCATTCGCTAATTTTGAAGTACTATCAGTATCCTGTATGTACACAAATTATTCTAAACCATAGTCACCTTTATCATGAAATTATTTCAAAATATTGTAAACAGAGTGGTGTGTATTATTCATCTCCACCTTTTTATTTTACAAAAAAATATCTTTATTAGACGTAATGGAATCAATTTCTCGATATTGTTCGATGTTTATGTTTATGTCTAGAACTCAATATGTTCATGCAGTAAATTGTGGTTGAACGGAATGGAAATACTTGAATCCGCAAAGTAAAGTACTTTCATTTAATGTACTCAGAGACAGTGCTATTGTTTATAATTGTAAGTAAGGGGAAATATTTAATCACGAAAAATGTATAATAAATATACACTTTCAGCGGATTTTTTTTGTAATTCAACCTTAGTTGAATTTCAGATTCATAAATTACATAAAATTTTTAAAAGAATCTTATCGAACTGAGAACATTCTAGGGAAGATCCAAAAGTTATTTTTCCACAGAATACAATATTAAAATGTAGATTTCGCAAGTTTCAAGCCTCATTTCTTTTTTGATCAAGCATATGATAGTAAAACGAGATGGATCATTCTTTTACGAGAATGCATGTACCAGACGTGCTGTACACATTCTCTATCGATGCACTTGCCTCATCGCTTTACACTATTAGTCTCTCAGCAGCTTCTACCACGATTAAGGCCCGCCTCGTCACTCTCGCCGCCACTCCGGCCTCGCCACGCCCGCTCCCAAGACTTTCGTCCCTCGCCGCCCGCGACACGCCTGAAGCTTGCTGCTTCCGTCCCCGCCCCTAGACTCCACCTGCACCCTGCTGCCCCCGCTCACCCTTCCGACGTCTTCGCACCCACCCCCGCCCCACCCTCCACACCACCGCCTTCACCCTCCCCCCTCCTCACAATCTTCGGTACCCTGCTGCCTCCATTAGCTTCGACCCCAGTCCCACCCCCGATCTTGGCCGCCTGCTCCCGCCTCGGAACCCCACTGTCTTCGCCCCGACGCTCCCCGCAAACAAGCACCGCCTGCACCCTGCTGCACCTACACAACGGCCTTCTGCTCCTCTGCCTTCTCCCACCGCGAGTCCCCGACCTCTGCCGCGGCCTTCGCCCTGCCGTCCCCGCCAGCGTCCTCCGTCCCCGTCCTCAGCCGCCGCCGCCTGGCGCCGCCTCCAAGAAATGCGTCCGCAATCAGCGCGCACTCGGGCAAGGGAAGAGCACTGGGGAAAGGGCGGGGCGGAGCGGGGCGGGGAGGAGGAACGTTTACGGCTGCTAATGCGCGCTCCCTTCTTGCGCTGTAATGAGGCGAGGGAGCCCCGCTCGCATTGTGCACCCCGCCACGCCCCTCCGCTCCGCTCTCCTCTCCTCCCCCGCCTCCTCGAAACGCTTCTTTGTCGCTGCTCAGGCTCTGCAATTACGGGATCATTTCGAGCTAGAACGCAAATAGTCGTGGTCTTTTGTTTGCCGCGTGCTTTCCCCCACACAAAACATAGACCAATGACAGAGTTTTATTATATAGGATTTTCTATGGACCATCCGCAATATAAAACCTCTACCTCGGGCTTCGCGGATAAGAAAATTAATAATAACTACTTGAAGTGAGAAAAGTGATTCTACTTCAGGCCATTGACCCATTGAGACCATGAAACTTTAACCTTGACTTAACATTACATTAATTTATCTCTAAAAATATTCCAAAATTTTCAAAGAAACTATCGTAAGCTCTTTATCACGTCTCTGTTGTGTACAAAAATTATAAAAATGTATTAATTAAACAACAACAGACCCAAGTTATTTACCAACTAGACTCACTTCGGTTTAAGAAACGCTTCCCAATATCCCAATATATCCCAATATCTTCCCAATAGAAAAAATTCCCAATATCAATTTTTAAACTACCGTCAAATACCACTAGATTGACTTAGTGACGATGAACTGTCGTTCGTTTTTCTTCAGTTATTTCATTTTACCTACCTATTTTGCTTTCGGTCTCCACGAAACTCCAGTACTGCTATGCGACAATTCGAGAGTAGCGCCACGTTGAGTCAGCGTCCCATAGCTCTTCCGTCGCCGCCGCGGCGCATGAGAGGAGCCTTTGAGGCCGATGAACCGCTGCCGAAGGCTCTGCTACTCGGAACACATGGGCCGGGCTCTTTGCTCAAGGCAACGAGGGCGCAGATAATAGCGTGTACTCCAGAACGCTTGCCAAGGGTGTCTGGGCTCTTGGCAAACACACAAGTGTAACGGTGCCGCAAATACTTGGCATTCGGTATCTGATAACACAACGGTTGTTTACGTACTTGAAGGCTCCGGTCGGCTCTCAACGGTACAGAAATCTGAAACTCGTTCTACAGACTCAACTTGTTCTCATTATATAAATTTGATTCAACCGATAAATTTAATAAGGGGGCGTAACTTCGACTTGCTCGAATGGTAGACAAAGTACAAATATAGTTGGCAATACAAGTTCGCAAGCCACAATCTCCAAAACGTTGCTGTTCAATCATCCCGTAAATCTTGACACTTCCACATGAAAAGTACTCTCGTATTTCTGTAGAATATGTTATCGTCCTTATAAGTTGGACTCCGAATCCATTTGCAATCACCTATCAAGGGTATACTGAATGATATATTATTAAACTTGAGGTCTCCAAGGGTCAATTCATACACATCATGTTATTATTTAATAGCATGATAAGTTAAATTCACAAATCACAATAAGTTTCTAGTGCACGCCTGGAGAAGTGACATAATGAACTTGAAAAGTGGTGTCATTGTGATTTTAAGTTATCGTGAAATTAAATACAAAGTTGTGTGTCATGTATTCTTATCTCGATATCTCAAGATAATAATATTTCATATATTATGTTCAAAACTATTGGCTTGAACTTGAACAATCTTATTGGGAGTATATGATATATTTTAGACTTGTTTTCACATTACACTGCCACTGTTGTGTGGACGAAAGAAACAAGTGTTGGAAAATAATGGAAACATTAAACATTGTTGACATGTAAACACATAAGATATGTTAAATGAAAGATCCGTTGCAAAACAGCACCTTACGAGAGGTAGAATAAGCGTGTAGGAATATCTAAGAAAAACGACAGGTTCTCTGAACTGCTCACAATTTCCTAAATTGGAAAAAAAGTAAGTTAGGTATGGAGCTCGTAAACGTTTATCTCGAAGGACTAGGCGGTGGATCCGTTGATGGCACCAAGCGGAGAGCCAGTGGCAGGTACTAGTCAGCTGACGGTTCAACGACCACATGCTAATATTGAATCTACCTGACGGATACGCCTTAAGGTAAAGAGAAGTTCCTGAAAAAACGAAGTGGCTGGTGATGGGAAGAGAAAAAAGCAAATGTGTCCGAAGCGCGTGTTTGAATGATAAGGAGAACGTAAATAACAAAACATTCATGCAGTAAGAAAATTTTCCAGACAAACCACAAAAAGGACTCGGGAACATTTGAACTATATCAATTCTGAAAAGCCAAACATTATTGCATTTATTTCACTTCTGTAATTTTGCAAGCAAATAGAATACTGAGTATTAATTACGGAATATTATATGATTATTATAACCATTTACAAAGTAAATGAAACAGAACATAGGAGAGGAACGTACTTAATTCATCAGAGACAGGAATACATAGCACGCATTTCCATGTTCGGAATCAATGCAGTTTCTTCCTAAAAATTTGATTATTTGACGCTTCTGTAAATGGCAAAGTACAGAAAGGTAGTAGCCTAGAATCATTAACATTAGTTCATAAATGTCTGTTCGTCTCAGGGTCTTTAGAATTTGCATTCTTGAATCGTTTTTTCAATAGTTCAGAACGTCCAAAGACTTCAACATTCGTAGATGTCTTTGAAATCCATAAAATATATGGAATAGCGATACATTATCCGCATTCAATTTAAAACGTCAACTTAATAAGTCTGAGTAATAAATAGAATAATTTTGCGTAATAAAAAATATTTACGTATCAAGTCCGGTCACGAGATATTCTCGAGTGAGATTGATAATGTTCTGAGCTCAAAAAACTTGACTTTGCAGCAGAGGTCCCTGCAATTCTTTTTTACACACTCACTTCTGACAAAAATTTGCCTAGTTTTCAATTTCCTTCATAATAAAGCGTCCCTCGTATCATCAGAAAGATCACAAATTTTAAAAAAAGGAATGAAGTTGCTCACACATCCGCTCGAGGCGTAATTGTACTACCGATGCCGTTCCAGTTCCCAACATTATTACACCTGGTTAAATTTAGTATGTGTTAATGTTACACACTTATTTTTAAGGTCCAGAACGGGAGATATCTCGACCTAGTCCGAGGGATAACGTCAAGCTTTTCATATTATAAATGGTCCATGTAAACCAACTTCATAGATGACTGCGCAAAAAAATTGTTACGAACAGGATTTTAAAAGAGAATAATCGTTTCTTTGTGTTACCCAATCATTGGAATCAACGAATGCAGAATCAACGGGAGTGAAGTGCGTGTCGCCCCGAGAGACACAACGGAGCACACTCTCCGGAGCGGCAAACGCAGCAGCACCCGGAAGAGGAATTTGATCGTCACGTCAATTATGGCGGCGACGGCGGCACAATGCGCGTACGGCGAGCGGGCCACACAGTGAGTCCCGTTGGCGGCGCAGGGAGCAGAACCACAGATGCAGATTGCGGGCGGCGGCGGCGGCGGCGAAGACGCTGGCGGAAGCGGCCGCCGCTGGCACAAAGGGCGGGGCCCAGGGCGGCGCCCGAGGCGACACGCGACACGCCACGACGCGACACGGAGCCGCCCGGCCCGCCCGCGAGCGCGCCGGGCGGAACGCTTCTGCTGCCTCTCGCCATTGCCTCGCGTGACGTCACACCCCTCCCCGCACTCCGGCCCTTACGCGCCGTTTCAGAAAAACTATAGGGATGCTGCAACTTTGCATACACTTTATCATTGTATATACAATAATCGTAGCAAATTATCTCATGAATTTCGTATGTACTTTCAGAGGCTTCCATTCTTTGCATTTGCGTACAGCCATTTGAAGGAAAAAAACTAGGGATGCTGCAACGTTGCACGCTCTCGCTCGTTACGCTTAAAACGACTGCAACAAATTAACATCAGCAAGTAATTTAAAACACCGGCCTTTTAAATTTAATTGACTACTTACCGTCTTTATAAACTATTAAATATTAACATTTGTTAATTCCGAAAAATCGGAAAAAAGAAATTGGGATTTCTATTACATATTAATGGCACTTTTCAAATTATATCTAAGGAAATTATTTCTAACATAAATCAAAACATAGAATTAGGACAATTAATTTGCACTACAATGTTTTGTAAAATTGATAGCTATTATTTCGGAAGGTTGCAAATAGTTTGTGGGAACTAGAAATGTCTAATTCATTACGTCACATTTTGCTAACCTATATGTACTTAGAAAAATGGAAGAACTTCTTAGTGAATTCTGTAAATTACATAATTTTGAATCATTTTCCCAGAAGAAAAAAATTCCTTCTAACGAACGTGAGCGATAACCGCCTAGAGTAAAAGGGAAACAAAGCAGAAGAGTACATTCGAGGTCAGGTGGTAGGGATGATATATGATCTGAGCGTTGATAATAACATTGTATTTTATTGTTATATTAATATTATTAACACGATTATTATGTATTACGTACTATTATATTTCGATTACGTATTATTATATTAATGGTTTTGTTGTTCTTACGTCAGTACATTCGTGTATGTTGCAATGGAATAAATTGCAGATTAGAATTATCTCATGCGTCCTCCCGTTACGTTAATGGCAAATTCGAAAAGCAACCTGCCTTGGTCGAGATAAGCACATCAACTCCATCGTGTATCGCACGCGAGGCACCAGAACCCGTCCACTGGGCTCCTGAAAGCGGGGGCGGAGCCAGCTGGTCCCGTGGGAGGCGCTCGGCGCTCGCGCGCTGTCGCTCTCTGGTTCACTGGAGCAGCCGCTTGGCTGAGCTGCTGGGCTGGCAGCTTCCCACGCAAAAAAAACGCGTCAAACCGGAGGAACTCCTCGTCATCACCTCCGTGCCTCGCACGTGGAAGAGGAGAGATATTCCACAGAACTACGATAAACTTTTGAATTGCGCAACAAAAACTCTTTCGTCGTCTAAGTAATTAATGCTGGGCCTACTTAGAAAATTATACTTCCACTTCACATGCACTGGAATGTTGATTGACAGCTGTGCCCTCTCCAGAACCCAGGGTGGCCCCGGGTAGTGGGCTGCACCTCCGCCGTTCAACACGGTGTTAGGTCGTCATGCGTTTGGTATCGGTAGCAGTTGATACTCTTCGAGCGCAACCCGACTAGGACGCCAATGGCGTAAGTGTAAGCTGAACGCTGAATGCGTTACTGGAAGATTCGAAAACAACCTGCCGTAGACTACATATGAACAATCGAGTACATCGTGTATAACACACACTAAGAGGCAGTACTTGTCCACTGGTTTCCCCCTAAAACGTGAGCAATCCTGTCAGTTCCGTAGAAGACTGCAACACGCCCAATCGCTTTCGCCGCCGCCCACCAATTAGTTGACGGGCAGGGGAAAGATGGGGGAATTACGAGGGGACACTTCCAATTCGCCTCACGAGACATGCCTCACTTTCAACGTATTCACTTCGCGGTTCGTCTAGAGTAAAATTTATTTAAGTAAGATTACATTTGTAATAACATGTAATGACGACGAATGCCAGCATAGTGAGAATGAATTACACGTCCATGACCTGATGCCTCTTCGAACACACATTGCTAACAGATAAATGACCATTCTGTATATGAAGAAATCTATTGAGATTTTAGATAATTATTCAGTTCTAGAGGTTAATGTTCACCAATTGGCGTGTATACTTGGCTGATAAATAAGACGTACTCAAATTATCTACCTTTAGAGCCCAACCAATGTTTGGAGGAGGCATTGTGTAAGACAAGCCACTACATCTGAATTTGAAATTCAAAGTGATGCTATTGGATAGGACTTTTCTCATCGATTCTTAATATATTTTTCTGATGCCACGACATAAAATTCATACAATGTTTAATAAATATCTGAGTTCGTAATAATAATTCTTTCATCTTTCAAAATAAATTTTCTTATCATAAATATTGTTGTCATTTTATTCAGCTACCGGTCTAAAATTTGAAGTATATATTTCCATTAACACACACTATGCTTATTTTCTGAGATACAGATTTCGAGAGCATGAAATTGAACAATAACGTTCCAGAAGGCCGCCTCCGCAGGAGTGGCGAGGCTTCGAATAAAGGGAGCAGTCTTCTTGCAAAGCGCTTCATTGGGAGCGCGCAGGCGACAGCACCGTTACCCTCCGCGCACAAAGCAGCCGTCGCGCGCTCCTTCCTATTCACCGACAAATTGCCACTCAGGGCCGCTGCCTTTGCTCTCGTCATAAAAAGGCGTTCGCTGCATCGAGACATCCAGCTCGCACTTTTGGAGTCTATTTCAGGCCGGAAGAGATACAGCAGAATGCCGAACACAACTATCTCACACCATCACAAGAGACGGCGCCACTGAGCGTTCGAACGTACTACTCTCACCGTCCTGATTATCCGCAGAAATAAGATTAACTGATTATTGTTCCCGTCAACCATTAAAGTCATTAGTGCGGTAAGTCTGGGTGAGTTTAAACACTTGTGTCGGCGATGATCTTCCCCCGCTTGATGGCGAGGTCCGGCGCCGACGTCAGCTCGGGGTATTCCCGAACAGGTATCTCCCACCAGTGGGGCACCGCCCCAGCCTGGACAAGCCCTTAGCTCTCGACATGAGTGAAAATATGGTGCCTTTGTGTGTGTGTGTGTGTAAGTAAGGGGTGAAGATAGGACAACGAACACGAAGGGAAGTTTGGCGCTGTCCGTGGCTCGTTTGTTCGAGTATTGTTCTGGCATTTCGTCTGGTGTCGATCGGAGAAACCTCTGATCAGAGCTTCGGGCCGCTAGAGTTCTCCAGACAGCGGATGAACTCGTCTTCGCTGACTAGCTCGGGTCAAAAATCCTGCCGCCATCGATACTCGAACCCTAGGGCCTCCCAGTCAGAGATGCTGCAGTGATATCAGTTCACACCCTGATATACCAGTCGATCAGAAATAACAAATATGGCTGCTTTTATGGAGGGAGTAAATATGAATTACTTATGATGAGCCGCTTGAACTACAGCACAAAAATATACGGCTTCCTCTAAAAAAAACAAGTTAGCCAGATGTGAAGAAATTTTGAAATCGGAGTTTGTTCAACTATCTTTTGCCAGGCATTTGGCATACCCACTAGTCATGTTATCGTATACTACATCCATGAAACGGTTCCCGAAGTTTAATTCTCGAGAATAAACTTTTTAAATGGCCTGGAAGCAATAACCTCAAGTGTTGTTTTCGTGGAAGCGTTGAAGCGAGCCTCCCGAGGGGTTCCGCCCGAGGGGCCAGCGAGAGGCCATTCGGAGACGAGAGGTTCCTCAAGCAGCCTCCGCCGTCGGAAGTCACCCCGCGCACGCCACGCTCCTCGCTGCCCCACATCACCACTGCCACTGCCACAGCCACTGCCGGACCCATCGATGAAACCGCCACGTTATAGGGCAGTACAAAATTGCCAGGAGAACGGTGAATTGGGACTTTCGTTATCCACCATAACGCCTTTTTTCTGGAGAAAGAAATTTCGAAATCGCCGTTGTTTTGAAATTATCAAAGAAATATGCTGCCAATACTAAGACTCAGAGCCTTATAAAACAATTTCTTATCATGGAATGCATCCTCCACAGTAATTGAGTCACATGATTCGGACTGCATGCCGCTAACCATCGTCGTCGTCCATGTTATGACGTAGCAGCAATCGTCCGGTTTATCCTGCGCCAATTATTCGTGAGAAGAGGCACGACACTGACATCTCAAACTACTGCAGTCAAGCACGTTACAAGAACAGAAAAATAGAAAGAAATATGACACAAAATGTATGAATGGGTACAAAAGAATGACAGTTCGAACTTTAACGACATACTACATCAGTTGTCACCCCATGGAACCTTGTCAACTATACACTTTACTTCACTGCTGGAGACACCAAAAAAAGCGAGGCGCGTAGGAGGTAACACTGTTTTTTAAACTTTTTTAAACTTAAGTTTCGTTTTTTAGTCACGCGACGTATGTGATCCTACATGAGACATGCCAACAATCGCCTATTGTACAAGAATACCTTCTTGTTCAGCCATGCCAATAACAATGGCATTAGGACCACTTCCAAAGCAGCCAGAGGCACACGAGTTGACATCACGGCCACGCCTAAAACTTCGGGGCTTATAGTTTGGAAAGGATAGGCATGTGAAGAGGGTGGCTGTGTCATCGTCCTTCAAAATGTATGCTCTTTCTTCATTGCTATCTCAGTCTTTCAGGCACATAAAAGATTTGCAAAGCAATGCGACGGGCCGCCCGCAAATCGGAAAAAGGGCGAGAGGGGGGGGGGGACGAAGAACCCCCGACGATCTCCCGGGCACTGTCAGGCAGCTCAATGCGCAGGCCTGTCCTCTACTTGGGCTTTTATTTCTTGGCGCGTGAGGATCTGTCTTCACGATGGAAAATCTCACAGCATTTCGCGTCTTTCTCGGTCGTGTCGCTAGAATGTCGCATGATCGCGACCTATCGAACAGAGCTGGCAATCATGCGACATCTAGAGGCACGACCGAGAAAGACGCGAAATATCCCGACGATCAGACAGGATACAAGAAGACGAGACGACAGGCGCTCATGCGCCAAGAAATAAAAACCACAGTGTAGCCTGCAGTAACCGTGTCTCTCCAACGATCTGTTGCCTCCGTAGTCTCTACCGCCTCTACCTCCGTCGCAGCCTCTTGCGTTGTCACCGCCGCCTCGTGCGTTGTCCCCTTCTCCGTCTCCGGCAGCTGGTATCGCGCGCCGCGCCTCCGGTTCCGCCGCCGTCTGCTAGGTGGTGGGGGCGGGGCGCGCGGAGCAATGCCCGTCGCGGTCCGCGCCCGCCCGCCCGTCCGCCCGCGCCGATGGCCCGCGGCGCCGGAGCCCCCGACCGTGTCCTTCCGCCCGCGACCTTGCCAGACGCCGCCCCCTCCACAGCCTCCGCGCCTTGGCGGCGCGGCATCTCACTCGCTCCGACGCAGCCCCTCTCACAGCAGCGCTCTGCGGCCACGCCCGGCCCCGCTCTCTCACGAGTGCCTTCTCTGCTCGCCTTCGAGTCGAAGTTAAAAACCACCCAAGAACCGACTGATAGCCTTCTTTATTCACTTTCAAGAATCAAGTTGAAGAAAAGCGTTAATCAAATTCATGGAAACCGCTATCCCGTTGATTCGTGACACACCAAAAAAATGTAAATTATTCAATTCAATATTGACAGTTTCACAAAATTAACTGAACGTACTTGACACGTTAATTTAAGGAATTATCATTTTCTTTAATTCTCATTTATAAAAATGCATTTTGCTAGAAGTATATTTTGTATCTGCTATGCCAATATACCACTTGCATATCATTATCTCTAAAATGCTAAAACCTCTACTTCGAAATTTCGTCAGATACTTCGTTAAGATGTCAACAATACATTTATTTCCTTCACGATTCTACAATTTGCTTCCTCCATCTGTTCACACGAGCATATTGTTCGATAAATACATTTATCTCTTCCCTATCTCCATGTTTTTTCCCTTTTCTTTACTTCCTCTTCCAATGACTTGTATCTTCGGCTTCGTCTGTCTCACTTACTTCCCATCCATCCTGTGCATGTTAACTCTTTTTCTTCCCAGACTTTTTTTTACTTCGCCACTCTTCCTATTTAAGTCCATTGTAGTTCCCAAGTTGCCTGCTTTGCGCGCCGCATTGCTTCTTTTTCTCTGGCCGACCGCCGACCGCCTCCCGCGTGTTCGCCTCTAGGCGCCGCAGACACCGCCTCCGCCGCGTCCATCGCCCACGCCGCCTCAGACCCTGCAGCCGACACCACCACCCCTCGGGTGCCGCCTCCACGCGCCTATCGCCTCCATCGCTGAGTTTTTCCGCCTTTAGGAAGCGGTGGCGGCGGTGGCGGCGCTGTCCGCGCGATGGTGCCGGCGAAAGACCCGCAAAAAGCGCCCGCTTTGTCCAAAAGGCGCGTGTGAGCGCTGGCAGGTGGAATAGCGGGAGCTGAAGCTTCGAAGATTGGGTTCCACCTCGATGAGAACGTGTCCGTGACGCCCCGCGCTTCCTGGAGCTCCACACAACACGCCCTTCATCGCATACGAAGGCGTATTATGGACCCTGCGGAACACCCGGAACTTGCATAAATCACAAACGTTGTATAATTGAACTCCATATCTCGGACGCGATAAAGTGCAAAATTAATACCACTTTTAAGTCAAATTACCAATTACAGATGAATACGCGGAAAGTAAAATTTCGTGTTTTCCTTCCGAAGGCAGCTAAGAGCCTCCGGTCTTCGCTCGCCCTACGTCTGAGAGCGACGACCAAACGACCCTGGGTCCATCGGCCCCCGCGCGGTAGCCCGGATATGAAGCCCCGAGCGCAGGCCAGCAAAAAGCCGGCGCTGGAAGCGGCACGTCGCCAGCGTATTGTCCCCTCCTGAAGAGGCCATGATGAATCGCCAGCGCAGCTCCGCATTCAGAGGCCATCGAGAGCCACGTCCGCAAACAGGGACTAGCACCGCCCACGCCGCTGCCCCCTGCCACGTCTTCCTCCTCCATTTTACCATCCTTTCCGTCGCCGCCACCACTACACATTCACATTGACTGCCATCGCCGCTACAACAGACGCCACAGCCATCTCCATTAGTGTTGTTATTGTCATTGTTACCACCACTATCTCCACCGTCATCACCACCGTCAAAACCATCTCTATCTCCTTCCCTGTTGTCACCACCACCACCACTGTCTCCGCTCCTCTTTGTAAACTCTATTTTCGCCGCGCCTGGCAGAGTTACACGTTCGCCTCAGCCCCCGCCTCCACGTTCGCCTCAGCCCCCGCCTCCACGTTCGCCTCAGCCCCCGCCTCCACGTTCGCCTCAGCCCCCGCCTCCACGTTCGCCTCAGCCCCCGCCTCCACGTTCGCCTCAGCCCCCGCCTCCACGTTCGCCTCAGCCCCCGCCTCCACGTTCGCCTCAGCCCCCGCCTCCACGTTCGCCTCAGCCCCCGCCTCCACGTTCGCCTCAGCCCCCGCCTCCACGTTCGCCTCAGCCCCCGCCTCCACGTTCGCCTCAGCCCCCGCCTCCACGTTCGCCTCAGCCCCCGCCTCCACGTTCGCCTCAGCCCCCGCCTCCACGTTCGCCTCAGCCCCTGCCTCCACGTTCGCGTCCATGTTCGTTTGGGAGCTCGCGACGTGATTGTTGGGCGCTTCGGCTCCTCGGAAGGTTTGGTATCCGCGGGCGTTTAATTGGCTGCGAAGTAACGAGGGGCGGCGGCAGCGGTCACGGCCCGCCTTCCGCGATTCCGGAGCCCTCTTGGGGGCTTCTCTGAAGTAACGGCGCCGCTCGCTCACGCCCTCCACCTCCGGGAATGTGTCGGAGAGCGACTTCCAGAGACGCGACATCTGCACCGCTCGTCCGTCAGCCAAGGGAAGCAGATGGCGCCAGCTGCTGGGTCCTCCGTAGGAACGGCCACTTCTCACGACTGGAGGCGCTTTGTAGAGGACCCAAGAGTCAAACAGTTATTTCTGCCCGATTGCATGTTCAAACATTTCAATTGGAAACGAAGAATTTCTCAGAATGCGTAACGTCGTGAGAGCTCAGGCAATAAAAATAAGAAACATTTATTCACAAAAAATGTTTCCAAGTCGCGTAAAATGTCACTAGCAACCATTCTTGTAACTGCTCAAAATACATATTCTCAACCTTGAATAATTGAATGGTGACTTAATATTTGTGTACAAGAAACGTCGCTCACTGCAGGTTCCAAGGGGCATTTCCGAACAAAATAATGGTTATGTGCAACAGATTTCCTTATTTGATTATAAAGTGCCATTTCATGAACCCGAATGAGGAGTACACAAGAAGAACATGCACTGAAGTTATGAAAGTCAGCCTGTCGCCTCCCAATGCAATCGCCGATGCGGCAGCCAGCGCCCGGCGCGCCGGGGCGTGTGCGGGGCGTGGAGACGAGCTCCCGGAGCGGGAGGTCCAGTTGCGGTGGCAGTCAGCGCCCAGGCGGGCGGTGACTCACGCGGGCGCCGCCGCCCGACCTTAATGCGCGCCTCTCAGCCCCCCTTCACCCCCCCCCCGCCCCGGCGGCGCGGCGTTTCCGCGTGAGCAGCAATGCCCGCAGTCATCCCCGGTGGCGGCGGCGGCGGCGGGCGGCGAGCGCTTGGCTCGCTCCGCGCTACAAGGGCTTCTCAGAGTGAAGGGCGAGGCGCGAGGCGGCGCAGAGGGGGGCGTGGCAGGGCAGGACGGGGAGGGGCGGGGCGGCGCCCACGATGACACTATCAAAAGGGCATTTCTCGAAAGAACTGCACTCCGCGTGGCAGGGGACTCCCCGGTTTACAGTTTTTTCTCGAATACTCCATATTTTGTTTGAAAATTCGAGGAAAATATGGAGGTGGCGGGCTAATACTCGAGTATTTCGAAATGCAGCAGAATTTTCATTCAATTTTTTTTATTTCTCAATGTTACAAATGGAAAAATACGTCTATTTCCGTCCGCAATTTTCATAATATTTGCTAAAAATGAAAGTTCTAGGGAATTAGTTGTTTTTAAACATAATTATTGCAACGAATAACACACATAACGAAGTTTTTCGAAATTTTCATCCAAAAAACTGAGGGGCTTATACTGGTTAGAGATCTATATTTGTGGAATGTGGTACTTAATGACCCAGCTGTGCTCTCAAGGCATGAAAAACTCAGTGATATGTATAAACTTCAAAGGTTAATGATGCTTAATTAATTAATGCAACTAAAAGATTGTCCAAATTTTTTTCCAAAACTCTATATCTGAATTGATGGTTTAGTGTGGCTGAATCTCAGAAATCAACATTCACGAAGTGATAACCCTTCCAGATGTACTATAGCGACGACTCTGGGAGGCGTGCCGACGCAACATCAAAGGAAAAAGAAAGAAGATTACTGATTAGAGATCAGAAGAGAAGAAACGACGGTAGACATGAACTAAACGCTATCCTTGGTGAAGTGTTAATTTAAGTCTTGGTCTAAGGTCAATATATCTTCCTTAACTTCTATTAAGCTTGCCGTAAATAAACATAAGTTTCCATAGTAAGGAAGAGTGTACACCCATAATTCAATTAGTGTGAAAATAATTTATATTTGCAATTAAGGCGCTTTCATGGATCTCCAGTAGTTGGACTAAGACTAATCGTACACTAAATATTTTCGAGGAATTGTTCGTGTGGATGGAAGTTAAACCAACAATCATAAACTAATAGTGGTAGATTCGCAGCAAACAACAAAATGTTCCACGGTTCCACTACAGCAACAGAATTCCACACTTGTTTTATTCACTAATGCCAACTTGAGTCCGTCCATCAAAAATTGGCACATTATCGAAAAGGTTCCCGTGAAAATCTTAAGAGCATTGCGATGTAAAGTGGAGGAAGCAGGTATTTATTTATTCAAATAGGACCGTGGCCAGAACCCAGGAAGAGAGTCAGTCGCAGCGGGGCTCGATTCCATTTCACGAAGAACACTCCACTCAAAGTGGCAGTTGACTCTCAGAATACCTAATGGCCCTGGTGTGCTCGTCAGGTTTAAGAAGACTCAGAGTTTTGTATACATTTCCACGATTAATGAAAGTTAAATAAATAATACGTCTAAAAGAAATTCCATATTTTTTTCTAAAAGCAGTGAGCCTACATTTTTTCAGAGGAGCAAACTTAAAAAGCATTAATCAGTACGTCGTTTTTTTCCTATATCTGTATTTAGAGCGATTTCGAGAATCTCCAGTCATTGAACTAGAACTACTCGCAAGCTGAATTTTTCCAAGCAAAATTTCAGAAAGCCAACCATCTCTTCTGGCAAGTCCGCGGCACACCAAAGAATTGTCTAATGGTTCCATTACTTCATCGGAATTCGTCATTTAAACAAACGCGAGATCATAGGACTGCATCCTCTGATCAAGAAATGACAGAGTATCGAAATGTTTCCCGCAAAGGACTTGAGAGCAACGCGGTATGCGGAGGTGTTTGCTCAGGCGAAACAGGACCGCGACCGGCCCGCAGAGCTTTTACCGGCCGTCTACCCGCCGCGACGGCACGCTGGGCGGGAGCGCTGGGGGAGGCACAACGTGACCGGCGCCCCTACCTCTCCACTTCCCTGCACCGCGCGCGTGTTTGTTGGCGTCTGTTTGCTCCCGCGGGCGGAAACCGCGAAGACAACCTGTCGCTGCGCCCTCTCCCCCACTGCGCACACGTGGCGCCGCGCCGCGCCGCGCCGCCTCGGCGCAGTCAGGGCGCTGCGCACGAGCGCCCATCGGACCTCACTTGGCAACTTTGGATCGGAATGTAGGAAAAAAAACTATAGTAATAATTTCTGTAATCAACCTATAATGAAGTACAATACCTGGAATAGTCGTTAATAACCAAGTTGTTGATGAGGCTATAAATTAATTTATCTAAAAAATAGAATTAGTAGAATTCTCTTTCATGAAAGGCTCAATTGCGTGCCCCTGCAAGGGGTCCAAATTCCATTTCTACTCCCCCATCAGGCTTTTAATATAGATGACAAACTGACAACTGACAAACTTAGCTGAAACTATCTCCATGGTTAGGCTTTTTTGCTTTAATTACATAATATTTCTAGATGTTTAATAAATGAGGGCTCTTAACGATCTGAGATATACGGGTACTACGAGTTAGTGAAAACAAAAATAATATTCTAGCATATCATAATTGGTACCTGCTTAATAATCTGTATCATAATCGAATACAAACAGATGTGTGTAAAACGCGCAATCAAATCCTGACAAATCAAGAGTCATCGTCTCGCATTGGGCGCCAATGTTAAAAATTGAATACAAATGAACACTCAAAATGCGATTCATTGAGCTTGACATCAGTTAGGTACAAAAACACTGTCTTGTCAACCATCAATATCACCTACAAGCATTCCCCTTGTATTGTCACAATATTAATAGACGATACCAAAATTCATTGCTCGGTGAGTTATAGCTGAGAGTCTTTCAGTCTCTTAATTTTTTCCCTATATTTGCAGAGTAATAGAAATATATGCTTTTATTGTTCCATTTCCCTTCGGAAGCTTAAACAGCTAGAGAAGATCCTGAAGTATTAAAAGAGAAAGGTGGGGAAATAGAATAAGTGTCATATTGTATCACTACAACAGACTTTGCTAACTCTATGGTCAATGATGAGTAATTTGATGATTGGCGAAAGAGAAAATAAAGTAGTGAAAAGGAATGTTAGATATACAAAATCAATATTTTGTATTACACCTTTACATTTAATTACACTTGTGTAAATAATAGATTTAGATTCGCTCTTGTTGACTAAACTACTACTGAATGTGACTAAAGAAATTTTATCTAAAAACTGAAGATCTAAAACAGAATTAGAAACACATTTGAAGATTCGCTTAGAAAATACTACACACATCAAGGATACAAATACTACAAGAAACTTTCGCTACGAGCAGCATTTAAGTTAAAATCTCACATGAGCTGCACATATACTCCTGAGTAAGAAAATATTGAGGTTATAGTAAGTCATTGTTTCCCTTCTCGGTTGTTGGACAAATACCATTCCACAAGTTTGTACGTAGAATAATATCCTTGCATGATACTTCAAAAGTTGCGGTACATTTTTCTTTTTAATGTTTTTTAACTTTACCTATCCTTTCGTACATTAGCGGCGTTTTGAAGATATTTTACCAACTCGCATTTCCAGGGTTATTATTATTTTAAGAACAAACGATGTAGACCGTTAGTGAGTAAATTATTCTGTGGTTAGTACCTTGTTTCAAGAGATTACGTTTTCCTGGTTTACGATCTTGTGAATTTAAAAAATTGCTCCGTCATTCGAGGACGCGTCTTCGCAGGAGGAGGGAGAGCAATTTGCAGCTAACGCGGAACGTTGCGGTTCGGTCCATTTGGGAGGCTGCGGCGCAGGGCCCCACAGGGACGCCGTGGAACACAGATCCCACAGGATATCACGGGACTCTTCAAGGCACCATTTTGCATCTTTTGAAATCATTAGTCATCAAGGGGGAATTGTTATACCAATGAAGCTTCGTTGCGTACACTCGAGGACCTAGAAGCAACATGGAAGTCGTGGGGCATTAACAGAAACCATGGGGCATAGTTGTTTGTTATGGGATATCGTTGGACACCGTGAGCCCGCGCTGACGTTCTCGGTCCTTAGCCGAGGCCAAGGTTACAGTAAATTCTCTACTACTCTAACAAAACTTCTTGGAACCAATCTTTGAGACACGTTATTTTCATGTGTCTATAATAGAAAACCATCTACACACTATCCAGAGAAGACAACATTGTCATGCACATTAAAAATAAATTAATAGACGTCTAGGTTATTTTAACACAACTATTTTTTCACTAGTTATCTGTTTACAGATATAATCTTTTGAAGGCAAAATATTTTATTCATTCGCAGTCACCTCAATTTCTTCTATACGTGTCTCAGAAAACATTGTTTTGTCCAGAGATGAGTAGTTTATATCGTCTGGGAAAATTACTGTCTTTAAAGGGCCAAGGAATTACAATTGTTTTTACATAATGAAAATGTTATACTCATATACATTTTTTCTTACCATCAAGTAAATTGTAAGAAATATCTTCTTTGTACACTTATCACTACAAAAGAAAAGAAATCTAATAAATGAGAATGCAGTTTCTGAGGACAATAATATTCTCATGGAAAGGATCCCTGCCACAAAGCATGTGTAGAAACCGTAACCGTTACATAATTCGAACGAAAATTATTTCATGTTTAAAAACTGAGAAGCAAGACTATCTTACCTGAACGCGTTATCTTACCTGTATGCACTTTTATTTCTCAATCCTGTCTACGTTGTGGCCGTCACCCATCACAGACACGCGCCGAGAGTCAAATTTCGAGCAATGGGCGCCATTTACGAATAGCCCTGAAGGGGTTTCGTGCCGAGACCATAATGGAGCTTCTCACAACATAGGAGTTAGAGCGATTCGATATGTTGGGCGATTTTGCTGCAAGTCGTAGTATATAGACGTCAGAGGACTAAAGGTAATTGACGCAAATGAAACAGTCTTGGTTAACAAAAATTCCGTAGGTACAAAATTGTAATGCCGATTGTCATCACCCATTTTACAACAAATAATTTTCGTACTTGATTTCTTCAATAAAATAACTTAATGATCACTTCAAATTTTTTGCTGTCAGAGCCCACGACGAGTGATGTAGCTCTGAGCGCTTCTTCTCAGCACCTCTGGGGAGAGGCTCCGTGCTGTGCCTCCTCCTTGTGTCATAGGTCTAATCGAATCCTGTGTGACCACTTTTCAAAATCCATCTCTGACGCGTCTTGTTGGCCCTGAATGGTAATTGGCTGACCTGCCGTGAGATGCACGATGTTCTTCCGCCGCCTCTGCCACCTCTACCACCATTTTCATATTCTCCTTCTCCACCAACGCTATATCCCTCCGCCTCCTTCTCTCAAGCGGCGTAATGTAGCCTTCGTTTGGTTGATTGATTGAATAGTAATTCGGGGAGCGTCAACTGCTGTCGTTACTTGCGTAAGTGCGGTGCATGTTTTATCACGGGAGGTGGCGGAGATCTTCCCCCGCTGGATGGCGAGACCCGGCGTCGACCTACACCTTGGCTTACGACGCTTTCCCCAACCAGGTATCTCCCACCAGTGAGGCACTGCCCCCAACCGCGACAAGCTCTAACCTCCTGCGTGGAATTCCAGCATGTGTGTAGTGCATGTGAATGTGTGTGAACGTGATGGGTGAGTATAGGACAAGTAGAAGGCAGAAAAGATCGCGCGCGGTCCGTGGCCCATTAGTTAGGGTATTGCTTCGGCATTCGCCTGGTGTTGATCGGAGAAACCTCGGAAAACTACCGATAAGAGAAGCCGGCCTCTAGAATTCTCCTCCAGTAAGCGGCTGCACTCGACTAATCTGTTTAGCTAGTGTATAAAATCCTTCCACAGTCGGGACCCGAATCTAAGGCCTACCGGTGAGAGGTGCTACAGTGGCCTGAGCCGCCTCCGTCGGTGGAGCCTTGATCGGCGGATCCCGGAAGCAGCGAAGCGGCTGCAGCGGGAAGGCGAAGGGGGGAGGGGAGGGGGGTCGCTCTCGGGCGATTTCGGCGCTGGTCACGCAGCGGCGGCGGAGGTCCTGGAATGTCCGCGGCGGAGGAGCTTCTTGCGGCGATGAGTCGGCGCTCGGCGTCGCGTCGCACGGCCGTTGACATGGCCGCCGCCGCCGCCCCACCCCATCCCCTCCTCCCCCCGCCCCTGCGATTCGCCACCGGGCGCTGCCGGATCTCCGTCCGCCGCCCCCGCCCCCGCCGCGAGGCCCCGCCGGCGTTGCCACTGCCCCGCGCGACGCCCTTCCGCGCTGGCGATGGCGGTGACGCCCCCCGCGCGACTCGCCTCTCTCGCTTAGCGCGCGACGAAAGATTACACGCGATGACACACACATCTTTATTAAACATGGTTCTTAAGTCCCAACCGTATAGTAAACGTACATCTCAAAAATCATCGAATTTCAAAATATAAAGTGCCCCGATCAACACATTACCTTAGGAAAATTCATTTTCTAAAAACTTGAAACGGAAATAATAAGTACATTTTGCGGGCTATTAATATAATCTAAGCTTCCATTTGCTGCGAAAAGATGCATTTTAAGTAACTGCAAAATCATGAATTACGCAGATTTGCTCGTGAAAGTAAAGATACGTTGTACTTTTCTTTTGTGAAGCTAGATTATATTTCTCGTCAAGTATTTAGACTTCCCGCCCTTAAAAAAATAAAATTCCAAAGATAATAAATTGACTATTCATGGTTTACTTTTGCCATCCATATCATGAATCCGTAATTATTTGCTTCACAAACATTATTTACACTACAGATATTTTCAAAAGATCACATCAACATTACTTCAAAACATGTTTAAATGTTAATTGGTTGTAATACCAAAATGCATCGCCTTCACTCAATTACTACTCTACGTTCAGCCACTAAAGAAATGGTTCCGCTTGTATCAAAGAGTTCCTATGGATTCTAATTTGACAACTCGATCACACTTCTTACGGCAGACTAGCAACCACTCAAGAAACAGGAACCTCTCGCCTCCCTCCGTTCGATTCTTCATCTCTTCCGCACCATCGTGTTTCTTCCCCGGTAGCTCCACGGTCTGACGGACCGAAAGCCTTCCTTTCTACTCGGCCCACTGAATTCAATGAACGACGAATCAGACGACAATATATGAATTAAAAGTACGAATCATAAAGAATTAAAGGATGAAGCTCTGGATGGCAGCGTGAGACATATGGTTGTTTGCCACCCTCGGCCTGGCTCCCAAAGCGAATCTGCTCCGGCTATATTCGCATCCGACGTTTCTGACACCGCATCCGCGTGCGACGGGACGGGGCCTGTTGCGTTTGATTAATGAGCCTGCGCGGGGCACCGGACGCCCCCCGTTATTGCCCCCCCCCACGCCCCCGCATGGGCCAGCGGACGGATGGACGAGGAAGCGGCGAAATCTTCCAGAGCGCGCGACCTTGAGGCAAAAACCGGTCCGCTATGCACCGGAATCTCATTAAGAGAAATCGTGAGATGGTTTAACCCAAAAAAACAGTCGCCGACCGCTCCCGGGACAGCACGAGCTGAGCACTATGCGACTCCATTACGACTCGGAACATCCGACAAACGAGTTTTTAGCCGGATGATGGACGTGTTGCTAATGCTTTAACGTGCTCACCACTCGTGTTAACTAAGATATCGTAACCGTGTTTTGTTTTGGTTAAGGAACAGTTTGTTCATAGGGATTGTTCTATTCCACCAACTACAACTATTTCAAATTAAACAAATTAACGTGAAATTAAAGGTTCCAGTTGTTTATTCATCTTCTTTCCTAGAAATAAATTAATGGTCTTCCAGATACTTCGAATTAGATGTATTTTCTGGGAAATGCTTACCTTTTTCTTTTGCTGTTGTTGTTGGATGTATTTTTGTTGTAATTAACATAAAAAGTTAGCGGGGATTTAACGAAATATTAGTTTCGGGATTTTTAAAGATAGGATGCGTACGTAGCTTTAACATACCATTTTACAACATGATTGCATTATATGACCAAATCCCATTTAATATTAAAATATTGTTAATTTCCATTTTACAATATGATTGCGTTGTAGAAAGTTAATATTACAATATTATTAATTTCAATGTATTCTGTATCTTGTTTCAGGTAAGGAGACAACTCATAAACCAGTACTATTGCGCTTTACGCCTGCAAAGAAGTGAGTACAAATGCACCAAAATCAAAGGGCACTGCCTTCTCTTTCAATTTTTTGTCACATATTTAATTTTATAAATATATTCTTACTTGTTCCTATACATTTCAAAGTGTCTAAAAGAGTAACTGTGTTGCTAAAACAGTGTCAGTGGATCTGCATAATTATCTCTTCATTTTCCCATTATGAAATTATACTACTGATGTCGGACCTCATGTAATACGTAAGAAAAACAGAAAATGTCCACAGATGTCATGTGAACACAGGAAAAACCATTTATATTTGAAGACTCCAACAAAGCAATATTGCAATTATGTTGTTGGCACGTCTTCAATCATGGAGTTATAATTTCTACTTAAACATTCCATCCAATGATGAATACTTTCCTTCCGCCTGTATTTCTCATCTGTGTTGAACCCAACAATTTGCAACGCGCACAAAGCATGCACATCTTATTTGGTGCTGAGATTATTTTAGGAACGGAAGCGAACTTCGCAAGCGGTCTTTATGGCCGTTGCTTTAATTACTACTTTGGGCGCTGCGAGAGGGCCATTCTTCAGGATGATTTAAGCCGCGCACCAGGAAGCGAGTCCGCCAAACGAGGAATCTCCCGTTGCGTAGGTGAATGGGGCGGGGCGGGGGGGGGGAGAAAAGGTATTGAGGTTCCACAAGGCTCATGTCCGGTCGCTTGAAAAAATCTTAAAAATATTCAGCAAAGGGTGGTATTTCTCAAAGTAAAATTACCTCTGACGACCCAACTTAAACTCACTAGGACTTTTAATTTTCACTGTCAGGGACTTAAAAAATACAAATAACGTGTTTTTTATAAACAGAATGAAGAAATCCATTCTCATAAATAGATTATCAAGATCGTAATGGGCAAATGGATTGATTTGTGGATTTGTGAAAAGAGATCGCTACGAGAAAAATCATGAAATTTTAAAAATATAATTACAGTTCTTTGTACCTAACTTCAGATCGATTGTTTGTAATTCATTTTTAAGACTTAACAAGGAACGTAAACGTTTGTCTGTACATTTGTAAAGATATTCGTCTACAAAGAGCACCCAAATTATCTTGTAATGTTCAATAAGAGACGATTTATTTCTTTGAAATTATCTTAATTGATTTAAATACTCGTTTTATAACATGAACACTAATAATTAAGCTTAAATCTTAGGATATATCATTTTTAACTTTTTTCACTAAAATAAAAAAAAACAATTCACCATTTTCTGGGTTATGTGGATATTAAACATTCGTTTATTTTCCCTTACACTATGTTGCTGAGTAAAAATCATTTCTGAGCAAAAATTGCTGAGTAAACATTCTCAATAAATTACGAGCTCTAAGTCCAGGCGTTATGGGCCACTTGGTTTGGACTGTTATCTGCGGTGCAGTGGTAAGACTCGTTTTGCACCTCTCAACACCGGTTCGAATACCGGTCAATGCTTGTGGTATTTGGGAAGGGCAAAACGAGTTTCGATAGTTTGCTGAGGTCACACCTGTCTCCCCCTTAACTTTTATCATGGAAAACTTTATGGACTTAAAAATACAAACACGAACAGACGTTTAAGATGATTACCTTTGAAGAGAAAATGAACAAAATGAGCAGAAATAGCGATGAAATAATCTGTTTCCAGACCATTGGCAGAAATGTGGGATGCGTGGGAAGATCTTACAGGGCATCCCAAAGTCCAAAACGCCTGCCTTTGAGCAGTTTTCTTCAACAGCTATCGATTGCTTGCCGACCGCTGTATGGCATCAGAAGCAGAGAGGGCATTATTCGGTGAACGCGGAGACCGCAACAAACGATTTGCGCGAGGGATTTCATCACCGCTCGCCCTCGAGACGGCGGCGGCGGCGGCGGCGCGGCGCCCGGCGAGGGCCGCGATGGGAGGCCATTGCAACGTCCTTGCCTCCTAGGGGGCGCCGCGACCTTGACTTGCCGGTCAACGACACGAGCGTTCTATGGCCTACCGCAGGCCACGCCTACCACGAGTTGCAAGTTATTTTTGAAGTGTGTGACTACAGATGGTAAAACTTTAGCAGAAGGCACGATAAAACAACATGACGGGAAGAGCCAACAGAAAATGTTAGAGACTATTGATAAAATACTAAAATAACAGCCGAGGGTATGGAAAACTCGCCCATCTTACAATCCGGTTTTTATTTTCGAAGCTTACAGGTCTTCTACTCACGATTTTTTTCCTAGGACTTTTTCCGACCGACAGCCAGATATCCTTTATGTCACAATGTGGCATATATTCGACCATAGTCTAGACACCAACACACTTGCGGGCTCCTCTGATCTGGAGTCAGCACAACGCGAGACCACACATACAAGAGACAAGGAACAAACAACCATGCCCAAGGCGGGAGTCAAACCCGCGACCCTTCGAAACGAAGCGCTGAGTCGGTACACGATCATAGCCACCTCGGCCATCCAGGTCGGCAACTTACGATTTCATTCGTTTTTAATATGTGAATGATATAAATACGATATAAATGCATTTTGTGGTTGCAACGAAATTCATGCACAAGTATTCTCACGTCTAACCTCGAAGTACTACGATAACGCACATTAATAAATACATGCCGGAAAAATCAACATGCAAATACTAATCATTCACGCCTTCACGCACACTTCATGCTTGCAATTAAGAACCATTAGATGAAACTTTTGAAATAAGGCGAGTAGCGCAGGCGACAATATAACAATTAGTCTAATGAGCTTCTCTGATAAAAAAAAAGAAATAAAACACTTGGACGCGGAAGAAATCGCTTAGACGTCGCAGAGCAAAGAAAAAAAGGGGGAAAGAAAGAAACACAGGAGCAACTGCGGGTGGTGGCTCCGCTTCCAATTAGAGCAATTAGCGACCGCCTAACTGTTCCCGGAGGCGGTTCCGCACAGGCCGGAAGAGCTGCATCTCCATTAACAGGTGCCGGCGCCGGGCGTGAAACACGCCCGCCTGCATCAGGCGCGCTCATTTGAATGACAATGTCACGGCACGCGCCGCTCGGCCAAGGTTACGCGCTTCCAAAGCCCCTGCAACAGAATACATTTAGATCATGGCGTCAACTGATATTGCTGCAGTGCCTCTAACTGGGAGATCCTAGGTTCGAGTCCCGACAGCGGCAGGATTTTCGACACTAGCTTGTCAGTTAGATCGAGGTTCTGTCGCTGTCTGGAGGAGAATTCTAGCGGCCGGCTCCTCTGATCTGTACTTTTCCGTAGTTTCTCCGATCAACAGCAGGTGAATGCCAGAGCAGTATCCTAAAAAATGAGTCACGGACCGCGCGCGATCGTTCCTTCCCATCCCTTGTCCTATACTACTCGTTACTTACTCACACTTACACTTACATGCACTAAACTACCACAATTGTCGGGTGACCGGATGGTGACTTTCAGCTTGTCCCGGCTGGGGCGGTTCCCAGCAAGTGGGAGATAACTGTTTAGGGGAACCCCCGCTAGTAAATCGGCGCCGGATCTCATCATCCAGCGGGGAAAACACCGCCACCGCCTAAACGAAAACATGGACTACACTGAAGGGACTACTGACCTTAGCCGTTAACGCGCCCGGAAACACTAATCAATCAATTTAATGACAATGTCACGTCACGCGTCCACTTTGCCAAGGTTACGCGCTTCCCAATGCCCCAACCGAGTGTTGTTGTTTTTTTTGCTACAGTTTTCTTATTTTATTATTTCGTACAATTACAATACTTTACCTTAACATAATGGACTTCAATTCATACCACGAATCTCAATGTTTCCTGAAACGAGGCACGTAACAAATTCAAAGAGACTTTCTTCACACTTAAGGATAGAATAAATACTGAAAATTACGTGGCATTACATCACAAAACGTACGCGGTGTTTACAGCGTAAGGAGGTTAAGCAATTCTCCGGCTTAAGTTCCCTCGCTTTAAGTGAAATGTGGAGTTCAGGTTAGTGGGTCAGCATTCAGTCGTGAAGGTGTGTCAAAATTTAATGTGTTGCGGGCTAATATGCAGGAATTTTAAATGTGCTTAATATTGTTAATTCATCGTTCGAGGTTATATTTAAATGGTCTTCTGCAATTCACTGCTTTTCCACTCATTCTGTAACAGCGCAGAGCAGCACACTTGCTCGACATAGTTTTTTTGAATGCGTAAATCGTGACATTCGAGGACGGAAAGCAAAATTTGACTTAATGTGGCTACGGGCATTACGTAACATTAGCTAAATAAGATTTAACATTAACATTAGCTAAATAAGATCGCAATTGAAAGCCAAATGTTAAATGTCGGCCATAAAAGACTACTATAAATGACTATTACGATGTATGTTTTGTGTAAGTCGAAATGGAATGTTGACCTCCTTCACACAAATAGTTTTCCCTTCCCACGATGTTTCGATGTAGAAGTTTTAACACCTCCAGATTTTGCAGAGAACATGTTTCGCTGCGAAGTGCATCGGGTTGCACATGGCATTTAATTACACTTGCGTGTGCTTTGGAGACATTCTGGCTTACAACTATACTTACTGATTTAAACTAACTCTTGTTATTCTTATTTGATAAACCCAAATCCAAGATCTGTAGGATTCTTCATATATCTATTTTGAAACATACGTTCTCGATTTATATGTTACTTTCAGTATTAGTTATATTTAAAGACATTTATTACAAACGGGCTGAGAAGCGGGGGGATAAAGTTCCTCAAGCTGGCTCGATGGCCGAGATCGCTAAAACGGTAGTGCCGTAGCATCTCGGACCGAAGAGTTGCGGGTTCGAGTCCCGCCTCGGGAATGGTTTTATGTGTTCGTCCTTTCACCCCTATCCATCACCATATCGTTTCATCCCCATAGATATCATAACGTTAAAATCCAATAGAGGACGCTAATGTTCTAGAAGTTGATGCGACCTTAAATAACAAAAAGAAGTTCCTTATACTATTAGCCCGCCACAGCTCTTCCCTGGGGCAGCGTGTGGTGGACTTCTCTCCTGGCTTGCAGACAGGTTGGAACCGGTGGCCCGAAGGTGAACAAATTACGTGAGATCAGACTGAACAGTTGTATTACAGGACAATAATAATAGAAATACATATATAGTCAGTTTCCTCGACTTTCTTCGGTAATTTTATCGTTGTCTACTTGTGAAACGTTTTGCAATGAGGTTGCATTTTTTAGTTATTATACTCCGTTCTCAAATTAAATATTTCACATTACAACCATGTACAAAAAAATTGTGCCCATGCTTTGAAAGTTGATCGTCAGCTACATCCGCGCCAGCATGTCTCCTACTACAGACTGTACAATCCTGGGACCAGGCAAAAGCGAGCAGGCTCTGATGGCGCAAGCGTGAGTCGGTAAGTTTCGTGTGTGCCACTGCTGCATATTCCTATCATGATCTACGCTCAAAAGAAATGAACATTTACAACCCACTTGTATCACAAAAAATTTAGCCAAAATTTCGAAAAAATATTAATTTAAAATAAGTCCGTTCATGTAAGTGCCTTGGATCAAAGAAAACTAGAAGGCCGCTTTCGGTTTCCATCATATCTCGAGAATTTTAAGAGCACCCTTTCTCAATGTTACTATTTTTACATTTACTAGATTAGACGGTATTAGTGTTCTAATAGCAGATTCGCCTTGCAGGGGTTTCCTCCATAGCCGTATTCCACCAGTCTTATTTCCACATCTGTGGAGAATGCAGGAAGCCTATAGATTAGAATATTGTAGGATCCAGAGGCTTAAAGCCATCGATCTACTCACATAGAGACTGTAACATATTTTACATTTTGAAGTTAATTAACTATTAAATTAAAATAAAAAAATAAAATGCCAATCAATTCGTTTCCACACTCGACGTCGCCACAAGGGACCAATATAACAATTGTCAGACATATTTATCCGCTTCTTACTTCGTTCCGCGGGTGTTTGAATATGCAGTAAGTTAAGTCGGAGGATTCAATTTGGCCAGGCACTTAGTGAGAGATCTTTTACGCCACAGCCGTAATATTGGACTATGTGTTTCCCCCTTTCGAAACACACCGCCCCTACCCGGCTCGGTTCCAACAAATTCGAGTTTTGAAAACTAATTTACTAACACGACACCCCTGGAGACGTCCCCTTCCAAATGCAAAACTACAAATCTTTGACCCCAATCAATAAGCTCTTATGTCGCGAAACCTTGTAGTTTCCAAGAGCAACATCGCAATTACGATAGTGCAACAGTTTTTCTTTGAACTAATCTTCTAGCGAGAATAAGCAGAAAACTTCACTTATTGGAGGTTAATGATCACAAAATGTTTTTATGATGTGAAAATTCAGTCGTCTCGGCTTATCTTGTCAGGGTAGATGATTTTATAAAATTTAAGTCACGTTCGTAAATACACATGTGACCAACTCACCAACCAGCAGGAATGTAACTTGTCTGATCATACACGGTCTAGAGAATGATTAGGAAAATTTAGTAGTGTACTTATCTAATAGTCGACTTATCAACTTGTCCAACGGGTCCGAGAAGCAGCTTGAGGGGCGGGCGGAAGCCCCGTGGCATTCCAAGAGCGCCCGGAGCGTGTGCAGCGGGGATCTGTGTGGCCGCGCGGGTTGGGCGGCGCGTGACTGGGCAGGGCGGCGCTACGCGACGGCGGCGAAGTCCGTTTCATGTTCCCGCTCCCTCTGCGCCAACATTTGCTTCTCGGACGCTGCGTCACGGCTTTGGGAACCAGCTCCCCTCCCCCTCCCCCTCCGCCCCCGGCGCTACGCACGGCCCTCTGCACAGCGACGTATTGCACGGCCACTTGCAGCTAGACCATCGTGGAAGAGAGGAAGGGAGCATGAGGCAATAAAGGTTGAACGGAGTACCAGATCAGTCGCTGCAAAGGGGTCAGATGTTTCTGTGTGATGGTTCTGATGATATGGGACTTCTTACTGACTCACCTTCTTGATTTCTACTCTTTTCTGAGGGGAGTAATTAGAGTATTTTGTAATATTCTTTGTAGGTTTTGTTATGGCTATAAATCTGGTTAACCTCGTAAAACAATGTAAATGCATCTCACATAATAAATAGACACTCATAAAATAAAAATTTACATTTTACTTTGATTGGTAAAATAGCCTATTATTCCAAATTTCCCATTAAAGTAGCATTTTTTGCGAATTACACAATTCCTCCACGCTTATTGTCACTATTAATTTACATCACAGTTACAAATAATTCCAATTTTTTAAATAATTGATTTCATGGGCTATGAAGTGATGTTCAATTAAGGAGAGCTCGGAAGATCGATTTTAATATGTAAACGACAGATACTAAGAAAATACTTTAAAGATGCGCTTCTGAAATCTAATCATTTTGTGAGTGAACTGTACCACATATGGTAACGCACGTAAACTCGAGCTGCCAATTCTCGAGATCACTACGTCAACCACAAAAATATCCACTTCCGCGTACAGTTTAAGTATCGGCAGTCAATTATCCATGCCATGCCTCATCCAATCCGTATTAATGGCTTGTAAAAATCATACTCTAGCAATCTCCCATTTTCACTTTTACGGAGCAGAATATAGTAGTTCTGGGAACACGAAGGAGGGGTCAAGGGCGTCAGAGGCGCTGTCGAGCGGGAAGAACTGCAACTAACGGGCGCCAAGGCGTCGCCGTCGTCGACGCTTTCTTGCTCTGGGATTGCGGCGCTGTTCCGTCGGCGGAAAAAAAAATACGGCCGTAAATCGGAACGAGTTCGTGCAGCACTCGACGGCTGAGACCACGGGCCACAGGACGATTCAATTGACGCTCTTCGCCTCTCGACGATCCGCAGAATCCCACAGACGGAATCGGAAGGCCCGCTCCGGCAACAGGCACTCGGCCCGGACAACGTCCTAGGCGCTGCCACCGACAGAGCGGGCCCTCCAAATCACACGTTACGAGCTTTGTTTCTCGATGGCGTCTCAGCAACAGTACAACAGCCTTAGATAGGCCGCTAATATGAGGAATTTTAGAAAGGAGTTCTTCAGAAATACCTTCGCGGTACTTTTCATTATTCACCGACCCGAGAGGAATGAAATGCCGTTACATTGAATCATAATTACGATCATTACTCCACGAAGCGTGGTGTTCCGTTAGTCACGCACTTACTGAATCTGTTTCCGCGGACGAGCGGCCGATTCCAATATAAATATGAAGCGGCCTCGTTGCGCCCGGCCCATTAGCGCGCGGCGGCGGCGCCGGCCGTTAGCCCCGCCAGAGGACAATTCCGGGCAGCCGCGACCCGGAAGGGCGCCCCGGCTGCTCCTCACGGCATTCAATGAAGAGGCTGAGCAAGCAGAGGGCACGATGCCCTGCGCCGGATCGGCCCCGGGGTCGCCCGCGGAGTCAATCACCTGTCATTACCCGCGCGGTCGGCGCCCGCCCTCGCCGAAGCACTGCTCCCTGCCTCCGTTTCCCCCGGCACGACCGATCACCTTAGCGGCAGCTCGTCCCCGCACGCAGGGCCAAGGTGAATAAAACAGGCACAACTGTTTCGCTAATAACCAAGAAAGAAGGCATTTTAATCTCGAAAATGAAAAAAAAAATTAGAACATGACGAAAACAAGGAAAATTAATTTAAATTCACTCGTCATACATTTCTCCAAATACTTTTTGTATTTTTCATTAATGTATTAAGAGGAATTAAAATCAGGCATGTATTACATCAAACTATACGTGATGCAATTCGCATCCAACGACTGTCCCAAGCCGGCACACTATACATCAAAATGTAATACATGGAGCTAGAGGTATGAAGGCTCTCGCAGTTTAGCTCATTGGTCAGCGTCCTCGCTATCCATGACGCGACCCCGGGCTCGATTCCCGGTCGCGCAAGATTATTGTGTGCGTTTTCCTTGCTATGTCCCAGTATATCTTGGTGGTAACTGCAATAGGTCGTATGTCAAAATGTTTTTTATTACACCATTGTGATCAATCAAGAGAACTACAACAGTTGCAATAGGTCGTAAGACGATGGAGTAATGTAAAACCGAATAGCAAGCTTCTACATTTGTGAAAGCAACTGTCAAGACATGGAGAGATAGGAACGTTTTTCGTTATTTCTGAAAACTGCGGTAGATATGACATAAGATCTACTGCGGTTACCACGACGATATGATGCTATATGTTGACGAGAAAACCCACTTCTCAGAGTGAGAAGACCAGAATACGGCGTGGGGATGTGTTCGTGCTAATCATACGTACCCCATACGTAACCCATGGACGCGAGACCGGGACGCTGCTGGTAGTCCCTGGTCCGTATCGGGCTGTCGCACCAAGTACAGACAGACAGAGATATGAAGTTCGGAGAGCTACCACATTGTCGTGAAAGTGTATAGTACTTTATTTACAAATAACCAGGAATATTCAAATCCCACCTTCCGATTTTCACTGTCAATTGCAAGAGAAAAATACGAGACTACCTTTCAAAACCCATATGTACAAACTTTTAAGTGATCTGAAGCATTGCAAGTAGTGTTTTTGCGACAATTAGTATTCATACCTTTTATGACCTTACCGCCTGTGGAAGTGCGGAAAAAACGCTGCCCGCCGCTGGCCCTACGGCCGTTACTCGCACCCCGCGCCGTCGCTATTTTTTCTTATTGCATCTGTTTATTGTTTATTAATTTACTGTTTGCGTTTTTTTGTGCATTTATAAATGTGTGTATATAAATATTTTGTATATATAAATAATGATATCAGTATGCATTCAACGGTTGCACTTTAATTAGCATTCCGTTCTTCTCGTCCTCCTGAACCTGCAATGTGAACAACCATCCTGATCACTCAACATGCCCTCTGAGGCAAAACCCTGCCGACAGATAAGCCGATAGCGGCGGCGCGGGGTGTGAGTAACGGCCTTAGGGACAGCAGCGGACAGCTTTTTACGCACTTCCACAGGCAGTAAGGCCATAAAAGTTATGAATACTAATTGTCGCAAATACTACTTGCAATGCTTCAGAGCACTTAAAAGTTTGTACATATGGGTTTTGAAAGGTGCTGAACAAGCTGGTAAAATTTCATGTCGATCTGAGTATCCAGCACGATGAGTGTTGGTGAGTTACTTTACGAAGCCGGTTTCGTTAAAACCTCCCAAAGCTTCCTCTGAATTTAGGATGCTCTGATATATTGATAATGTAATGTAATGATGGAGTACTTTACTTCGCAAGTTTCGATTTTTTTTTCTCTCTGCACCATCAGGCTCATTTGGCCAGCTCAGTCGTCACGACCGCCGCCAGCCGCCGCTCTTGGCTGCTTGGCTTGGGCGGTGAGAGCGGCGCTCGTGAACAACGGGAAGGAGGGATTTAACAATTTTCTTCGTTGGCGAGTTCTTCTAGCGCTGATGGACGCCCTGCGGTTTTCTCGTCTTTCGCACTCGAGGCGGCGTGACCGCGCTCTTCGTGCAGACCTCCTCCGCCCCCCCCACTCCCCCGAGCTCCGAACAGGGAGGTTTATCGCTCCGGAATCCGGCGGGCGCCTTGGAAGGACACGGCCACGAAATAACTGTGACACTATCTCTCCTGGAAATCAAGACTCTTTCGCAGTCAGGAAGAAAACCTGTGTCTGACATGAGTGGCCATCAAAATTTCTAACTTTAAATAAGGCAACCATAGGCGAATGCCAAGGTTCTTTATTTAACAGAAATTTTTATTATTCACAATTACTTTTTCGAGTTATAAAACCATAAGACAAGAATGCATAATATCTTTGCTTCCAATTCTACGTTCATCTCCTACGTTCTTGTAACTTACATGTGTGTTTCAGTTAATAGACATTTGGGAGTGTATTTATAGTTAATAAGCTTCAAAATTCATGCTCTTTATTAAGGATAACATTACAAAACCTCATGACAAAAAGTCAAATTATCGGTGGTGAGAAGCGTTTTATGTTCCATTTCAATTTGATCCTAATACACTTTCTTATAATCACAGCGTCAAGAATAGCCGAGTGTTGCAACATTCAGGAATCAAGAAAGCGTGTTACTCCGTTACATGTTAAATGTGTAAAAACGTTACACTCTTGTGCAAGTAACTATGATTCAGTAATTTTGTAAGGCTATTTCTTCTTTCTACAAAGTTAAATGAAGCAAAGAACTGCAGCTCACTCTGACCAACAGTATATTGAATATGTCATCTGTCAGGCTACACGAAGAAAATGTGTCTAAGAAAATTCTGCTTACAACACTAGCACGAGCAGCAAGAAGGCTTAGGATATAAACTCGTTTCGTTCTTACCTCAGACTCAGTAGAGACGGAGCCAAAATGGATTCTGGATAATCATCAGGTATATCAAAGAAATAAAACGGAATAACTTTGCGATACATTAATAGATTTCTTCTTGAAATTTAT
The DNA here is from genome assembly GCA_031308135.1 of Acheta domesticus. Lineage (NCBI taxonomy): Eukaryota > Metazoa > Arthropoda > Insecta > Orthoptera > Gryllidae > Acheta > Acheta domesticus. The sequence continues at coordinate 36,649,767 of JAHLJT010000631.1, read as the reverse complement.
ATTCAGATCAAAGTAAATAACTTATATTTAAAACATATTTGTTATTTTGATATTTCGAATAAATCTAACAATAATTTTTATATATTTTTAACAAATTGCAAATTCTAAAATATTCTCGAGCAGAACTTTCAGTTTCATGATTGCGACTTTCGGAAACACAGAAACCAACGATCATGAATAGGTAAATAATTTACTGCCAATAAAACCATTCACTAAAAAGGAGGTCTAAATCATGAATTTAAGAAATCTTCACAGCTACCGCAGAGTAAAAATATTTTTTGCATAATTTAATGGCATTGCTTATTATTGAAACGAGTATAACTCTCACGTGACTGGAATGCAATGTTAGATGTTACATTGGTGCGTACCATCAATCATACAGTATCTGAAATTAAATGTATTCATTCTTTAAATTGATAGTTTCTGGCAAATGTTTTGGTCGTCAAAGACCCGGGCCCTAGAAACGTGTTCATTACCCACCTCGTTATGGGCCGCGTAGTTGAGCGTTTTTGAATTTGTACCACGCGGGCGTCCAACGTTACCAATTATTGTTCGACTGGAATCTTCACCGCCAAGGACAGAGGCAACACTTTCAGACCTCAGTCATTTTATCTGCTACTGGAGTCTGAGAATAGGCCAAATAACACAATGAAATAATATCTTTTTTCAGTGAAAGTCAGAACTGTTTTTACGAGTTTATTTTCCCCGTGTTCCTACGTATCTAACGAAACTGTACACGTCTCTCATAAGAACAGAGACTGCTTAGTTCTCTCTAAACTTCTGCTCGCATTAGGAAGTAGCGGTAGCGTAGCGTAATAATTTTCTCTAGGTAGGCTCCAACACAGATTTACGTCTTATTAATTGGCATATATTAAAATGACATTGAGTGTGAGGTAACGAATTGTATATTAACGGCACCATCATTTTATCATACTTCTAGCGATTCACTATTTTGTCTCACCTTTAAGCGTCTTAGGATTCAATAAAAGATTAATCATTCCGATAAGCTGAGTTGGTGTGTGTGTGTGTGTGTGTGTGTGTGTGTGTGTGTGTGTGTGTGTACGTGCGCGCGCCTGTGGTGTGGGTCCGTCACAGGCCACGAATTAGAAAATTATCAATAACCACATTTTAAAATAATGAAAACCGTTTTTGTTTTTCGGACTCGGTAATGCTTCACTATTGTAATGAAATACACTTCACACGCTACTGGTCGCTGCAAAAGATTTAATAGATGAAAGACTTTCTGGATAATATGGGTTTGATCTATGTCTTGGTTTGGATATAGTTGTCAAGTATTGTTTAAACGTTCTCGCTCAAGTTTGGACATGCATTTGCTATGACATTGTTTTGATTTACTTGTCCTAAATAACGTAAAGTAATAATTCCCGCCGATATTTCACAATCGCGGGGGCAGAATATGCAGCGAAGACGCGCTTAACACATGAGGATGCGGCGGGTTGCGTAGACCTCTGCAGGGGCCCTGAGTCATAAACGCATAAATCATAATCAACGACTTCATTTTGCGTCAGTGGGCGACAGACATACGCACATTTTCATTGTATTATGCATATAACTTTCGCGCAAGTGCAATCCATAAGTTGAGAAAGTCAACTAATTGGATAAACGGTGGGGCAGCACATAAAATACGAACAAACAAAACATGGATATTCATATATTATATTTGATTAGGCTTCGCCTTGGAGCCTAATATGCAACTGCGCCACAGGTAACCAGTAATAAATATTCCGCGTTGGGAGAACAGATGATCACGTGACCCAGAGGCGACGCCGCAACACGGAAGCGCGCAGTCGCGCAGGCCGCTCCACATCCCCTGCGCGCGGGCGCAAGGACAGCGCACCGCTGCGCAAACACGCCGCCAGGGCGCCCGGTTGTTGGCTGCTCACGCGGAATGACACGGGATTTGGACGGCGCTTCGCAATCCGGCGCTGGACTGGGTCACGCACGTCCAGTTACTCGTGCGCAGGACGACCCGTCCGTCCGTCGGCGCTCTTAAATCTGTGGGATGCATTACGTGCGAATTAAACGGACTGCACGAGGAAGTTGTTACTGTCAGAGACGAATGCAGACCGGTTACCGAGTGCAGCGTGAGTGGGAAAGACAAAGAGAGTGCATACTTGCACACCACACTTGGTGGAGGAATGCATTCCTTGAATTCCGTCTTGCGTATCTTTGTAGTAAACTTAGCAACGTTACGGTTGTTGCGTGAGTCTCCATGTGCAGTATTAACAAATAATATTTGAAATGATATGATTGTCTCTATTAATTTTATGATGGCATTAAATTGCGTAAATTTTCGTCAACGATTCTCATGCATGGTTAGAACTCTATTTACGTTTTCCTTTAGATTGTTTAGATGATAAAGAACCGAGATTCGGTTAAAAGTGCTTACCATATCCGGCTAGACGTATAGTTTTTCTTGTAGAGTATATTTTTGAACTAATACTAAAATCAATGTTAATGAAATACTTTAGACACAACATGCATTCTCTGATTAATAATATTATTTTACCTTACATTGTTGCTAAATTGTATTGGTTCATAAGCTCAGAAACCAGACGACATCTACAGGACATTCACTTTTACCCTTTCTTATGTACTGTTTAGGAACTATTTCATTAGCTTGAAGAATGGTGCCATAAAACTAGTCTACAATTTTGGAGAAGGTTTTCTAAATATTAGGCTAAAATCTATGACTGAAACATTTTTTCTTCGCGATAATACGCAGGTTTCATGTTTATTCAATGTTATAACCAGATTATAAGATGTATACAATAGAAAATTTACTACTTTTATTAAAGAATATCTGACGTGATCCCTTGAGACCTAAAGACACCGAAGTACATTTTGCTTTGATAACGAAGAATGTAAGATGTGCATCGCTCATTCTTCACACACGAGATGCGACATCAGTATAACTCGATCAAGTTGGGAATGATGTGCGCGTTACAGGAGCGCGCCACTGTTTAGTTGCGGGGCGGGGCTGGTCGGTGACGGGCGGGGCAGGGCGCGGAGGGCGCCCGTTAGAGGCGTCCTTCTGGGCATCGCGCCTCCCTCGCGCGGTCGCGCACGTCGCGGCGCCGTCGCTCCTTGGCACGCGCGCGCGTGCGAACGCGCCGACCCCGCGCCCAGACACGCACTCGCAGCGCACGCACGCGCGCTCTCGTCGCGCCGCGCGCCGCTAACGGGACGCCTCCGCTCCGACGGGCCTCGACAGGAGCGCAGAGCCCAAAAGAAAAGTAACAATTGATTTGGAATGGAGCTAATACCTGTCGACCATAGCGCAAACGGTTGCGGCGTTGCGATTGTGGTCGAAATATACAGGGAGTGCATTCAACTGTTGAGAAGTGTGTTCATCAAATCAGAAAACTGTATAATTAATACAAAGAACATTTTCTAAAATACACAATTTAAAAAAATTAATTATAAGAAAGAAAATATGCATTGAAATTCATACTGTAAACTACACACGATACTGTTTTTGAAATACCATCGAACGTTAACTATATTTACACCATGTGTTGTTTTTTTTTCCTTTACGGGATGGGGAAATAAAAGATCCATTTACGATTTTCGATCATCTGGATCTTAGGACTTCCCACAAAAGACAAAAATTGTGTCGTAGATATATTTATTAGGTGTCCAAAACAACACATCATACGCGATAACAAATGTTGCATTCAATTTACGTCTCTTGCTTATTTCTCATCACTCTCTGTCTCTCATCACTTATTTAAAAATAAATGCTCACGCTTATATTGCTGGTTTTAAAGATACATTTATGAATGTCACTAAGAATCAGAAACGAAAGTTATATTCAATTCCAAATAATATTATTGCGCCATTAATTCCCAATTTCCAATTCCAATTTCATTTTGTTCCTTACTTCACTCCTAAACGAGCACAAACGGTTCTCTGACAACTAATCCTACCGCGTCTCTCGCTCCGCGCTTCTAGTGCCGGTGTCCCGTGTTCGACTCCGGGCGGCGGCCGCCGTTCGCCCGGACAAAGGAGGGCTGAGGCTGCCGCTAACGGGATTCGACGCAAGGACGTCCCCGAAGAGGGCCGCCGCGAATCGCTTTGGGCGCAAGTGAAGCGCGGCCGGAACGACCCGGCGCGGCGCAGCGCGGGGAACCAACGCTGACGGCGACTGACTGCTGATCCGCTTCCAGACACCTCTATTAGCCTCGATTCACCACCGCTTTGTCAGGCGCTCCGTCGCACGAAAGAGCGAAGCAACCTCGTTTATTTGGTTCACAAGGCGATTTATTATCATCATCATCAACTTCTTATTCTTCTTCGGCATTTTCCCCTTAGGAGCTTGCCGTTTTCATCCTCCACGACCCTCGGTCCTCCCAATCTCCTGGTTTGAAGCCTCTTTTCTCCATAGCTTCCTGTATTAATTTTTAACCGTTTTAAAATTGGTCTTCCTCTTCTCCTCTCAGATGGTTGCCACATTAAGATCTTCAGAGGTCATCTGTTTTCCAAAATTCTATGAACATGTTCGTACCATGTAGTCCTCTATCTCCCAATATCTTCATAATGGAACAAATTACATTCATCCTTCTCCAATTTTTTTCATTTGGCACTCTTCCCCTGCGAGTAAGTTATAGGTATTGGCTCATGTAGTCTATTTCTATTGTCCTAGTCTTTTCTCTAATTTTGCGTGTTTGTGGTCACATTTCCGCCCCCTATAGTACTATACTTTCTACCACACAATGGAATATACTTCATTTGGTATCTTGACGGATATTGTTATTCCATAATATGCCGTGTACAGCTTTAGTTGCTTTCTTCACCATAATTACTCTAGAGTTAATAACTGAAGGCTATTCTTATTGTCAATAATACGTTGCTAAAGTACTAGTTATGAATCGCCGGCAGTGACATTTTCGGCAGAAACTGATAAGCGCTTCTCGAGGAGTATTGGACTAGAGAAGATTTGTATAGTACTAAAACAATTGAAATAAAATAAAACTAAATATTACACATGACGACAAAAATACATTTATATCTTATGTAACAAACTGTTATTACAGTAGCCACATTCTCATATTTGTGACACGTCTGTACTAAAAGGTCTTGGGAGATTTGCACACGTTAATACAATGACTTCTTCTCAGTTTTTCTTTCATGTTTCGTTCCTTTTGATGGATACTTAAACACTTGCTAGATTTTATTGTACATCTTTTAAAACGTGAATGTCACGTAAGTGTATCTTCATAAATTAGGAAACTTGTCGGTTAGGATCTCGTAATTGGACTTATTTCACGTTTTGTTTCTTGTATGTCCAGCTATCGCCGTTAAAAATCTTATTTCTGAGGGCTAGGCAGTCTTGATAGATTTGTTTAAAATACTGACCATATTAGCTTCGAAGGGTCATCTTTGGTTCCTTTAAAATTGTGAAATTTTGAGACATAAAAAATGAAACTATATCAAATAAATTATAATTTTATTATTTATAGTTCCAGAAAAATGGGTAAATGATTTGGTGAAATCGCAAAAGAACACTAGTAAATGGTTTTTCAAATTCAGGGATCCCAGTGATTAAGTGTCAGATTCTATAAACACGTTTGCGCTCAGTCTGGTTCTGCTGCTGTCATCCTTCATGGGATCCTGTTACTTCTTATCCGAAATGTCATCCTCTGTTGACACACTTCATAGAATATTACGGTACTGTCAGGTCAGTACACGCCAGGGCGTCATGTCATTCCCATGTAAAGGACGAGTGGACATACAGGAAGAAAGGATGGGGGTCAATAAAAAGCAAGATACTACATACTACTACAAACAAAGACTGTTTCTGCAGTGATTGATGAATAACTACTGTTAGTATTAAATTTGTTTGCAAAACGTTTCGAAATATCAGTGGGAGATTAGTGGGACGCAGAAACGCCATTGGCGATATTGGAGAAATCTTCTCTTCTCGTCGGATCTTGCTAATACCACGAGTACTTTTGAAAGTAAAACGCTTTTTCTCAGTACTTAAATACGTAACTTCTTAATCGCCGCCACTCTTCATCGCCTTCTCCAGCCACTTACCTAAGCTATGCTCCGGCTCAAGGGTTCTCAAACAGAGGTCTCACTAGTGGTACAAAAACAAGTTCGGGAGGTACATTTCAGATAGTACGGGAAAAACTATATTAGAATAGTAAACATACAGTGAATGTGAATACTGAATACTCGTAGTAATGAAGGAATGCAACTCAGACAGCAGGTGTGAACTTGCACAGATACGTGTATTAATAGCATAAATTCTACTAATTCCAGCTCTTCAATACAATTACCGTATTCATTTTAGTTCACAATGTAATCCTCGCTTCCAAAATGTTTTGCATGGCCCTCGAACTGCCCATGCTAAACGTTTAAAAATGTGAGCCCCCTATTCTGTCTCATTCGAAAAATAATCCTGAGTTAGTTACATTTCAGGCCGGTGGTTCTTCAAAATCTCCGCGGATCTCGCTGACGCGTAGGGTGGCGAGGCCTGCCGTAGCCGTTCGCCTACGAATCCCCTCGGCCGGGGCTGTGGAGCCTGTCGGCCGGGCGCCCCGGAGGCGCCGCGGATGCGCGGCCCGTTACGACGCGAGCGCCGCCAGCGGAAATCCCGCTCAGCAGCCGCCGCCGCCGCGGAGCTTATGCGCGTGTATGCTTCGCTTCACCCGGCGAGGAATCTCGCACTCTGCTCTCATCACCCTCACGCCCAGATGTTTTGAACCATTCCTCCAGCAGATTCTTTCTATTTTTAATATGCTAAGGACGTGATGGTATTGGTCGATTTATAAGACGCGATCGCTACAAAAATCCGAAAATATGCTACTGGCAGATACAAATGCACTGATTCTGGGCCCTTCATATCCGGTTCTCGAATACCCAAAGGGACCACGAGAAATGCTTATTTTGCCGTAATTTACAATATGAGGCCTTTTGGCCCTTCCTTTACATTTTGAAATTTTACCTCTTCCGAGTACTTCTCTCCGCAGTACAGCTGGTCGGAAACGAAGAATCCCTGACATCAGTATAAAATTAAACTGATTATTAGATTTGCACTTCTTCACGTCTTTGCACTTCAAGTGTACGAATCAAAACCTTTATATTTAAACGTTTAGCAAGAGTAAAATGATTATCTACGCAACGCTGGCCGTTCTCAGCTGGGTTATAGTGTGAAGTTTATTTTACTTCCGAAATAATGATTTACAAACTGAAGAAAGTTTGAACGGGTCCAACTAGTAGAATATATTCGTAATCGCGAGAGAGTACCCATTTGAAATGCGGCTCGATGTCCACAAGTGCACATTTAGTACCAATAACTTGCAAGAAAATAGTCTTGCAGAGAAAATTCATGAGACGTGTTTTCCTAGATTGCTACATCGAAATCTACTCAAGTGCTTGTTTACTCGGTGAGGCATTTATATCCGAAATTATTGTATGTATTTGGTATTTACGATGGGATTAATCCGATTTGTGCCAGCTAGCAGTGTTCCCAGGACTGAGACCTGCTTTTTATTTCTTATCCATGCTAAGGGTCGGGGAGATATATGGCGAGCATGACATATTCCCATCACCGTACGTAGCTTATTTGTTCTGCCTGAGCTTTTATTCTCATACAGCTATTTGGCGATTTGAATTAGAAAGCTACAGCTTCATTTTTGTCCCGTTTCTAGATATCACAAAATTTTCTTTCTTTTTTACATCGGGAAATAGACCACTTCTAACGAGTGCCTATTACATGCCAAAATAAAAGACTGCATGTTGAAACACGCTGGAAAATCATGTGCTGAAAGAAAACGTTTTGTCAAATTTTATAAATTCTTCAAAATATGAGGTTCGCAAATTATAAAACGATTTCAACTGCGTTGTATGGCTACAAATAGTGTAAGCAACTTGGGTTGATTTTATCACGTACGGCAATTCAGTTTCAATTGTGTATTCACTTGAAGAGAGACCGTGCAGTAATTCACTGAATAAATTACTTACTCACACTATTCCACATAATCTTACGCAGATTGCACTTTTTTTGTAAAGATTTTCAAAGAAGACTCGTAAACAGCTGGGACGTCGTTGAATATTCATACACCCAAGAAAACGGCAAGCAAGCACAACGCCGATGCACTCCAACGCAGGCAAAGAGGCAATTTCCTCACGAAATAGGTCAACCCGCGCCGACAAACCGTTATCGGCGAAACGGCAATGTCGCATTAACGACAGGTCCCAAATTACACCCTCGCCATTATTAGATACGACACATTGTCGCGCCCAGATTAACCTTCCTTCGTCGCGCGCACGCGCGAACCGTTCACTCTCCCTCCCCTCCCCACCCCTCTCCCCCTCCCCCTCCCCATCCCCCCCTCGCGCGAATCAGACCGCGGAGGAGGCCCGGGGCCCTTCCTGCTGGCGCCACTCCGCCGCCGCGTCGGCAGAACGGGCGAGCAAATATAGCGGGCCCTCGACGCAGCCCACAATGCAGATTCCTGCGCGCGGCCGCCTGTGTAAACAGCCATTGTGGAGCCGCCGCCGCCGGCGGCAGCGGCACCTGCCGGCATGTTCGGCCGCCTCGCGCGTATGCACATAACATAACCGTTGCGCGGCCGGGCGCGGCGAATGACAGCCGGGGATGCAAATGGCGGGGGCGGCCGAGCGGGGCGCGCTCATTACGCGGGCGGCGGCGCCGCTTCCGGGCGCGTGGGCGGCGGGGGGCGGCGGGGGGCGGCGGGGGGCGGCGGGGGCGGGGCGCTGGGTCAGCGGGTCTCGGTCGCTGCTAATGAAGCGCGCTCCCAAAGGGGAGACTCCAAACGCGGAGGCAGGGGCCGCGGGTTAGGAGCACTGGGTCAGGTGGCACACACTCGTCCACGCTATCCATACTCGGGCGACTGGTTGAAGGGGATGGCCCACAATGTTCCCAAGTACTTTACGAGCAAAATTCAGGGCTTCCTGTAAGAGCGATATGGTTCCTTTTGCAGAGTACCGAACTCATGGGCGATAGTACTCGACTGGAGCTGTATGCCCGTGACTGCCTAGAACGCAGTGGAGACCAGGGTACGGCACAGTCTTCGGACGATCTTTCCAGACATGGTTCCTTTCGCGAAAATGAATATTAATAAACAGGTCAAGCAGTGAACAACTAATGCTGTATCAGGTGTTAAGCCTCGGTCACTTAAAGCATGAAGAGATGCTGTTGCTCTTCAAGTTCATTATTTGGACGAAATCAATGCAAAGCACATGCAAAGAAACAGTTTTTAACTCAAAATTACAAAACGTGTTTCAAATTGCAAAACTCTTTCGCAAAATTTCGAGCACCTACAAATTCAAGATGAATTTAAATTCTTATCGAGTTTAGGGATTTACTTTGTATAACATTTATTTTGTACATTAATATCCCACGAACTGTTAACAGACCTAATGAGCATGGTTGTGAAATGGTACTGCATACTCTCCAGATGTCAAGGCAGCACAAAACTGACAACATTCCTTTAATCTAAGACGGAGCCAGAGACATTGTGAAGCGGTCACTAGAAAGCAAAGGATATCCTTCGAATGCATTCACGAAACCATTGCCTGGTTTTTCACGGGGAATATCTCGCAAAACTGTGTCTGGTGGTCTTGGAGAAACATAACTCATTTTCAGGAGTAGGACCCTTAGTAGTACACCTCCAAAGTAAGGACTTTTAGAGAGTGGAAATCGGTTCGGCAAGTTCGTCTTTCGAGGATTATAAGGTAAATTAATTATATTAAACAGAACTTTTGGGACACGCCCATCTGTAAGCCGTGATTGGTTTGCATCTCTGAATATTAATTAATTAGGAGTGTAGTCCTCGCTAGAAAGGTAGTGGGGTGGAAGGGTGCAATCCCTTCCACACAGATATCCCATTTAATGCGAAGTCTGTTGTCTGTGTGGAAAGCAACCACTGCCGAACCCTGGGGCACCCCGCGCGTGCATCCGTCTGCCTCATCCGCGCCGCCAGTGCCACCCGCTGCGCCCGCTGCACGGGCTGCGCGCGAGATCGGCGTGCGCGATGCTGCGCCGCTGCGCGCTGCGCCTCCGGTTCCGCGCCTCTGCGCATGCGCGGAGCCCGCTCCGCGCGCGATGGCATCGCGCGGATAACTCACTCGCTGCGCCGCCGCTGTCACTCGTGACGCGCGAGGTTTCACTTGATTCCATCGGATTCGGTGCGGAAGGGGAGGGAGAAGCCTCCCTGCGTCTGAGAACGTCTCAAGATAAAGTCATTGGAGTCTCTTTTAAGTTACTAATGGACTTCGCCTCGTTTCTTTCAGGGTTTCCTTGAACAGGGAACACTTTACTGAATGTGAATTAATGTGTAACCTTCGATATCAAACAGCTTCATTAAAAGCCTGATCAAGATTTGAAGCAAAGTACTCCGTTTTCTGCAATGTCACCTGTTACAATCTGGTTATTTGTGGTGAATAAAATACACACTGGTTAGTTGTTAGGTTCGTCAATTATTCTTCTCTACCGGTAAACTAGATAATGAAAAGGGGTACATGAAATGTTATTGCAGAGAGGTAATGCAGTTGAAATGGTAATAAGAACTGAAATTATTGACAGTAAGTTGTCTGCAACATTTCTGAGAAGCCTTGCTCTGTATAACGTGATCTCTGCGTGGCGCTGCAAGCGAGCGCTCCACCCTTTTCGCAGGCCACTGTTATTGTGTTCGACCCACGTAAGCTCAAGGCGACTACTGTATAGTCTCGGCGCGCGTACCGGCTGAGGTGGCTGGGAATCAACTGATGTCAGTGCAGTCCCTCTGACCGGGGTTCGACCTCCTAGGGGTCCAGGCTCGACGGTGGCAGGATTTTCGGCACTAATTAAACACCTAAATAAAAACCAGTCGCTGCCAGGAGGAGAAGTCTAGCGGCCGGCTGCTCTGACATGTGTTTTCAGTGGTTTTGCCGATCAACTTCAGACGAATGCCGGAGCAGTACCCTAACAAACGGGTCACGGACCGCGCGCGATCTTTCCTTCCTCTTCCTTGTTCATTCCTCACTCCTTACTTAAACCTACACACACACACATGCACTACACTACCACACACATCTAGAACTTACAGCTTGTCTCAGAGGAGGCGGTGCCTCGCTGATGGGAGATACCTGCATGGGGAAAATCCGCAAGCCTACTTAGAGGACGGCACCGTATGGTGATCCAGAGGAGAACACCGCCACCTCCCGCAATAAAAAAATCTAAACTTACGGACTAATAATCATAGCGGTTGACGTGAACAAGAAATAATCAATGTTGTAAATACCATAGTTTTAAGAAAATAAAAGCGGCAGGGCCCAGTGGTGGGCAGACCACAATAAAATAAAATAATTTAAAAAATCAACTTCTGCGAGTGCGAGTGAGCCGAGGCGCCGGCGCGTGGCGAGCGAAGAGAGCGAGTGCGGGGCGGAACGGCTCCGCAGGAGGAAGCGACGCCGCCTGCCCGCCCCGCCCTCTCGCCCACAGGCGCAAGTGCGTGCGCGCACTCTAACGGCCAACGGGATTCGCACGCTCGCTCGCACTAGACTTGGAAATGCGCAATGTGAGATACGCGTGTAACGTTCTTCCACTTAAGATCACATGCTCGCGAGACTTATCGGAACAAGGGATCGTGTTATTCAAACACACACGGTAAATATAGACCTTGTGCTTATGTGCATTTTGCGAACTGTACATGACGTTTATGTGGTAACTTATTAAAGAAGATAAATTACTGTAGTTCCACCCTCCCTAAACTCTCGAAAGAACTGCGTTCCAAGTATTCTCTGCTTCAGAGTATTACTTCTATTTGTAGGATATATTTATTTACTTAATTATTGCGATTCTATGAAATTAGTCTACTTATTAGAAAATGAGTGTAAAAATAATCCATAATTTTATATAATAGTTCTAAAATTTAATGCTACCTTGATGAGTGTTCCTTTATTTGAATACCGACTTTCGTCAGATATGTTGAAACACAAAATAACCAGTACTTTACACGTGTTTGCAGAAGTAAAAGCGTCTCCATCTTGTCTCCAAATGATTCTCGTTGCACGTCTGAATGAAAGAAACGTTCTTCTCTTCCTGAATAACAGTTTAGAGAGAATTCCGTTTTATGCTGAAAGCGTGAGACGTTTTCAAGAAGAATCTAAAATTCTTCTGAGGGATTAGCATTGTAAATATGTTGCTCCTCAAGTGGCCATTAGATAAAAGGCTGGAGAACAGAACGGCAGAGCGATCGCATGCCGACCTTGCAGCGCCTGACATAAAGACGATGCGGTTCGCGCAGAAGTTAATCCTGGCCGAACACTCGCCTTAATCGTGGAGCATTTTTACTGCTCCAGGGCGAAAATCGCGAACTCTAGCGCCGGTGAAGCCTATTTGTAGCTCGGTCGCACATTGGCAGTCGTCGGAAGAACGGTCGGTAGAAGAACGATCCCCTAAGTTAACCTGATCGCATAGAAACCAGACGATGTGCTCCAGGGAATCGAAAGCATATGTCAGGAAAAGTAAGGATGCAAGGAGTATTTCGTGTTCAAAAACCACACGATGTACTAGTATTGTTTACCTACGTACTCTGAGCAGCCGACGTAACCATCTGGGCAACATTTAAACGAAAAAAAACAAACTTTTATGAGCGTTCAAAAATTGATCACGTATAAATTATTTAACGAAGCTCATTTATCTTGATCATACGCCAAACTCATTCTTTTTTCATGCCTCAGTACACAAGTAATAAATTATTATTTGCCTCAGGAAATCTTGTCCAGCTCTCCAATCGAAGACAAATTACCCGGAAGAAAGAGAAATCAAACAACCAAATCCATTGGCGAAATTTCGACCCCATCACGAAGCGCTAGATGTCAGGTTTGCTGGCCCTGGAGCGGTGACACTCATTCATTGGCGGCCCATTGAGCAGGAATGCCGAAACAAAGGCGCAGCGGGAGACGGCTCCAAGGCCACCAGCCTCCGCGGAGGCGGGGGCGGGGGCGGGGGCGGAGGAGGAACAGGAGGCGGAGCGCGCGGGGTGAACAACCTGCTGCTGCCGCCGCCGCCGCCTTCGTCGCCACCGTCAGCTGCACTGCGGCTGCAATCGCATGAGCTGCATAGCGAGACAGGGGCGTCCAACGCCTCCGCAGCCACAAGCATGTTTCGTCTTGCGGTCGCTCTCACTTCCGCAGGCTCTTGAAACACACACGCGCGCGTGTAGAACATTTGCAGTAGCACCTCATGAGCACGACCACTATCGTTAATATGCATCCATGTTCGTACAGTACGAAATATTTTAAGCGTGGTTGATTTTTAATTGCCACGGAAGAAAACGTGCCGTCTATGAAATAAACGCGCAATTGTGTGAAATGTTTAGTCTTAATTTATTTGAAAATGTGTACTCTCAATATTTCCACACTAATTACAATCATAGTTATCATTTCTACAAGAGCGATTTTCTCAGCGGGAAGAATAATTTATAGCGATTTCAGAGCGGAATATTTGGTGCGCTGTGTTTCAGAAATGAAATATTTTGTGCAAATGATAATATTCTATTCAAATATATTTCTTGTTTTTCATTTGATCGAGTCTTCTTTAACTAGATGTAAGTAATGTGTCAGAGTCGTATATCGAAAGAGAAACATCAGTCCATAAAATCTTTCATCACCTAATGAGACAGACGTGATAATTGAGTCCTTTAAATAATTCTACTAGTCGAAGTTAGTATACTGGACAAAGGCAAGTCAACGACCTCTGACCTGGCACTCGCTGCATCTACGGTACGCTAATCCTTTGCCCCTGCAATAAAACTTCATCCTATAATCGTTTCCACGCACAAGTTTCTATTAGCAAGGAAGAGGAAGTATAAACTAAGAAAGCAATCTCAGCCACATGTTCTGCGCAGTTCGTTTACGACATCGCGGAGATGAGGCGTTTATGAACCGGAGCGTACTATTGGCTGTGTGTGGCCGATCTCTCCTGGCTGAAAGTCGAGCCTCAGCGAACACCAAAGATGGAAATTGATTTGTTGCAAATCGGCTCGTTTAAATAAAATTATTTATTTGTTGGTGTGTCTTGTCAAATAAGCAGATGACGGCGAAAATGATGAAGTGCATTGATAACGAAGAAACCCTGGAATGACAGACGGGAGCAACGGAATAATTGTGAAAAAACGTGCCGGAAGCTCGCTTTGTTCACCACAAATTTCACACGGAATGGCTGAAGTTCACCGGCAGAAGGACGTGTTTGCGGTAGCCCCGCTCCCTTCCTATTTCAATCTCTTCCAAAATGCACATCTAATTTAATGAAATGTAATTGGTTTATTTAATTTAATAGGAAATTACTGAAGCATTAAAACCTTTCAATTTACTCTTGTTAATTTATAAAATCATGCACATTTAAATAATTGAGATGTTCAGTTGCACAACCTTTTTTTTCAACAGCGGGAGTTGCGAATAATGAAGTTACTATTAGCGCTACATACAGTAATAGATTTCTTCCAAGTTATTCGTTTGATTTATTAGTAATTCCGACGCGTCAACTGCTAAGGCTCTTAAGTGCGAGGTTTTTTGCTTGGGAGGGGAGCTGATTTCCCCTCGCTGGAGGTGAGGTCTGGCACCGACCTACCGTGGGCTAGCGAAGTTCTCCCCGACCAGGTACCTCCCACCTGCGGGCGCCGCCAAAGCTGAGGAAAGCTCTAAGCTGCCGACTGGTCTCCTGGCATGTGTGGTAGTGTAGTGCATGTAAATGTGAGTGTAAGCAAAGGGAAGGATAAAACAAGGAATGGGAAGGAAAGACCACGCGCTGTCCGTGGACTTTTGTTAGGGCATTGCTCCGGTATTTGCCTGGTATTGATCGAAGGAAAAACACGGAAATCAACTGATCAGAGCAGCCGGTTGGTAGAATTCTTCTCGAGACACCGACAGTACTCCACCTGTCTAGCTGGAGTCGGAAATCCTGCCAACGTCGGGGCTCGAATCTAGGACCTCCCGGTCAGAGGTACTGCATTGGCATCAGATGAAGGCTCTCCCGGTTTATGTTATTCGGATTACCGTTATGTCACCATTAACTTTCCGATTTTTTTTCGGACGTTTCTAGACACTAATTCATTGGTGAACTCCTGAGCAGAAGGATTTGAAGACGCGGCCCTCTGCGAAATCACTCACCAAACCCAATTATGTTCCGTGGGTTTCGTATCCACGGTGCTCTGAATAGACCTGATCGACAGATTGACACATTTTCGAACTACCTCGACACTCGCAGCCGGATCTCAAATTGATTTTAAAAATTCTACTCTCATTTTCTAAACTATCAAGAACTCCTATGCCGTGACTGCGTCAAAATGCAAGCAAACACACTGAAGTGAGCGCTGTTTAACATTTTCTAAATGCAGATGGCCTTCGAAGTTCATCTGCAGTTGTTCATGGAGCGTAAACGGGCCACTTGCTTCACTTCTGATACTTCAAATATTCGACCAAGCAAAACGTTCTTGTTTTGTGTTCTTATTACAACGTACGCATTCACATCTTCAAGGAATAATCCAAATTAGATCACTCAGGTTCAGAGTTCATTGTGCTCACGGAACGTAGTTATCGTATCTGGAGCACTACAATGACAGTGTGGGATGTTGAACGAATTCACATTCTGGGACACTCACAAAGGGAACAGGTCCCATGCCCAGAAACCATGTAACAGTGCTCTCAAACAATTACGTGCTCATTGTAAGTGACGAAACGTACGTTATTGTTTTCAGCAGAATCCGCAATCAATCGTCGACGCTACGGTAATTGCACAACTTGCAAGATCCTCATTCTCAGGACGGAGCGGCCGTCGCTTGCGCCTGCTCGAGCCCAGGAACTGTTATGCGGAATACTTCGCGCGCCAACCGAAAGGCGCCTGGAAGGCCATCGAGAGCTTCGTAGGGCGTCAACATACAACGCGGCCCTTCCGCTGGCTGCCGGGCCCTGGTAGTCTCCTCTCGGATGCTCTCGTCACTCAACTAGACTTCGGGTTTTCTTTCTTGGTGCGTGGGGAGGTGTCATCAAAATGGAATATCTCATGGTATTTCGCGTCGTTCTCGGTTGTGCCGCTATAAGTCGCATGATCGCGACTGTATCAAGCGGTGCTGGAGATCATGCGACTCCTAGCGGCACAAGCGAGAACGACTCGAAATACCGTCAGATATTCCATTTTGATGACTCATCGTCATGCGCCAAGAAAGAAAAACAAAATATACTGCAGGGTATTTTGCTGAACGCTTCGGTTTCGTAACGCAAGTTCTCCGAACTTTAGAATTACTGTAAAATTCAGATAAAAAAAATCCGAATACGTTGTTCCTACGCATAGACGTACACAACACGAGGGAGGGCACCCGCATTTCTGAGCCTCATCGAGTCTCCCTTCTCTCTTCCCATTATTTTATTTACATTATTTACTTTTGGTGCATTTTCTAAAAATAAATAAAACATACTACAATGCGAATAACGTTATAATGATACAATTAATTAATAAAATCAATTATTTAATATAAATTAGTGACTTTATGTTGAATCATTTACCGAGTTGCTACGTGTTGATGGTTTAAAGAGTGTCTTTCTCAATAATATATATCAATTCTCCAAGTCGCTCTAAAGTAGGTAAAAATAAGGGATTAAACAATTTTACGTAAATACAATAGTTTATCACATAGGACTACGGCCCCTCGAACTTTTTAGGCCAGGGTCCCCTTCTCCCCCCCCCCGTGCACACGCCTACGTATACAATATAACAAATTAAAATGGATGTTAAATAGAATCGATGTCATACAACAGTTTCGAGATATTATATCTCAACAACTATCTTGCCGATTATTTCAATGTCATCTCCTTCTATTAATCGTGTTTTTTTCACTAATTTTAATAGAACAAGCGTGTAAGAGCTTATATTAAAACGAACTTCTCCAACTAACATGAGAGTCGACACTTCAATATCGAGAATCAATATTTCCTGTCCACCACCTTCTGCATCGCCAACATATTTCCCCTTAGGACACCGCTAGCCGCTTGGCCACAGAGCAGCAGAACGAGTCGCTGGTCGTCTTGGCCTCAGGGCCCAGAGGTTCTGTACACCTAAGCGATTGGGCAATTCGGCAAGTCGTCTGCAGCGCTTCTGGGCAACTGTTGCTATGAGCCTTTGGATGTCTGGGCCTTGGGACATGTGGACCTCTGGGTGTGAGAGCGTTTAGATGTCAGTGTCCATAGGCATCACATTTGTGGGTGAGTGGGCCTGAGTAACCGAGGGCGTTTCGGACCTAAGGGCAGTAGGCGTCTGTGCCCGTGGGCGGTAGGCGTCGGCTGCGGCTGCGGCGCCGTGGAGCCCTCTCGCGCTCCTAACGGTTGCGCCGGCATTCCTGCTGGACTACGGGAACGGCGCCCGCGCTCAGCACAGCCCGGCGCTCCGACGATGCCGCTCTTCGGACGCCGCGCGCGCCGCCATCACGCCTCGCCCGCCCGCCACGCCTCTCCTGAGCCTCACGCCGCCCCAGCCGACTGAACGCCACCCCCCTGCTCAGGCCCAGCCAACCTGACCAGCCATCGCCTGACGCCTCAGCCGCATCCCTGACCGCCTCAACAGCCACCGCTGACGCTCAGCGCCACGCCTGAGTCCCACCATCGCCCTGACGCCTCAGCCCTGACGCCTGACCCTCAACACCGCGTTCTGACCCTCAATAGCCGCCGCCCTGACTCCTCAACCATCACCATCTGACGCCTTAGCCGCCACCAGCCTGACGCCCAACAGCCATCGCCCTGACGCCTGAACCGACTTAGCGCCATCGCCCTGACGCCTTAGCCGCCACCGCTCTGACACCTCAATAGCCCGCCGCCCTGACGCCTCAGCCGCCACCGCCCTGACGTCTCAACATCCACCATCCTGACGCCTCAGCTGCCACAACCCTGACGCCCAAGCCGCCACCGCTCTGAAGCCTCAGCAGCCATCTCTCTGATGTCTCAGCCGCCACCGCCTGATGTCTCAACAGCCATCGCTCTGACGCCTCAATAACCATCGCTCTGAAGCCTCAGCAGCCATCACTCCGATGCCTCAACCACCATCGCCCTGACGTCTCAACCGCCTCCTCCCTGACGCCTCAGCCGCCACAGCCTCCGACATCTCAACCGCCAATGTCCCCGACAGCTCAACCTCCACCGCCGTGACGCCTCAACCGTCACCGTACTCGCGCCTCTGCCCCTACCGCTCCCGACGCCTCAGCCCCCACCACCCCAGACGCGTCAACTACTGCAGCCCCCGATGAATCAACGGCTGCCCCAGACGCTTCCAGCGCCCCCGCCACCACCGCCAACCTCAACTACCCCGACGCCTGAGATGACACTACCACCACCTCCCCCGGAGGAGCAAATCACAATGGCCGCACGCTCTTTAATTATTTCTTCCATCCCAGCAATATTTTTTCTAGTGATGGTCGATGGTTTCCATAGCTTAGCTTCATACATTCTAATCGAAGTAAAACATCGATAAATGTCTCGTAGGTTAGAGTAAAATATGAAGCTACAATACAATACCTATTTTAGCAAAACAGTCTTCGCGAACACAGCAATATAGTAGATTAGTGTGGTAAAAGCAGTACAACAGTTCTAAACATACCGAGAATGTTAAAAATGTTGCTGTTCCATAACGTTACACGTGAATAAGAAACATTTAATGTAGAAGAGCCTTTTTCTTGGAAGCTTACTGTTGCATGACGTCAGCTGTGTCCTAAGCGGTGACGCACTGAGTGTGAGAATCTCCAATTATGAAAAAAAAAAGACAGAATTTTTCCCTTCACTTGCATTCCCGCGACGCTGCCTCCGCTGCCCGAGTAGTGCTTACGGCCCTGCGCAACCACCAGTTTCCCTCATCCCCGCCCCCGCCCCCCCCGGTCGCGCCCGCTGCGTGTCACTGTGGCGCGCGCATTCCCGCGCGTGCGCTCCGCTCCGCTCCGCTCCGCTCTGGCACGGCACGGCACGGCCCGGCCCGTTCGGCGCGGGCGGTGCCGCGGCGGCGCGCGTGCGAGACGCAACGGCGAGGGCGGGGCGGTGAGGAGAGGGAAGGGGAGCGGGTGGCGCCAACGGGTTGCCCACCTGCGCGGCGCCACCCGCTCCGATAAAGCGGCTTCTTCGCGTCTACAGTACTAGGACACCGGTCGGTCTGCTTTCCGAAGCTGTTAAAACGATACCTGATTGGAAATCGCCAATATTGGTTGCAGCAAATTATTCTCGTCAAATCTAACTTGAAAAAAGTTCTAAAGATCCTAATAAGTATCTGGTAGAAAGAATACTTTGTCTTGAATAACTTGTCTTTTACATCTTAAAATATTTCATTTTCTTAAAATTCTTGGCGCTGTCTCCTTGATTATTATCATCCTTTCAGGTATTTTTCATTTTCATTATTTTAATAAAATTATTACAATTAGGTGAATTCAATTTGAATCAATTAATTTTTTTCATCTTTGACTTATTTTAATATTCATTACATGTTGGATTATTACAATGATTAGGATAATCAATTATTATGAACATATTGAATTTTGCATTTATCGATAGACCTTCGCACCAACGTATTAATATCCTCTACAGAAAATAGAAGAAAAAAGTTATTACTCGTTCTGTAAATGAAACAAAACACACACGAATTGAAATAAATTTATGAAAGCAACATTGATAATTAAACGGAGTGCCTTTTAATAAATAAAAAAACCATCTTGATTTTTTAAAAAGGACCACTGGAATCAATATGGAGACTCTTGTGTAGATTTTTAACGTCACTTCTCAGCACATAAATTGCAGAACAGGTGTAAAGCCCTTTGGTAACTTTTCTCTGTACCCCACACTTGTAGAACAACTCAGATGGCAGGCGCACTGAACCATAAGGGTTTTTAGATGTTTGTCTACTCATGAAGTATTTTGCAACGACACTGCCTCTCATAAGTTCAATATTCTGAGACGAATTTTCCAAACTCGTCTGCGAATCGTCAATCTGTAGATTCTTTTCTGATGTGATGGTCTTCACAGAGCGAATTTTCTTTAACGATCCGCACCGCGATTGTCGGCATTTACGTAGTTTCTTTAAGGCAGCTTTTCCACTTTTACGGTTTTGAGCTACCGCCGTCTGCTCGCTCGCTACCTCCCCATCGCGATATTCCTGGGAATATCCGGGTGCCCATCCTATTCCGATTAATTCGTCTCGGTGCACCCCCTGTACCCTTCATGGATGTGTAATGGCAGGTGATGAATAACGAAGTTCAAATGGTGAAACTAGTGTCAGTCCATGCGCTATCCCAATGAAAACATCCATGTTTTCTTCGAAATTCGAACCCATTCCTTACCGCAGTCCGGCAACTAATTTTTCTGAATAGTGATGTAGCACAATGTGGTTTGCTCTTGATCAGGGGTCGAGCGCGCCGACCGCAGTGCGGGGCAGGGAAGCGCAACGCTCGGCACCCCTTCCGAGTACCGCGGCTGATCACGCAGCCGGGAAGGCGAAAAGTAATACGCAGGGTCACTTGTGTTTTTTGGAAATGTATTGCCGGCCTGTCGCTAACAGGCTTCAGTGTCTAACGCTAACAGGATTAAGTGTTAGGAAACAATTCATCTTTCAGGATAGGAAATAATTCATATATTGCATTGATTGATCCAGTAAGTGCAGTGCATGTTTATGGCGTGCTATGGCGGTTATCTTCCTTCGCTAAATTGGCGAGATCCGGCGCCGACCTACATGTCGCCTTGCGGGGGTTTCCCCAACTACGTATCTCTCACCAGCAGTGTAGTGTCCTACCCGGGACAACGGTCCAACCCCCCGACAGATCTCCCTATATGTTCATATTTGACAAGGATGTGTAACAGAATGGAATAGTTTTCATGTCCATTCACTGGTTGCTGGCTTTACCTATAAACAATGTCTGTATATGGAGAATCCTTCTTTCGTTAATTCAATTCGTCAAGAGAGTTCGCGTGGAGTCGCGGAAGTTTGCGTCTCCGGCTCGTCGCAGTCTGCTCTTGACTGCAAATAGAATCGCAAAGTATCAAAACCACTTACGCGCATTTGTGGTGTTGCATTATCGCCCAGATCTCGCGCCGCAGAGGCGTTGCAGCGGGGAACCCCCGCCGGCCGCACCCGCAGCTCGCGTGACAGCGCGGCGCGCGGGCGCGAGGCGAGGCGAGGCGGCGTCGGCGTCGGTCGTGCGGAGGCAACGCGGAAGGGGCTGTGGGCGCTCTGCCGCGACGGCTAATGGCCGCCCTCCCTCCCCCCCCTCCGGCACCCGCGCCGCGCCGCCGCTCGCACTGCACCGCCTTTGTGCGGGGCGCCAAATATTTGCGGCTCACCCACGTTTCCACACTCGCATGTTTTGACGCTACGTTCTCTTGGGTTATTATATTGAAAAAAGACTGGTATTGTTTTTCAACACAAAAAATGTTTCACAAGACGTCACTTTTTCTTGCATGTGCGCTTCCAGCTTACACGATACTAATACATCTAAAGAAAATATAATTTTGTTCTCAGGATCCGGCATTTCCTTGACTGTCCAAAATAAGTGATGATTTCATCGGCACAGCGTTTCCGTAATATTGTACAACGCCGAACGCGAAAATTATACTTAATACCTGAAAACGTGTTGTGTCGTTTCTGGTTCAGCGAACGCGTGTGCGTGTATGCTCTCGCCAGACGTAGGACGCTTTGTTGTTCAGTGTAATTTATGCAGTCCTTCCCCCAGGCGAGACACGTGTGTCTCAAGCGGCCATTCATTGAGGAGTAGAGCCGCCCACGCCCGCCGTGCAAGGGCTCGCAGAAGCCCCGCCCGCCGCCCACACAGCGGTCGAGTGGCCGCGTTCCGAAGCGATGCCTCTCCGCTGCCACGCCCACCCGACCGCACTCGGCCGCGGACGGCGACAGCTCTGCGACCCCGTTTACGCGCTTCCTTTGCAAGAACGATTCACAAGCTTTAGCGTCAAGCCACATTGCGCACGTGCGCGTGCGCTAAAACATACGAAGATCGTCACAGAAAGCGTGTAAATTGTCGTGAACGACAATAGCTCCGCCGCCCCGTTAACACGCTTCGTGTGGACGAAAAACTCAAGTTTTAGCGCACCCGCGCACTCCTACGGTGGTTTCTGGGGAATACCAACCCACACTACGCATGTGCGCATACGATAAAATTTTAGAATCGTTCGCCAAAGGAAGCGTGTAAATCGTCGTGGACGACAGCACCTCTGCGACCCAATTTACACGCTTCCTGTGGACGAATGACTCCGAACATGCGGATGCGCACAGTGGTTCCTGTGGAATGCCAGGTCACACCGCGCTTGCGCGCGTGCGCTTAAACTCAGTGAATCGTTCCACGAATGCAGCGCGTAAATCGCCGCGCCAACCCCATCCCCGCTGCCCAAATCGATACTTCGCCGCCAAGCCCACCCCGGCGCACTGACCCGCGTGGCACGCGGCCGCGGACGATAACCGCTCTGCGACCCCATTTCCTGTAGACGAACTATTCACAAGTTTCTGCGTACGCGCGTATGCGCACAGTGGTTACTGGGGAATGCCAAGCCACACTACGCGTACGAGTTCGCTAAAATTTCGGAATCGCGCCATAGGAAGCGCGTAAATCAATGGTGTCAAGGTCTCATACTGGTGGCAGTGGCACGCCTCGCGGCACCGTGCCATGCCACGAGCTCCTCTGTGCCACTGGCGTCGGGAAAGGAAACAATTAGTAACCCTGCCGTTTTACAATAGTGATGACGTTGTCTCTTGCGGCGGGGTTATGAACTGCGTGGAGAGGCGATTTCGCCGTGGTACTCGTGCCACGGACTCCCACTCGTGGCATCGACCTTGACAACACTGGCGTAAATAGTCGCGAACCGGCCCCGCCCCCGACCTTGCTGACGCATTTCCCTGGAATGCTGCCACGCTCGACCCGCATCCGGGCTGGCTCCCGTCCTTGCACCTGAACGATTAAAGTAGTGTGTTGTAGCTACTGGAACCTATGATGTTTATTCAATATAATCTATATGTGCAAAACGCTAAGGGTTTCCGTTCAGAAAGAACTTCGAATTCTGACCGTAAAGACCTATACATATTCATTAACAATTCGCAAGCCAAAAACACTTTCTGGTATTAGAATACACAACTAAAATAATACAAATAAAAATCGCCTATGAATGAGTACTTAGAAAGACGACTGACAACACTCAACAAAGGCGACTATTTATAAAACACTAGGGGCTTGCAGCAGAAAAAAGCTGCTGAAAAAAACCAAAAATGATTGTCCACAAAGTAGCAAGTACAATGCACAAGAACAACAAATGAATACTCTCGTCCTACCACTGCAATAAATTAAATATTTAAAAGACTTCAACAATACTGCAATAATGTAGCATGGTAAATTATAATAGTTCCTTAAATGGCAAGAATATGAAAAAAGTTGCTTCCACAGCGTAACTCGTGAGTAGCAAATATTTAATGGCGGGCAGCCTCTTTCTTGGATCCTTTGTCACATAACATGAGCAATGTAAGTAAGCAATGACTCGCTCAGTATGACAATTCAGTCAGTAGGCTGTTGGTTCAACGTCAAGAGGCGTCCCACAGCGGCGTCGCGCGGTGGCGCATTCGCTTCCTGCACTCGAGCGGCGCAGTGGGCGGCGCCGAACGGGGACGACCCAGAGGCGAACTGGGCCGCGCACGACGCCAGCCCTCCCGCCAGCCACTTCGCCCACGGCCCGCCGGTAAGCCTCGTGTTCCCCCGCCCCCCGCTGCCCCGTGGAGACGCAAATGGTGCGTGACGCGGCGACGGTGGCGGAGACGAAGCGGCGGTAGAGACGGCGTTGGAAGCGGCTGAGGCAGTACAGACGACACTGGGAACGGCTGAGGCGGTGGAGAAGGCATAGGGACGGTTCAGGCGGTAGAGACGGCGTCGGAAGCGGTAGAGACAGCGTCGGAAGCGGTAGAGACAGCGTCGGAAGCGGTAGAGACAGCGTCGGAAGCGGTAGAGACAGCGTCGGAACCGGTAGAGACAGCGTCGGAAGTGGTAGAGACAGCGTCGGAAGCGGTAGAGACAGCGTCGGAAGCAGTTGAGATAGCGTCGGAAGCAGTTGAGACAGCGTCGGAAGCGGTTGAGACAGCGTCGGAAGCGGTTGAGACAGCGTCGGAAGTGGTAGAGACAGCGTCAGAAGCGGTTGAGACGGGGAAGCGGTTGAGACGGCGTCGGAAGCGGCTTAGACAGACGTCCAGAAATAAACCACTCAACTAAGGGTTAAATAACAATATTTCTTCCAATAAATATCGTTTTCTGAAACTTTACCAACAGAATCAATTATCATATCAACGGAATCAATTATCGTTGTCTTGAAACAACAAACACGGGAAAAAAAGAGTCATCCCCTACGTAATGTTTAGGATATTTTATGCAAATGTAATTGTGTTTCAATTTTTACTTCTGTTAATACACGTTTATAATAACTACAATGGGCTTTGAAACAACATGTATCAGTCACATTTTAAAAATAAAATAATCATTGTATCTACATTTTTTCAAAATGTATTACTGTTGTTGATTATGGGAAGTTAAATGCTTTATCTACCTATGCAAACGAACCTCTCTGAGTCATTTATTCAGAGAACAAGCATCTAAAACTGTGCTGCTTCACAGCGTTGGATGACCTACGTCAACGTGTTCTTCAGTTACCCTGTATTGTCAAAAGATAATTAAGGCTACTTCCTAGAGAACGAAGACGCTGTTCGATGGTAGCAGCCGACCTCTGCAGAGGGCTCCCCGGGACAGCGGATCCGGCGGAAGGGCGCGCTTCCGCCGTGGCACTGGCGCATGTGCACAAGAGGCCTCGGGCGGCGCGCGCTTCCGCGGTTTCTACGCGGAACGTCTCAACGCCCCGCGGGGAAAGGGGAAACGGAATCCTCGAACACCTCCGGTCCGCCGCTCCCTACTCTCCCTTAAAACCTTCGATCCCTCGAATTCTCTATTTCCTTAATCCTCGACAGGTCCTCCAATCCATCCATTCCTCATCCTGATTCCTAAAACTTCTTCCAGTCCCTCCAATTCCCTTGTTTCTTCCAGTTTCCCCAATCCCTCCAATCATCCATCCATTCTTTTCAATCCCCCAAGAAGACCTCCAATTTGAAAAAATTGGTCCCTCGAATTCTTTAATTCCTCAATCATTTTAATTAACAGATCCTCGAATCCATCCATTCCTCATCCTGATTCTTAAACCTTCTTCCAGTCCCTCAAATTCCCTTGTTTTTTCCAGTTTCCTCAATCCCTCCAATCATCTATCCATTCTTTTCAATCCCCCAAAAGGACCTCCAATTTGAAAAAAAGAATCTGTATGATCATTAACTCTAGTTCAAAACAGATGACTCGCGCACGAGTCGATTTTTTCTTGCTCGTTATGCTCGGGAGGCAAAAGAGGACTCGCATATGTGTTGCGTAAACTACGTTTTAACACGCCGTATGTAAATATGTTTCACATACGTGACGTTAAGTTCTGCGCATGGCTCATGTTTTGCACTCCATTAGAAT
This sequence comes from Acheta domesticus, assembly GCA_031308135.1. NCBI lineage: Eukaryota > Metazoa > Arthropoda > Insecta > Orthoptera > Gryllidae > Acheta > Acheta domesticus. The sequence goes on along the minus strand of JAHLJT010000631.1, from coordinate 36,624,229 downwards.
GAAAGAAATAGTTGTTATGCATACGGAAAACACTCAAGAAACGGTGTTACGCGCACGGCGAGTTAAATGTTTTTTCACTTGCGAATGTTGGTGGTGTTCTTTACAACTCATTGATACGTCGTAAGATTTGTTTAGAGAAAATCATTTGGTTGTTTTATGTAAGTTTATACAAAAAATGTTCAGATAATCCCTTTAAGAGCTGTACAACATTTAGACATATTATACGTGTTTCTAAAAGCAAATACCTCGAGAGTGCTGAATACAAGCTTGTTAGCTGGTGAAGCAACTCAAAGGTTGTTCTACTACTTTTTCTCAGCTCCTTAATTCCAGAGATTTCTTGTAGATTAATGACAATGTAATGACTCCTCATAAAGGCGTTCGCCAACACTAGCAGTCAGAAGCATTATATGTCAACACTCATTAAATAAATTGAGGTTTTCTCCTTCGAAATACATACGTGAATACCGTAATTTGCCATAGCATTCACCAACATATATAGGGAAAATAAGAGCTTTTCATGACCCAGAAATCACAACATCCGAAATGGGAATACTTTTTACAGCTAAGTAAGTGATAGAATGATCAGTTGTCAGTAATCATGCGCAGTCTGAGTTGTACAAGAGACAGTAAAAGACTTTCCTTTCAAAATAACAAAGTTCCTCACAAATAAAGACCTTTACCTCTGAACACTTAAGTGGCCGCTCAAGATTGACGAGGTTAGGACACGCACTCACACTACAACGGGACTTCCTTCCGAAAAGTAATCTGAACGGTTTTGTCAATCCGTCACTCATAGGAGGGAGGCGTACACGGGAATTTGATATAATTGTAAGGAGTCAGCGTGCTTCGGTGCCAGCCGCGCGGCTGATGACACGACGTGACTCAGGCCTTTCCAGGACCTCTCTCCGGGCAGAGCCTCAGAAGCGGTTGCCCTTCCTTCCGTGATCTCTTCCCCGCGTACTTCTGAGCTGTAACGTCTAGATCAAGGTTGTCCAACTGGCGGCCCGCGGGACGCATGCACCTCGCGCTACCATTTATTGCAGCCTACAAAAGGTTATTAGACAAAAGTTAATCTCTTGCATCCATGTCGGGCGAGAATATTGTGCGCCATTAAGGAGTCCACGCCCCCTTAATGTAAAAAAGGTGAAGTTTATATTTAAGGATTTTTTCTAGTAAATTAAAAAATGAACAATCATCCCAATGTATTTCACTGCGTTATGCATGATAAGGCATGATATCAAACATGGTTCCAGTCTCACCCCCCCCGTTTCAGGACAGCCGGGCAAACTGCCGAATCAACATTAAGGTGAAGTCGGATGTGGATCGCCTGAGTAATGGAAATATAGTCCACAAATATATTAAAGGTTATAATTGTGGCCTTTGAAGCCTTGCGAGTTGGACACCCCTGGTCTCGATCATTCTTCCTCGTTCTCTCTCAAAAGGCTCCATGACTTAGTGATAATAAGAGTATGCACCAGGCAAAAGACCTCCAAAAGAGCACAAGTAGAACCATATGTAAAATAGCCTCCCAAACAGGGAAGTAGCGCGCTCGTGATTTGAGGTTCCGCAAATACCACTCGCCGCGATTTAACTCCTGGACGGCAGCAAAGTGCGTCGTGCAAGTGAACTGGATACTCTCCCAATCACAAATCTTCGCCCCTCACCGCACTTCCACACTTCACAAAGCACTCGCAACTTCACGCTTCGCAAAGCACACTTGGCGGTTTAAAATCACACTCCTCCATCAGGAATAATTGCAATGCAAACATGAACGGCTCCGTAAGTGTTTGATCGGCCGCTTACCCGAGGGGACGTTGGCTTTCCTTTCGCCGCAGCGGAAGCAGCTGCCTGTGATCGAGCGGCCTCTTTCGCTCGGCGCTTCGCCCACTGGGCGTCACGCCCCCCAACCCCCCCCCCCCCGCTCCAGCGAGGCTGAGGCGTCGGTCATGCGCAGACGCAGCTGGGCGGTCGAGACGACGCTTCAAACTCCCTCCGGAGATTGACTCCGCTAGAAAATGAAACAAAATAAATCAATCAGCTCATACTCGTACGAAACGAACATTCATGATGCTTATTTACATAAAGAAAATTGGAGTGTCTGTCTCGGCAATGTAATTAAGCTTTGTGTAATTAAATGTAAAATTGAAATGCTCAGTAGAACAAAGGGCTATCTCACATTGACCTAGTTCTGAGGGTTTTACTACAACTTTAATAATAACTCAGCGTATTTTTAAACTTTTAAACACAGTCCATTGCCATTCAAGTCCACTCTGGATTTAATTAACACATTAAACTAAAAGAATAATAATTTAAGTTAAATTTAATGCTAATACCTCAATTTCACAAAAAATGTGGGATAGCCTCTTGTTCTACCGAGCCCTTCAATTGTTTCAGGAAGTTTGTCGGTAGTATGCAACAATGACTGGTCGGGTGGGGCGGAGTCCGATAATCTAAAGTGTGGCTGGGCGAGGCAGGGTCAGGAAGCCTGGATCGAGCCGGATGGTTTTGGTGGAACAGCGAGACATCAGGTGGGGAGGGGAAGGGGCGCGGCAGTACAGGCCAGGGCGGATCCTTTCCCTGACTAATAACGCATTGTGATTAATAAATACGCAGGTAACATACTTCATCTGGTTTTATAATAAAAAGCTATAATAAATATTTAGATTGATTCTAATTTTTAATTCTCGATCTTCCTACAAAAAATGTTTCATCACAAAGCAGGCAACAAGAAATTAAAAACCTGTAGTTAATGTGTTCTGTTCATTTATTGCTTTCTAGCGAACATCGCAAATATTTTAAACAAAACAAGGCCCAGACTATCTTCAAGTAACCACGTCCGCGTAATGATTTCCCGCCCGCGTTAATTTTATCACCCGCGATATTATCGACCGCCTCAACATGTACATGTATTCTCATTTTCCTAACTAGTGCTTTTAAAAAATCAATTAACCACACGGTTTCCATGAGTTTACCAGGTCAATGACTCTCCTGAACGCGAGATAATTTCTCGATCGTCCTACGGCGACATCTCAGGTCCTGTCGCGAAGACCGGAATCTCCTGTATTCGCTCGTGGACGCTCCAAAAGGAGGTAGCGCGCTGCCCAACTCCGCTAATTGGCGTGATTTTGGAGGGCGTCTAACGAACCGCAGGACCGCCTAAACGCCCAAATTGGACGCCAACTAGTTAGCACGGAGAGAACCTCCCTCCCCACACATCTGGTAGGCGCCTAAAGCCCCCTAAAATCCCTACCGCCTCATTCAGGCACCGTGGTCTGCGGCGAGAGTGTTCGCTCGAGACAAACCTCGCCATTCGCTGGGCTAATGACTTCCATAGACGCCTAAAAGCCTCATTTGTACGCCGACGACCCATGAATGGCGAACTCATTTGTCAGAAACGAACCCTCAGGCCTAGCGGGCATGAATTAATCGTGAGGCAGCCGTGTACCCGACACGGGGCGCATAGGTTGGGAGTCGACGCACCTTCCTCATGGAGCGCGCTGGAGACAACCCCAACTCCCTCCCCTCCCCTCCACTCTGCAGGCACGGTGCTTAAGGATTCACAGACGCCCAAGGCCTCATGTGAACCACGACGCCCTGCAGCGAACTCTGGGCTACATGGAGAGCACCCCGTCCCTCTGCCTAATGCCTCATCAATAGCAAGAGGCCTAAACAAGAACCCCCAAAACCAAAACAGCGACGTACTCGTTCGCCCCGGGAGCACCTTCCCGCGTACCGTATCAATCGTACAGCGTCATGCGACGGACTCGATCGTCAGGACAGAACCTTCTTCCCTGGTGGCACGACAGTGAATCGTGATGATGATTGATTGTGATTACGGGCGCGTCAACTACAGAAGTCATTAGTCCCGTAAGTGTAGTGCATGGTTTTTCATGTGCGGTGCCGGTGATCTTCCCCTCCTGGATGGCGAGATATGGCGGCGACCTACCGTCGACTAGCGGAGTTTTCCACGACCAGGTATCTCCCACCAGCGAAACACCGCCCCAGACGGGACAATCTCTAAGCCCTCGACCGGTCTCCCAGCATGTGTGGCAGTGTAGTGCATGTTAGTGTAAGTGCGTGTAAGTAAGCGGTGAGAATAGGATAAGGAAGAGGAAGGAAAAATCACCCTCAGTCCGTGGCCCGTTTGTTAGGGTACTGCTCCGGCAGAAATCACGGAAAACTACCGATCAGAGCAGCCGGCCGCTGGAATTCTCCTGCAGATAGCGACTGGATTCAACCAAGCTGACAAGTTAGTGTCGAAAATCCTGCCGTCGTCGGGCTCGAACCTAGAACCTCCCGGTCAGAGGCCATCGTGGGAATCGTGGGAATCGCCCAAACGCCCGGCGCCTCATTCGGGCCTCTCCAGCGACGAACACGTTCGCCGGAGAGCGCGAGCAGACGCAGAGAGGAGGGGTGCAGGGCGGTGCGGTGCGGGGCGGGGCGGGGCGGGGCGGAGCGGTTTCCGCGCACGCGAGGAGGCAGGCGACTCGTCCTGCGAGGGGGCGGGGCCTTTTTGCCGGCGCAGGCGAGGAGGCAACCGGTTGCAGCAGGACCGGGTGACCGAGTGCAGCTCCGCGCTTCCCACCTTCACTCGTCCTCCGCGCCGTGCGGTCACTTCCTGGCTGGCCGCCTGCCCCGCGGCCCGCCTACGGGGAGGAGGGACGTTCCTAGAAGTTGTTGTTATTGTAAAAAATGGTCCCGTCTTAACGGATAATCTTCCGTCGTAACTTTTAGTCGTGGAGGTTGATATCCGTTGACTCACAACCAGCCGGAGGAACATAAAATATGTTTTTTATTTACTTATTCGATTCCTTGGTTCGTGGGAAGACGACAGATGATCGAAAAGACGTTCAGGCGATCGCTGGCATTTTCCGGATATTCGCAGCAATGTAGGTAGCATGACATTTATACAGGTGTAAAATGTTTGGTGACAATGTAGATAAGAAACATAAAGGTACAAGGGAAGGTGAAATGGAAATCTGGAAAAATCTCAAGGTTTCGTGAAATTATGTCGTTTCATCCACCACTAATACCAGGCAAAAAAGCGAACTATCTATCACCATACACGAGTGGTAAAGTGATTCATATTGTTAGAAGAAGTAAAGTAGCGCCTTTTCGTTCAGCGCCTTAAACTTGAAAACACGGTTCTCCTTTCAGTACTCTTAAGCTACTCACAATTTGGAGTTGCGCAATTGTGTGCTCTGAATGCTTTGCAGAATTTTGCTATATTATTAGTGAACGAGAAGACACAGTAAAAACCTTGCATGAGAAGGAATAGCAACAACAACTTTTTCGAACGCAATGCGACGCATCTGTAATGGAGTTCTTCCCACTACTTCCACCGCCCACTTCCGAGCGGTTTATGGGAACTTGAGGTCCTGTTGCCGCGAATCCGAAACGAGGACAACTTTTGATAAATTGCTCTGCCGAATTTGCATCGCTAAGTTGGGTTCCGCTACTCTGTTCAAAGCTGGTTACATTAGGGAACTCCATCGTACAAGCCACAACAGTTAGGCTCATTAATACATGTTAGCCTATGCATCTTTTCATGTCAAATGTATCAGAAATGGGGACCCTGCCTTACGGCATCTTAACTCTGTTTCACGAACTAGTTTAACCGGAAAACCTGTCATGGGTATTTTCAGAAAATGACATAACTAGAGATATTCGTAAGAAAGAGACCTATGAATCTCAACCAAACCTACTTGCGAGATGTAGAGTCTCTGGCATGAACAGTTTCAAAAGGATATCATTTTTCACAAGTACTCGTTTCTTCCTGCATTCTTCAGCTCCGACAGTCTTGTGTGTAACACTAAAAAAAACATAGTCAAGGGCAGAAGAGAAAAATTGCGTTTGCTGTATGCTAGCGGGAAATTCCAACAGGATAATTCATCCATTTGAGATGTTTAAAGGATTGCCAACAAACATCGCAATTTCCATAATAGGTTACCGTATGAGACAAAATTGTTTACTTTAGGTCGACGTTCGATTTTCGAAATCCACTTTTCTAAACAAAATGTGTTAATATCAGGGGCACTCAATTGAAATCTACCAAAAGTAAATTAGTTTCATGCAACATTATTATAAATTTACCCTTCAACTGAGTGAAAATGTTACAACTAAAGACTGAGATATCTGCACAGATTGCACTACTTCCCATAGTATGGCATGCACAGTTTCTGAAGTTAAATATTTACATAGGTAACATGGCTAATATTTGGAATATTCAGTCAATTCGCACATTTTCCGAACGGTAATAATAAATCCTTATGAATGACGATGAACACGATTTTGAACTTCATCCAGGTAATGATGATTTTAACCCCAAGGCATTGGTCCAAATAATGTTGATTGCCACAGCGTGAAGAGTCTTAATCCTTTGCGAGAAGTATTTTGGCACGAAAATGCGTGGCAAATTATCGTCACAAAGACACAGGTTTATTTTGTGTTAATTGCGGAGACCGAATGCCGGGACCTCTTGGCCAACTGGGTTATGTGAATTAGCAGTTGTTTTATATAGTGAAGTTGAGTTAGATTAAGAAGTATCGTATAAATAAACACTACCCTGTGGATCTCGAAAATACACACCTTGTCTCCCACTCATCTTAGAAACTTCCCATCTCCAGTGTGAAACCTGCTTATCACACACATGCGATTCCTCGTGGACAAAACGAACGTAACGTACTCTAGCCACCTTATGAAGGCTAATGTCACCTTCATCCGGCTTTAGTCGAAGCTGTTCCTCTATCGCCCTTTATCCACCCCATTTAGATATTAGGAATTTTAATAGACTCATTCAGGAAGTAGCTAGATTTAGACTTTAGTCATAACATGTACATCATTCACCTCCGATCTTCACTCATTTATCGCTTTAAATTCAAGTAATTCTCGATAAAATGCTAAATATTATTTGGCAATTTCATTTCATTTCTAAATCTTCGTGAGTTTAATGGAAATAAGGATCTAAATATGTTTGGATTACATAAGAAATAAATCTAAAGAATGAGAAAGTGTTTCATGTAAATACTTGCGAAAATGTACACTGCCTATTATACACAACAGTTACCCTAGAAAATATTGTAATTTTTTTGTAATTGTAATTTTGTAAAATATTGTAAAGTAATAAGCAGAACAATATAATTTAGTTACGCAAGTCGACCAACAACAGTGAGCAAATTGACCCACACTCGTCAATTAGACAAATACTGTCCAATTCCTCACGAGCACGTCCTAAATCGAATTGCGACTCGTGATTCCGCGCAGGAATTTGTGCTGTGCCCGTCCCAACGGAGGCGCCCTGTCCCGTTCGCCTCCACCGGAGCGGCGCCCTCCGCCCACCCCCACCGCCCCCGGCGCAGAGCGCTCGCCCGCGGTCGCCCGCAGCCGGCGCTGAAAAACGCGCGGCCCGCCGCGGCGGCCGCGAAAAACGCCTTCGTGCCTGTTGGTCAACAATGCTGCGGACGCTTCTTGCTCGCGCCCCGCCGCCCTCCCCTCCCTCTGTCACCATCGCCTTCGCCTCCGTCTCTGCTACCAGCGCCATCCGCCCCCAACGCTGCTACTGTGTCCGTCTCTAACACACAACCTATTAGAAATTCCACCGCCGTCGCTGCCACCGGCGTCACGGCTGCAGCCACTAACACGTGTCGCCACAACCACCAACACGGAAATCTATCCAAGCGCATCGTGCTGCCGCCGCAGAGAGCCCGTTTGCCGCGCTTGACACTGTCGTCTCCACCACCGCATCGGCTCTGCCACTCCCATTGCCACCTCCAACCCCCGTCTCTGCCACTCTACAACGCCACCCCTGACACCGCTAACACAACTGCCACCTCCTCGCCCCCTCATTCGCCTCCTGCCACACCTTGTCACCTCATTCGCCTCCTGCCACACCTTGCCACCTCATACACCACCAGTGGCAGCACCATTGTTGCCAACGGCCTCTCGACCAAAGCTATATCCTTTCTACTAGGCTCAGGCACGGTGCAATGCAGTAGCCGTCCACCGCGGCAGTCAGTCGCCCTAGCCTCGGTCCCTCCTCCGCTCCCGCCCCGCCGCGAGCCTTAATGCCACCAACTCCACCACTGGCGTCGCCCCGAAGCGCTCTCGTCAGGGAAGTTATGTCGCGTGATTTATGAATCCTCCTGAACTCTGGCATTCCTCGACACAGCTTCGCGCTTTAACGCTCCACTGCGAAGTTCGCCTTCCGCGCCCGTCACTTCGCGCGCGTCACAATTATCAGAGAACTCCGCGAGTTGCGGGCGCAATTTAAATCAACAGTTACACGCACACTTCTGTACAAGACCGTTATTCGGTTTCATCATTTAGAAACAACGAAGTACACGAAGAAAAATAATTAGTTGCGCTGTCTTTCAAAAACAGAAGGTATAATATTGTAAGTAGTAAAGATAAATTTACGAGATTTTCGTATTGATAATGAAAAAAATGTGAATTATTTTAAGAAAATTTATAAATATTTGCTTCAGAGTGAACTACCAATTTCTTGAGACAACTCAACTAAATAAATTGAACTATCCAAATCTGTAGCCTGCCCTGGTTTCATACATTTTTTGGCCTTCCTTAGGGCCGTAATTTTAAGTAGATTAAAGCGAATATTACTTGGTGCGATAATAGATTAGAAGTTGCATTGTCTACTATTTAGACTCCATTAAAATCCTGAAATATAATGAAATATTTACGAATGCAGATATGAGAAAGGTCCACAACCAAAATCTCGACAAACAACACAGAATTTTAAATTAAGTTCTTCAGTAATATATTTAAGATATTTCTAGTACAGCTCACGAATTACAATCATTTTAAACAAAAATATAGTTGAAATCCAAAGTTTAATACTACACTTGAAACTGTTTTTGAACTGCCTGGTTTGAAACAGTTTGTAACTGCCTGCATGGTCCACGGGCTCTCAATTACAAACCGTTTAATGACGATCGAGAAAGTTGAGTTTCGAAGGCTACCGAGCTCGTTCTTCGTCCCGGCCGAGAGTGTTCTCAGGCCCGGTGCGCCGAAAGCGTCGTGTTTGTCCACGCCGGGCGGCGCCTCAACGCTCCGTTTGCCGTCCCCACCGCCGCCCCTCGGCTCGAGTGCCCGCAAATGTGATCTGAGGACGCAAGCACTTGAGCGGTCCAGCACCCCGCCGCCGCCACCGCCGCCGCCGCCACCGCCGCCACCGCCGCCACCGCCGCCACCGCCGCCACCGCCGCCACCGCCGCCACCGCCGCCACCGCCGCCACCGCCGTCGTCGTCGTCGTCGCGGTTGTTACGGAAGCGGGGCACGGACCCGTTATCTACCTGCCGAGTGGCCGGCCCCAGCCGCCGCCGCCGCCGCGGTCCTGCGAGCGCGGCTGCCACAAAATCACGTCCAGCGTCACCGCTCCATCGGCTAGAGCGCCCCGCCCACGCCCCTCGCCCCCCCACAGGCGGCCCTTTGTCCCGGGCCCGCCCCTCCGCGCCGAAATTCGCCGCCGGGTCCAGTACAATCGGCCATCTGTTCCGAAGACGATGAGTTCGACGATCTGGCGCGGGAGCTTAGAGCAGCCACGATGTACGCGGAGCCCTTGGCTGCGGGTTCGAATCCCAAAAAAGCACGAGTGTTTCACCAAGTGATTCTTATATTATTGCCTTATCAACGCTCAGAGAATCCTATAGAACCATCATTCCGTTTATAGACATACATCTCTCGTCAATCATAATCACTCACCCATGTGATCACCCTCACCGTCGTAGGAAGTGGACGGCAACTGTACAGTACACAACAGTGATCACCTCTCGGGAACTTGGGGTCACATGGCTCTCTTTCCTATAAACCATCTTCGTTTCCACTCTGTATTGAGTATAACCACCATCACCTCTTTGGTCACAGTACTGTTCTAGTCGAGGCAAAAATAACCAGCAATTATATTCATAGTAATAAGAAATGTGTCTTTATTCTATTAGTATGTACACTTCTATACACCTGCTAGCTGTGGAGTAACGGAATTTTATATCTCTCGACCACCACTCTTTTTATATTCTGGCCAAGACTACATCATTACTCCTTACTACAAACTCGATACGAAGCCTGAAAGGGACAAATGTCTTGTGGTCACGACACATGCCACGTGCGGAGAGTTCACCATTCGCCACAGCAATTGTCCTTTTTGTATGAACAACAGGCAATGACTTCAGGAATATCGGCACCAGAATGAGGTAGTCAAGATGCAACAAAAAATTCCCGTTGTCCCGATACCGGTTTAGCTGCGACTTTAGCATACACGGCACTGCAGACACGATATTAGTGTTGAAAGCAACAGTGTTTCGTCGAACATTAAAGTTGCTTTCGTTCATCTCATAGTTCTTAATGAAACTTCATGTTACACATTCTTAGTTATTGAAATTACTGCAAGAGAACCGAGAAATGATGTCCACTCCGTTATGCAAATATTTTGAAAACATGTTAAACGTACTGACGTACTCAGAACATAATCTTCTGCATCCAATCGATTTACGCAATGATGCACTGTGAGTCTTCCAGAATAGACGGTTCTAACCAGTGATTTGTAATATAATTCCCTTCAAAGAACAAAGCTACTGGCCTTTCTTCTCAGTCGTTTTGTTTATAACAGCCATGTTCAAAGAAGTAAATGACAATTTCATTTTCTGCAAACTTCAGTAGCCAACATTCCCACGAAACTGCAATTGGACAATTCGTCGGAAAACAGAGACAATTCTCCAAGTTCCTTCTGTTGTAAATGGCACAGAAGACTCGAAGACAGTAACAATTAGCTGCAAGTGCATTCATCTCACGGTGCGCGAACACAGGGTTTGCTTTCATTCCCGCCACATCCCCTCCGCCCTGACGCACTCTGACGGCCGCAGACGGAAGCTCGGGTTCCCAGGCAGAAGCGCCGCATTATCTCCCTCGACCACGCACCATCGGGCGGGCGCGCCCAGCGTAATCACTATCATGGCGGCGCGCATTAAAAGAACAGTTACGCGCTGAGGCACCGGCCCTTCCCGGGGAATTTTTCGGAAGCTGCGTCGCGCCGCGTCGCGTCGCACCGCACCGCACCGCGCCGCGCCGTTTGTCCCGTCGCGATCCCGTTAACGCGAAAGTTGCAGTCATCGCCGTGCGCACGCGCGCCCGCCCCGCCGCCCCCGCGTGCTTGGGATTCTGAACGGGGCCGCGCCGCCGACGCGCTCAATTTGCTCGGTGGTCGTGACGCGGCGCTCAAATCGAAGCGACCGAGTACGCGACGGCGCAACGCGGGACCCGGGATGACACAAGGAGAAGTGTATCACAGTGTGCAACTTCTTTAGTAATGAGTCCGTATATGTGGAATTGGTGGGTCACAGCGAGCCCTTTCCAAATTTTCTCGGGCTTTTCCTGTTTCCTCTGCCTCTAATTTCGTCAATTGCTCCATTACCAATCATGAGTATCGCTTTCTTCGTGTACTTCTGGACCTGCTAGAGTTCAAGATCATTTCATCGATACACCTCACTTCCAAAAATGTTTATTTCAGTAACACATGCGCACTCTCCACATGCGCCCTGGGTAAATAGGGTTTTTAAAATAATAAGAGTGAGTAATTCAAATTGTTGCTCAATTCAGGGATATTATTTTGAAGTTAGGTACTTGAAATATTTGTTCCTTGGTACCGAAAAGCTCGAATATCACACTGTTTCTCTCATCCAATTGTATTTGCAATCACTCTTACATTCATATCAGGTTGTCATTTTTGGCATGTAACCGGCAAAGTTCTGCGCAATCTTGTCCATTAATTCAATAGTCCATTATCAAATCCTCTATCGTCTAGTCGCCAGAAAGTGGCCTGCTAGTTTGCTTTGCCAGAGACCGCGCAATGTTCAGTGCAGCGATCCATGTAAGGCTTGGTGTCTTCCTTTTGAATGGGCAACGACCCATCAGCCCGGGAAAGCAATCATCGCAAACCCTCAGCCTTATTACGATCCCCGCAGCTTCTGCGAAACTCGACGCCGCCTGCTTCCTGCGGAGACAAGCCTGCCGTACAACCGCGGGGCGAGCCCTGGCACGTTGGACGCGAGCTCAGTGTCCCGGGAGCAGGTGCGCGGGGAGGGCGTGAGAGCGGGGCGGATATGGAAATGCAGGCGACCTCCGCCCGACGACGGCCAACGACGCGCCCGCCTCGCCCAGTAAGGAAGTCTGGGGCGCGGCGCGCGCGGTGACAGACCTGGGAACGCGCGTGCGTTGCGGGAGGCGCGTAACGGGCGGCGGTGGCAGAGGGAGGGGCGGAGAGGCGGGAGCGAAGGCGGCAGGAACGGTAGTGGGTGAGACGAGACGGGTATGGACGGAAAGATCAGCATGACGGCCGATATGGGCCGGGACGGCAGCCGGGAGAGTCGAGCGGGTTAGGGAAAGTGGTGGACTGGAACGAGGCGAGGCGGACTGTGATGCTGGTGAGGAAGAGAGGGGCGGGAAGTGACGGAACGGGGCAAGAGAGGATTAGGCGGACGCGGCAGAGGACCGAGGAGGGGCAGGACGGGATGTCGTGGTGGGATGGAGTGGGGCAGGGCGGAACGTGCACGGGTGGGGCGGGGTGTGTGAGAACGCATTACGTATGCGCCGCTGCAGTCTGCGCCGGGCTCTTGGCCGAGCGCCTGCGCTTGCGGTGGCGGCTGCGCACAGTGCGCCCCAAGGCGCAGGAAGCGCAGAAAGCTCGCCTTTCCGCCATTTCCAAAAGAGCATTTCTGCAAAGGCTTTATTGTTCGTCGTTACCTTAACGCTTAGCCTGTGTCGTATTACTCAGAATTGGGAACAAAATTACTTCCAGGTGATAATGGTTATTTTATGTTGTCAATGGTGGAATGTGATCAGTCATGGTGGAAAGAGAGAACCCTGGGAAATCCTACCGCGAACCCACTCTACCCACGATACATTACACACTTGAAACCCAGTCCACTAAAGTTGAAAAGTCAGTGCTGTGACAGCTAGGGCCGCCTCAGCATTTGGACGTACACAAAATAATAAAACTTGTAGACCTTCTAAAGTTCAAAACTAAACTTCAGAAGACCTTGACGTCGTTTATGCTCTCAGCGAAATATTTCCGTTCCTTTATTTAAGTAGTTTAAATCTATTGTTTCGTTACATTTCATGTGACGTTTATTCCAACAAATGCGAATAAAACGGGAAGTACTTGCATTTCCAACGTTTACATGGCCACTACAAAATATATCAATGTAAAATTAAATCGATTCTCTATTCACTTTCTTCAAGTTTTCTTTCGAGTATCCATTTTTATTCTCATTGTGAGAGAAGCGATCAAGAGCAGTAGACATTAACCATTTTTTACGTGTTTGCAAGTTTACAGAATATTTAACAGATAGAATATTACGAAGAATTATTCAATAATAATTCTGAGTAGGTAACAGAGTTTGAATTACGAAAGGAAAGTATACATGTAGTGAAATTTTACTCTACAAGAATTATTTAGACAAAAAAATAACAGTAAAGTTTGGGTTCTGTTCCGCACATAAAATAAATGTTTTGTCTCGCTCATCTCAGAGCACATTCCAAGAACTCCAGTCCATTCCGTTTCGCTTTTTCTTCTCTTTTCTATGCGGCACTTTTGTCCCATTTGGCCTTAGTACGCAACGGCGGTCGTTCGCAGCGGTGAATGGCGAGGGGGAGGGGGGAGGGGGCCGAAGCGGCCCGCTGCACCTTCCACGCCGCCGCCGCTGCTTGCAAAGGTAGCCCAAAGAGGCGGAGCCCCGAGCGAGTGTGTGCAGCGGTCCACGGCCCGGTGTGCAACGGCGCTCGCTGCGCGGCCCTCGACGAGCGGACATTCCGCAGCTCGCACGCCCCCCTACCCCTACCCCCCCCTCCCGCTGGGGAAGCCACGTGGCCGGGGAGAAGTATTCAGCGATTGAATCAAAATCCATCGAATGGAAAACGGATTTCATAATAATCCTCACAAATTCTACTGTTTCCAAATCTCTTAATGGCTTTTTTTTTCTTCCCTAGGTCCTGTGATTGTTCCATTTATGTTACTAATGTCTACTTTTAATAAAGTTACGTACTTCATTTCGTAACTTTTCTTCACCCATTTTTACAACGAAGAATATAAATAATAGATTACATTATTTAATTGCAGCTAATCTTACGCGTAAGTCAACGATTTCTCTGGCAGTATTCCTACAGTTCTTGAATTTTTTTTCCGTAATGTCCAATTGTGTATCAAACGTTATTATAATGTTATTATAATATTAACATGTAGAAATTAAAAAAAATAATAATACAATAAGCAAAGGATTCCAGTATCAATTCAGATTTCGACAATTTAGGATTTGTTCTGCCTCTAGTAATTGTATTGCAACACTTCTGATTAAAAAAGCCTCGAAGAACCTTCATTAACATATACACACTCTGCAGGAAGGTACGTTCTTTGATGCTTTGTTTTGCTGGAAGATTGCTTGAATATGAAGAATTTTGCAAACCATCCAACGTTTTCTTCTTGTTCAGACGGGCATTTGTTGTATATTTTTACAGCCACTTTCTTTCACTAATGGCAGTTTTGCCCAATTAGTGCGAGAAATGTTTGTGGTTTCTCTTCTACTCGTGCATTAAAGTCTCCACCGAAGGTCTCTTCAAATACACTCATTTGCGGAGAACGCCCTGTTAGCATTTCGTGTAATATCACAGACTGTATCCGCAGTGGGAATACCGCCGGAGAAGCTCCGCGGAAGGCCGTTCCCAGGCTGAGAGATCGCCCCCCACACACCAACTGGTCACCGCCCACCTTCGCGTTCGTTTTCTCCCCCTCCCTGGCGCAACTCATCACGGCGCTGCCCACCGTCCGCCTAGGTGTTCGCATCGCTCCAACCCCTCCTTCCTCCCTCCTCCCGCCCCTTCGCTGCAATCCATCCGCTGGCGTTTGCCACGGCCTCACCCCGCCCCTGCTTGCCACCCGCTCTCCACACCGGTCCCTCCTCTTCATCCGCCCCATCCTCCTGCGCCGCGTCCCCCTCATCATTTGCCTCCCCCTGCCCCGCTTCCCGTCCGGCGCCGCACACCTCCACAAGGTCGGAATCATCTCCGGCCGATGGACTTCGGGCGATACACGACGGGCAACGGGCGGTGGGCGGCGCCGCTTCGGGCGAGCGCGCGCCGGCTGGGCGATCGCCTCGAGATGATGGTGCGGTGCGGCGCGGTAAAAATACCCGCGCGCCGATTTCACACGCGGAGAAGCGTAACAATGGGGCGGCCGGGCGCGCGGACCCGAAATTACGCGGCAGCCCAGGCGCTTATTACGGAGGGCGGAAGCGCCGGCGGCGGCGGCGGCGCGCGTGAGTGCGCCTGCGCAGGGCCATCTGCAACCCAAACGGCCTCCGCGGCCGCGCAGAGCCCAGTGACCCACCGGTGCGGCGCCCGCCCAGCGCCCCCGGCCGGACCGTATTTGCTCAGGCTTCCTTTTTACCACGACGCTCCGTCTGGACGGCTCGCCTGGAGCTCACTGGTAATTGTCATGTTACACCGTGAAGTTTTTTGCGTACTCTCCTCATGGTCTTCTCCGCTTTTCTTCACAGAATGTACGCATGTACTCGCATGAACACAACTCGTGCATGTTGCGAGGAGTTTTTTTCTGCCAATACATGTGATTACTTTCTGTGCTTTGCAGTGCAATGGGGTTTTGGTATTTCTACGACATACCTTACATGGGTTCGTAATGTGCTCAGCATCACTGCACTCAGGGCTAGGAGAAGTACCTCCAGATGAGAGAGCGTAGTTCATCGGGCGCAGTCAAAGCGTACAGTTCATCGGAGGAAACTCATGACAGTATAAAACTTTTCAGGCTACAACTTATTCTACATTATGAGCGTACCTTACGCAGTATATTCTGTAGTTTTCTTTATATTCTCGTCGGAAATATTTATTGCAATGAGTTGTCACATTAACACGTCTTTCTCTCAAAACGTGCCTCTACGAGTTCTTAATTAAAATACCAGAAATCCCGTGCACACCACTTCACATCTCTCGCCACCGATCTCCCAAAGCGGTAACGCAACCGCCAGCTGCAAGAGGACAATTCGTATGCATAAGCGGTGCCGTAACGACGCAGAAAGCGCCGCGGCGGGCGTTCTCACGCACTCGCCCACGCAGCTTCCGGCGCCGCCGCCCCCGGTGCCGCCGCCGCCCTGCGGGCGTTCGGAAGGCGTGGGAGTGCGCAGCGGGCGGTGGGAGCGGGTCGGCGCGCGTTCGCTCGCTCGCTCGCGCCCACGCGCGTGCGCTCCGGGCCGCCTAACGGGGGTCGAAGCCCGGATCTGTGTCGCGCCGCTGGGCGCCGCCACCGCCGCCGCCGCCGCCGCCGCCGCCGCCGCCGCCGCCGCCGCCGCCGCCGCCGCCGCCGCCGCCGCCGCCGCCGCCGCCGCCGCCGCCGCCGCCGCCGCCGCCGCTTCCGCGCTGTCACTGCGCCACCGCTGCGCCGCGCCGCGCCGGGCTGCGCTCCGCCCCGGTTCACTTGCATCGCTAATGGAGGCGCGCGCGGCACCGCTCCCCGGCGCGCGCTGACGCAACGCCTTTTATTACCCTCCACTCACCGGGCTCGTTTCATGCACAACGGCTCGCTTCACTAAAGAATGCATCTAACTCAATTAAGAAGTAACTAGCGTGTACATTTTCAAACTGACTTCCTGACAAACATTTCCTTACTGACTCGCAGATAAACGTTTTTACATTTAGATAAAAGAAGTTATTTCAAACGCCTTGTACGTTGTTTCACGTACGTTTAGCACTTGTCATTTTCTTCAGTGTATTGAAGCAGTAGCATCGCATCATATATAAAAAAAAGAATACTTGATAATCTAAGAAGTTCTTCAGCTTAGGAAAGAGGTGGAAAGAGACCCAAAAACACAACAGATTGACAATTTAAAAAATTATTGTTTTTTTTAATGAACTAATGAAAATGAAACTAAATGAATACGAAGGAATTCGATAGTTATGAAAATGAATTCTTCTTAGAATCTAAAGAATGGAAATATCATTCTCCATATTTATATTCCAATTGCCACGCCATTCCGTTAAAACCAATTTTGAGATACACCACAAAATCCGGCGACCCTATTCGGAGTGTGTTATTATCCGTCGACCACGGTTTCAGTCACACGTACTTTGTTGCGCGTTCGCCCAAAAGAAACGAACAGGAATCGTTTCTTTTCCCGCCGCCAGAAAACAGCGAGCAGGCCCACCCACTCGCCTCCTTCCGAATCGGGCCGCCGCCCCCACCGCTGCCGCAGGCAGCGCAGCGGTCGCAGGCTTCCGCCCGCGCGTTGACACAAGACGGCGACGGCGCGCACGGGCACGGGCACGGGCACGGGCACGGGCGAAGCCGCCCGCCGCCGCCGCCGTCGCCGGTTGCCGTAACGGCGCGGCCCAGCGCGGCCGGCCGGCAGGCAGGCAGGCGACCAGCCGCCCGACGTCCCCACTGACCTACATGCCGGTACGACACACGCTCCCACCCGCCCGTCCACCCACAGCGGCGGCGGTGGCAGGAGGGGCGGGGGCGGGGGTGGGGGTGGGGGTGGGGAGGGGGCCGGAGAAGAAGCAGGGAGTGACCGCGGAGGTCCCGTTGTTCGCTCTCGCACGCACGGCCGCGCCGCGCCGCGACGGCTCCGGAGGCGGAGCAGGTAGTCAGTCGGCGGTCGACCTTCAGACGGAGCGTTCACCCGGGGAGCATCGCTGCGCGGAGCACTCAGCCTGAGCAGCAGCGGGCGCCGGCGCTCCGCCTCCGCCGCTCGGCCTTCGCTCGCGTTCACGCACGCCCCGCCGCGCCGCGCGGGCAGCGGCGCGCAGCTTACGTCACGTCCCACTCGCCGCCTCTCCACACGCTTCCGAGGGAAGTGCAAGGTAAGTGGAAGACGACGAGTTCCCAACCAAGTTCGAGGTCTGCTGTGTGCTAGTGACTGCGGATAAGGTGTTCCGGAGCGTGTGCAATCTGCGATGTGGATTGATCGTCGGAAAAAGTTTGGTGTAAGGCGTCTGGATGAAATTTGGGCTAGTAACATCGACGCACGGTCGAGAAGATGAGATGCACTGAACAGGAGATGCACTGCAACGTTTTCTTTTGGGGACTGACGAGTGCAAAACAAGTGCCGCTGCATTGTTACTTCCGGTATTTCGTAAAGAACGTATATCCATACTGCACAATGTTATGCTTTACCTTAATAGCAACCGCTAGTTAATAGTCCGCTCAAGCAACAACCGAACACGAATTCATACCCGTTAAGTTTGGATTAGCAAGATATATAAATAAGTATCTGCAATTTTGTTAGTCTGCATTCCTCTTCTAACAGCGCCTGTAGACTGCAATGTGCACTCTTGAATCGCATATTTGTTTTCTGCTTCATTAGTTAAAAAAACATACAAAACGTACGTGAAATTATTGCGACACATTTAAGCATTCCAACTGAAGTACTCTTGAATGTAATTATGTCATGATTAAAGTAAGTAAGCACGTAATTAATGTATTCCATTCACAGTATTATGGTTACTGATTCTTCAAATCTACGTTATGTTGATCTGTACAATGCAACAAACCGTCGCCAAAGATTAATAGCTTTCAATGGCAACTTACTAGTGTCGCTTAACGCTTCTAACTGAACGTTTCATCTTGAAGAGAGCGCTTCACATGAGTAAAGTTTGCTGTCCGACTCATGATACCACAAATACCGAGGACAGATCAAACCCTCTTTTGAGACTTTTACTGATGGTCGCTTTTAAAAGTACGAAAGCATACGGGAAATACACTAACACACACAAAATGTTGAAATATAAATTATCATTTTTTTGTTCCTACATCAAGAAGTGAGTATTAGTCTGCTGGAATGTGCTTTTCTGCGGAAAACGTCATTAAAGTACTAGAAGAAACTTAGTAAAGTATTTGTTGAAGTAATAATGTTCATTTCTTTAAAAAATCAATTTGATTGGCAAGTTAAGAGAAACATAAAATGGGCGATACAGGTTTAAAACGTTAATTTACATGAGGTCCTCTCAAAATAAAAAAAATCCATACGTCAGCATCATAAAACTGTCTCTCTCCGTAAAGGAAGGAGAATGTTCTACTCACTTCACTGAAGAGGGCAGGATGCGACTGTTGCCAAAAAGGTTACCAGAACAGTAGACGTCAGTATGTGGTTCAGTGATATGCAATGTGGGAAAGTACAGTCTGTAGCGAAATACAAATATCACGACCACTCAGGTCACCTTCACATTTTCCATCAAGTGCGCGAACCATTAACCTTCTGCTTCGTAAAACCATACTGCAAAGTGATCTTGAATAAACAAAAATCATAATAGACAGTGTTCTTTACTTCTCAATATCATTCACACAGAAAAGATAAAATGCCATATCTCATGCATGTATAATGAAGCAACTTAAATCAACTACTTGTAAAACCTGAAACTAATTTACCTTTATAAATGCCACAGTTTATTTTAAAGACCATGAATGTCATTGTCATTTTTCTTTCAAATCACGTTGAATAAAGAACAGTTACTTTTCTTAAATCGACCGGCGAATCACGAGGAAGGATTCCACAGGCATATCGTGAGAAAATCACGCAGGATATTTTTGAAAAGGTTGAGTCAACGTTCAGTCGTTCAACCTTACCAAGTGCTCCTCAACGTTTATTTACCGAACGGTATAACTGCACTGAATTTGTCTTCGTTTCAAGAGGTAAGACTGCGGTCGCTCTTCCGTCCGACCACTTCTTTGGCGGCGCTCAACGGGCGAAGGAAGCGGCCGCTGACCGCTCGAAGAACAGTCGGCGGCTCCAGACCAGTGGCAGCGCAGCGCTCGCTTTCCGCTTCTGGGCGCCAGGAATCTCTCCGGGGCTATTCTGGCGGGTGGAACGCGTTGCGACTCACTTCAACGGATTCTCCCGCTTCCTGGACATTTCCTTAATCTCGCACCACCGCTTACTTTATTATTATTATTATTATTATTATTATTATTATTATTATTATTATTATTATTTTATTTCACTCCTTTTTAATGGAGGCCAACATCTTACTCCGGGACTGTGTAGCCAAAGGACGTAAGATTTCTGCATAACATCTTGCTCATCTACACTCCCAGTATTCGTCGGACAATACTGCAGGTGTCCAAGATTACGGACTTCTGGAGGGATATGTACACATCACGGTGCAAGTCTAAGATGTCAATACTGCTGTTCAATGTGATGGGAATTTCACATTATTATTATTATTATTATTATTATTATTATTATTATTATTATTATTATTATTATTATTATTATATATCACAACTAAAAATGTTATGTGTCGGCTGAATATAAAATCTTCTGCAGGTTGCAACCAGCTACCTAAGGAGCAGATCTAGGGGCTGTCGATGCCTCTACGATACTTTGCGCAAAATCTGGGCTGTTCCAAATAAAGCGATTTCTTGCACTTCCCAGTCTTTTGAATTACCTGGGAGTTTAGACACGCTCTTACGCAAATTACTATTATTATTATTATTATATTATTTTAATTATTATTATTTGCGTATAGGCCATTACTGACCACGCTACAGGTTCTCTTCCGAAGTTCAGTCGTATTCTATCCTGGAGAGACTAACGTGTGTAATTGTAGGCATCAGCTTTTCGGATCCATCCCTCGGTAACACAAGGTTGTTATGCCTTGAATTTTGAATGAGGTGGTAGGATGATGATGATGATGATGATGATGAGGGGTAAAGGAAGAATTCCAAATACGATCATGCCTACTCAGTACTCGAATCTGCAGCCTCTTCAGTGCAGACAACGGTTGCCGCAAACGTCCGCGCTACGGGGCCAGCTTATAATAATAACAATAATGGTAATTATTATTATTATTATTATTTCCGTTTATTCTATTAATTCGGTTAATTTACCTCGAGGCACCTTTCGTGTCTCGGAGAACTTACAGCTGACCGTTGCTTCTTGAAATTGCCAACGTTGTTGGCTATTTTTAATTACTGGGGGATTGTTCATACGAGGTTGAGGTTGGGGAATAGGTCCATTGTCCGGCCATTAGGATGGGAATGAGAATGAAGAGGGGAAGGAAACCCGAGGCCCGTTGACTAGGGAACTGCTCCGGTATCCGCCTGAAACTGAACGGAGAAGAACGCATCAGAGCAGCCGTCCTTCAGAAGTTTCATACATGCAAAGATCGGCTTCTACCCAGTACGTTAATCTGGTATAGAAAATAAGCTGTGCACCGCCGATTGTCGAACCTAGGATCTCTCAGACTACGAAACTACAGTTTCGAGCTCGCATCTAAAAGCGCTATCGCTGGAGATTTCCATTATTATTTATTCCTTTATTTATTGACGAACTAGTCAAGATATACGTCCAAAACTCTCAGGCACGAGGACTCAAAAATAGAAATATGTATGATCCGTACGGCCTTTTAAACGTTTATAAGTTGCAACAAAACGTTGCCTCATTTCAACTTATCCAAGTACGAGAGTGCGCTAGATTTTACTTTCCTCTTGTTGATCTCTTGGCTTTGCCTTTGGTTTTGCAATCGATCGCACCCTTCCGAATGACAAGAGCCGCATTTCCGGCGCCGCCAGCTCCTCCCCCGCCTCCTTTCCGTCTTCGGACAACCGCAAGCAGTAATATAAGCAGTACGCACAAAATCCGTATCGTTCTTTTACTTGAGGTTCCATGAAAATAGTTTATTTGGTTTTATGAGCCCTGCAAGGGAAAAGAAACGCTACTGACAGGAAATAAATGTCCGAATGTACTGAAAAGAACATGCGCAACTAATGCGTCAAATACATTGTCTATTATATTTCAAATAATATAATTATATTTCATTCCACTTTGGAGACAAAAATAATTTGAATGTGATTAATATTAGTGTCACGTAATATTCTTTTCATCTCAGTACTAAAAGATACTGAAAAAAAGTTACGTTAATACGGTCTTGCAAAAATATAAAAGTCATTCTAAATATTCAACTGATTATGGCGATGTGTAATGTTAATTTCAAATCGAGCTCAGCGGTTTCAATCATATGTTCAATTTGAATCGTTCGCTTCCATTGGCACAGACACGGACCTCAAATCTCCTAGTGCTCTGAGTCAGCATTTCCTTTACAAAGCCGGTCACGCAAAACTTCATTAATGAATTCCTCCTGCATGTGCAAGTAGATCAAGAGGCAAATTTCGAAATATGTCACGGTTCACTCCCATTCGAACTCTAGCGGAGCATTAACATAAACTGAATGTTTATATCATTTTTTGTCTACGAGAAAAATATTTGTACGATAGTTTTCTTGGTATCATGTAGAGTGGTCTGGCAATATTTCATTAGTTCATACAATTACGATGCCGTGATGCGATGCTGTGTACCTGTTCATATGTATTGCTCGATTTGTGTTCTTTTTATTTAACATTAAAAACTCCATGTGACGTACGAGGAAGTACAATCTATTAACATTGTATAAGGTTTAATACATGATTGTGATGAATATGAATAAAAGTATGCCATGAAAACAGTTCCTGTAAACATTTTAGTGAACTTCAAAATCCCTACATCCACTCTTTTACTATATTAAGTTTAGTAAAGTTTTTTTACTGGAGCCCTATTTTGGAATCAGCTGTTGACTTGTACTAGTGCGTTTTTCAACCATCGAGGCGTTCCCTTCTGTCTGTGACCTCCTCGGCCAGCGAGGAAACGGCGCGGTTCTGCTGGATCGTCGCGGTCGAGTGCCGGCGAGGCAGGGCCCCCTGCAACCACGGCCTCCTGCGGGGAAGGACGGCGCGGGGGGGGGGGTGGAGAGGGGGAGGGGAAGGGGCCTGTTCCGCTGCGCTCGCGGAAGGTAGGGTGGGGTGGGGTGGGGCAACACAGCCTTCCTTTCCGCGTTGTTTTCCCCTTCCTCCCGAGCGCTGCCGTGACGGCTCTTCGCATTCGGAACATTTCGCCCTTGCTTCTGCGTGGCGAGAAAATTCTTACGAAATTATGAAAGGATTCTTTATTATTATTCATTCTTATGAAATGATATTAACTCAACAGTGCCAGCTCGGGTCTTTAACGACGGAGGTTCACAACATAATAACGTCGTCGTTTTCATTGAAACTCTAACCCTACGGCCATGAACCTCACGTGATGCTGAATTTCATAGGCGGAGGCATCCGTGACACCCACCATTATTATTTTTTAAACTACCAATATTGAAAGCAGGAACCACACTGCTACTCGTAGAGAAGTATTGGCTTTTTTTAAATCAATGAAACGAAACGTTCATGTTACTACTTTCATGAGATATTAATGGCAAATAGAAATGAATCCCACACCAGTGAGACTGCTACATTACTTTGTTGTTTCTAAACTGTCACCTTGTTGGATTGACTTTTGCACATGTATAGGTATTCCGCACAATAATTCCCATCATGATATTAGTGTGAAAGTGTAGTAAGTGTGCCTTACTATGAATAAAAATCCTCTCAACTTACTTTTCCTGAATATTTCAGTTTTGTAACTAAAATTTCATACATAAAAAGAGATGAAAATGTCCTATTTTAAGGTGTTATTTAAATTTACACACTAAATTACGCTTTTAATGGCCTTGTCCTGTGGGTTTTAAAACTGCCGAAATTCACCACACTTCGCACGCAAAGGTGGCCCCATTAATGAGGATAAACACAGTCCTTCTCATTCAATTAAACAACCTGCCAAACATTAAACTTTCTAATCTTTTCATAACATTACTCTGTTGTTCTTTATTACTACTATAATACAGCACACCTTGAGGCTTCTAGCGCTGTCATGTTACAGAAACATTGTTGATTTACAAATCTGTTTATTTAAATATAAAATGTTCACGAGCGCCGTTTCTTTTGCGAACACAAAAATGCACTCTAATCAATAACTTCATAATTTCGATAATAGGACAAAATTGTGAAAATCATGGAACCTATAAGAAAGAAAAATGTCTCATTATATTCGTTGTGAGTTCCAAATCTCCAAACAATTCATTGTTATATCTCATATTCGCGTTTCTTCCATGTCTCTTCTAAAATAATTAGTGTAGCGCTATCAGTGGTACCGATTCCTCTACTAAACAATGGAATAATAAAATATTTAACAACAATTCTAGCCCGATTGTGAAGTCTACAGACTCCACATGATCCTTCCAAACTGTCGCCTCTCCCATTCTTAGGACCTCGTGTTGAGGCACTGCCACCTTCCGTTCCCAGAAGGCCATCCCCCATGAAGGACAATCTCTCCGTCAGTTCTACGGGTTAGTGGATGTTGACCAACGCACAAATTGGGCTGAACCTCAATCAAAACAATGTAAAGAACTGTATTATTATAATTTTTAATGTGCTTCCCAATAAATGAGTAGATTTTGTTACTGTACGCCAATGCTTCGCAACTGTCAGTTTTATTTAATTATTTATTGCTTTGCTCCCCATTCGAATGCCCATTCGCTTATTTGTCTTTTTGCTTGCAGGCTGTCTAAATGACCTTCAGGATGGTGCGTCTCTCGTGGCTGGCTTTGGTGTGCGCCGTGTTGGCTCCGGCGTGGGGTGAGTGCATTCGTTTGATTGACTATCAAACACTTCCACACACTATTTTGGAATAGTGTTGGATATATGTTGAAATAGTTCCCTGAGGAACGTAACCTCATTATTATGCATTAATGTAGATGTTATACTCTCTGACTAAACAAAATCAATGTCATAAAATAGTACATTATGAAACGATGATGTATTAATACCCATTGCATCGAGTTTTATACGGTACTTTTTCTACGACTTATGGTAACTTTTATACGTTAAACTTTTACATCGAATCGTTTCGTGGCAGTTGACATGCAGGATTCTGTCAAGGCCACCCAGCGGACAGCTCCCTACCCACCGCAGGTGGCTTTGTTTCACCAGACAGCCAGTCAGAGAATACAGAAGTTGCTGCAATAGTTTCGACGTCACCATCTTTTTTTACACTTATTTCTGGAGATCTCAAGACCATCGTTGATTCACCAGACATTTAAAATTAGACATTTTTTAAGGATAACCACATGGCAGCAACAAATAACCTAAAATGACTTGCATTCAGATCTTAACCTTTGTCAAATGTTCTCTTCAATAACTAGCACTGCGGTAGTCAAATTGGATCACAAAAAATCAATTTTAAATTATATTTCACGTTATAAACTACTAATAATAAAATAAATTAAAATTAAGAAGCAGAAAATAATATTAGATACAATTTTAATGGACACAATTGGACGAGAGATTTACTACAAAGATTCTCAATGATTAATGAAGTGTCAATATTTGGTTTGTAAGCTTTTCTGTGATTGGTCAAGAACCTGTATCATAATGACAACTGTATCGAAATGTGTATCATTATGCAACTGGTTATAGCCATTACATGGCAGCGTTATACAATGGGAGTAGAAAAATAATTATGTATGAGAACCACCATTAATCTTTTTATGTTCATTCAATTCTTAAGTAATTCTCCAAAAGCAAACATCTCTCTTCAATAAGCCTTAAGATCGATTCTGACAGTACAGTAAAAATGATCGATCGGTCAGTACAGTAAAAATGCAAACTTCTTGGACGGCAAATAACAGACCACTTCATCTCTTGGAACGCTAAAAAATGTCCAATTCAATGGCAGCACACATGCCTTAACGTTTCTTTCCTGAAAAATATTTTATGTACATGAGAAGGCTTTCTACTTTTGCAGAAATTGTTTACAAATCAAACTTCTTTGCGCTTAGTTTTTAAATTTTCATCGTTTTTAAATTATGAAAACAAAACGAGATTAAAGAGTGTGTTCATTATATTGTTTACATTCGTAAAAGTATTTCATGAAAAACAAAGTTCTAGTTCCTTTCTCATTTTCAAATGTTTTTTAAATAATTATGTTCCATGTTCAAAACAAAAACAGTACTGGGAATGAATTCACTAACATTCGCTGTGACCGCCATGTAATTGTAGACTGAGCTCCCCGAATATTCGATTTTCTTTAAATTCGGAATTGTTTAAATTCTGTATATTGATACTTCTTTAATCTGATTTACTTTTATTTAGCATTTTATTCTAGTATTTGAATAACACTTCTATAATTAAAGTTCAATAAGTTATAGTAATCTACAAGGAAAGGGAGGCGATTTTATTTCTTAGTTTACGAGGAAAGAGAGACAATAAGAACTCTAAATCAGTACCATAAAATGTCAGTGCTGCGATAGATAGACGGAAGAGACTCCACGCAAGCTCTTAGACCCGATACACACGCTTCCTTTTGACCAACGAGTTCGCGCATGCGCACAGAGCCTCTAGTGCCCGAGAAGGTAATCTGCGCATGCGCGCCTTTGCTAAAACTCATTAAAAGGAATCATCATCGTTCATCAAAAAGTAGCGTGTACATCGGGTGCAGAGTAAGAATTCTGTTTCGGGTGACGCCATCCGCAGTGATCGAGCTCGCATGTGCGTGTGTATGTGCGTAGGGCGCATCGCTTTCGAGAAGCTGACGGAAATGGACTACCGAGGCAGCACGTACTACACCGTCAAGAACCTCACGCTCTACGAGTGCCAGGGCTGGTGCCGCGAGGAGACGGACTGCCAGGCCGCCGCATTCAGGTGAGTTAGCGTCAGCTCTCTAACCATTGCACAAACGTGTCTAGAGACACCGGAAACAGCTTTTTATAGCATTCATGCAAGGAAACGAGTATTTACGACATCCACTGTTTATTGATTGGAAAGAATTCGCGTATGACAAAGACATCTTGGCATATAAAACTGAGTACTTCCAAGTAAGAAAGACACTAGAGCGCCATCAATCAACATGGCTGCCGCCCCGCGTATTAAAAATGATCCCAACAGTATCATCTTACAATTTTCCATGAATACGAACAAAAAAAATAATGTAACTCGATGAATGTGTCTTTGGTTTTCAAAATGCCGGACACTGGTTTCAAAATTTACCTACCTACACTGGTTTCAAAATTTCATTCGTAATTTTTATTTTCTGTACTAGTTAAGTAAATAACTATTTTTCGTACTCCTGCATGGAAACCACTACTTCAATTTTACTCTCTCGTATACGTACGTACATACGGAGTAACGTTATGTAGTACAGGGGAAGTTAAGTAATGCTGTGGGAAATCGATTTCGAAATTTATAGGTTTTGGGGTCCCATTACACCGAAAAAGCATCGTTGTTTCTTTTTCAAAACACACTAGAAACAATTTGTAGGGTATTTCCCAAAATGAATATTCCCCAGTTGATCTAGTCCCACTCGAAACTCTTAGAGATTTTAAAAATTCTTACAATTATCGCAACTTAGCCGATGTAGGTTATAACAATATTCGAGAGAACTTGGAGTCAAAGCAGTGATGATGATTTGATCGTATCTAGTACGATCTTCTTCGACTGTGATGATGATTTGATCGTATCTAGTACGATACTTCTTATGAAGTTTTGATGTACGTCTATTGTATGCACTATTTCGGTACGAAATTGGAACGCACTTTTCAGCAACGAATAGACGAATGATATGATGTTTAGCGGAGGGTTTTTGCTTGATCTCCCCATTCAGTTTCCGCTAATTTTCTAACAATATTATTCCAGGTCTTCGGTTCTTTATTATTTTAGTAAGCCTTTGGCAAGTTAAGAGTCTTGCATGTGGCAAATGACCACAGGGGGTTTACACTTACATTTTCGTGAATTCGATTCGAAAAACACGCGACTACTATGAAAGAGTCCTGCATATTCATTTTTTTTATCTGGAATGAAAAAATTTCATTTGTATACCAAAAACTCACTTTCTGTTCGATTTAAGCAAATATGACAATGTACTATCCGGTGATAAAACATTATTATTTTATCAATGAGCCCATTCCTAAGTTTAAATCGATTCCTTTCCATGTCTTTCAATTACTTTTAATCTCAGTTCTCTTTTTCTATCATTTCACGTATATCAATCCCAAGGTGTCTCTTTACTAAGCCATCGCATCTACTTAGTTCCTTTTTTTGTCAGTTTCACTTTTTGACTTTCTCATTTTTCGGTAAATTCATTACAAATATCCAGTGGCGTATCTACGGTATGGCAGGCATGGCACGTGCCATGGGCGCCACTCACTAGGAGCTCTATTTACAGTATACCCATTAAAACAAATAATAACAACCTTCATTTCAAGCATCCCCACAGGGGCGCAAATTCTATGCTTGCCATGGGCGCCTGAATACCTAGATACGCCTCTGCAAATATCCTATCCCTTTCTGTAGTACAGTTCAACGAACTTCAGAGTATTACTATTAGAGATTGCTACTAATAATAATCGTAAAATTTAAAGAGTTCAGAAATACAACCGAATGTCTTTCTTTTATTTTTTCATTAATTTACTTTTAATACAGTTATACTGATCTCCATTGTGTCAGAAAAAGAGTTCATATGAGAATGAAGGTAGAGAAGCTTCAGATGGTAACTGTCACCTTCATACAGCTCTCTTGAAGTCACAACATGAATATTTGTATATTTTTATCTAACAAAATTACCGCTTCTCGACAATCGACAATAAAAGGCGTAATGTTTCAATAAACATTGAAAATGTATTTATG
Source organism: Acheta domesticus (assembly GCA_031308135.1). Lineage (NCBI taxonomy): Eukaryota > Metazoa > Arthropoda > Insecta > Orthoptera > Gryllidae > Acheta > Acheta domesticus. The sequence continues at coordinate 36,595,637 of JAHLJT010000631.1, read as the reverse complement.
GTAGATGCTTAGATCTTCTACCCCCAAGAATACATGTCCTATTGTGCTAATAAAATCTCCTCGTGGAAAGTAAAAAGACAGTACCTTTTTCGGATTTACGAAGGAGCTTTAAATGTATATTTTATTTGGTATGCCTTACAAGCATTATTTTCGATACAGTAATGTTTCACTTGTGTCCTAATTGAAACTTAAAAGCTTTCTGTTGGAAGTCAATATTATACGAGAAACAGTGATGTAACTATAACTTGTTTTTCAGAGCAATTGATGGGGAAGGATAGATTTATTGGTTTCATGTTGAAACGGATTTTCCGTTAATTCGCTTTATTCTTGGAAGTTCATATGCTTGTTCATGTCAGAACATTTTCGCCCCTGCTTAATTTTTAATAGCAAAATAGTAATGAACGTTACTTTCACAATTTTTTAAAATTTAATTCCCTATTTTTCAAAGTTCATTGGATTTTTTAAAATAAATTGTAACTGTTTTGTATCCACAGATACTTGTAAATGCAATGTAATTACATCGCTTTCTCAAGACCCCCTTGGCAACTAGAGGAGGCATCTCGACATACACGAGTGTACTGCTGATTGCATATGCCCCTGCAGCACAGTCTCGCTCCGTCCAACCACCTTTACCCGATTTGCATTTCTTCCGTGCTCTAGTATCTTACCACTTCCAATAATTTACATAGTGAAACTTTCAGAATAGAGTTAATCTGGCATTTGAAAATATGAAATTTGAGGCCAAAATTCTGCTGATTTGATTATTATAACACCACACTGAAAACTTATTCAATCAAACTTAAGCAATACTTGTACTTTGACTTTTTTCGTATCCAAAAGGAACGATAAAGATATCCCTTCATGAACACTTTTTAGTTAAGCTTCTTGATGAATACATTGGGGGCAAGGAAATGTATTAGTTGTCTTTTTGTTACAGCTTTGTAGTAAATCCATTGACACCAAAGCAAGAAACACTGTGTATGTTGCAAAATGAAACATCTGCCACAAATCCATCAGCAGTTCCACAGCGGTCTGTCAACTTGTACTATATGGTCAAAATGCAGATACGCTCAGGTAAGAGGAATGTATTGATTTTTAAGATTTCTAAGCAAAGTAATGATAGAACTTGCCACTGGTTTTCTTCCACATCACTGTTTAATTAAAGTATGATAATTACAAAACTAATTATATAATAGGATGCATAATGAGTCACTAACAACACAGTGCTATTTAAGATATGAAGTGTATTTTAAAAATACATCATCTGTTTTAACTAGAAAGTTAAGAAACATCCAAGGAAAAAAATATGTATCTTCTAAGGTAACCAGAAAAATTATTTATTTGTAATTTCTTGAAAGTATTAATTAATTAATTAACTAATAATTAATAAAAGAAAGAAAAAAAGCTTTCTTATTATGTGAAATCCAAATATAGCATTACATTATTAACTATTTCAAGTCAAAGAATAGGCTTCTTCATATGCTTTTGTTCATCTTCAATTTGTTTCACTGAAGTTCTTCATGGCTTATTAATGATATTCAATTGGTTTTCTTTTGTAGATAATGTCTGCTTGAGGCCGTGGGCTTTTGAAAGAGTACCCAACAAGATGATTCGAGGGTTGGATAATGCCCTAATCTACACATCAACCAAAGAAGCCTGTCTTGCTGCATGCCTCAATGAGGTAGGTGGTAAACACAAAGAATATGTGCATTATTAACAAACTGAGAAAAAAGATGAATAACTTATTTTAAAATATTTCAGGATCGTTTCATTTGCCGCTCAGTAGAATACAACTATGTTACCCTCCAGTGCCACCTCAGCGAGTCTGACCGTCGAACAACTGGACAATATGTTCAGTTTGTTGACGCACAAGGTGTAGATTATTTTGAAAATCTCTGCTTGAAAGGTAATCAAATCACTTTTTATTATAATCCACAAACTAACAATTCAAATGGAATTTATTTTGTTTTGGGGTACTAATATCACCAAAATAATTTCATAATTTAAGATGACAAACCCATTAAGTTTTACACTGAATCTGAATTTACTGCTTACAGCTAACCAGGCATGCAAGGGCTCCCGATCTTATGGAGTTCCAAGAATTGGTGTTGCAGATGACAAGGTGTCTCAATATGTCAGCCTTCACTATTATGTAGATAAAGAGATGCAGGTAAGTTTATATTTGAAATAACTTGAAACTTCACTAACATAAAATAAAAATTTATAAAAATTATTAATTATAAAATATGTTATAATTACAACAAAATCTTATGGGCATTAAAAACTAACATCATGTTCATGAATACTTTTAGGTCAACAGTGAAGCTGCCTGCAAATTGGCTTGTGAAATCGAAACCGAATTTTTGTGCCGATCTTTCCTGTATCGTGGACCGCCTATTGGAAGTAAATACAACTGCCAACTCTTCCACCTTGACCACAAGACATTGCCTGATGGTCCCAGCACATACCTCAATGCTGAAAGGCCACTCATTGATAGTGGAGAGAGAGTTGGCACTTATTATGAAAATAGCTGTGACAGTAAGTACATAAATATCCAAAAGATCCTAGTTCAACTTTCACTGTTACACTGTGAGATGTGACACTTTGTAAACTGATAATAAATTTATGTTTTCAGAATCAACAAGCACCACCCCCCATGAAACATTACCTGTTGTCTTTGACAGTACCGAGGAGCCAAATCTCAACCTCACCCGTAATGACATCAACTGTGATTCAAAGGGAACTTGTTATGATGGTAATGTATTCCTATTGATTACATAATAGTAAATACTTCTCAACTACAAGTCACATTCCTACCTTTCTACAAAAAATGTGCTCTTTCCTAAAAATCTGAAATATCTTATCTCTATTCACAGTCTCAGTCAACTGCAAAGACACCAGAATTGCTGTTCTTGTCCGTACAAATAAACCTTTCAATGGTCGCATCTATGCTCTTGGAAGATCTGAAACTTGCAACATTGATGTACACAACAGTGACCAATTTAGATTAGATCTCACTATGACTGGCCAAGATTGTAACACACAGTCTGTGGTGCGTATTTTAAAAACAAAATTGCTAATGTATAATGTTAAATCTTCCTAAATGAATTGAAATAATAAATATTACATTTCTGCTTCAGACTGGTGTGTACACCAACACAGTTGTTTTGCAACATCACAGTGTAGTGATGACCAAAGCAGACAAAATTTATAAAGTGAAATGTACATATGATATGACATCAAAGAACATTACATTCGGAATGATGCCAATCAGGTAAGACCTTGTAATTAACTTTAAAATTGTTTAAATTATTTAGAGTACTTTTTTTAAATATATTTGCAAACATAGTAAAATGTATAAACTAGTCATAAAATGAAGAACAGAGGTCAAAAATATATGGCAATTGCATTAAATGCAAATTTTTTTCAATGGTACATCATGATACCCAAAATATCAATGTCTTTAATATTAAAATTCTGAATTCATTTTCCTATCATCTGAGAGGTACAGAATCAACCTGACCATCCACTGTACTATATCAAGTACTTTCAAGGCTGCAAGTTGCACCTTCAAAACTTTATGAGTGTCTGGGGAAAGATCCATCAATTTCAAATGGGAAAATGGATCAAGAAAAGTTGTAATTATACATTAGGTTTCCCAAATAGATCTGTAAATATTCTCACAATTTTAAAACCAAAATGTTATGTGCCACAGGGATCCAGAAATGATCAGCATTACCTCTGCACCAGAAGCACCTCCGCCACGTATTCGCATTCTGGACAGCAGAGGCCGTGAAGTGGAGACTGTGCGCATTGGAGACAAGCTCACATTCCGTATTGAAATTCCAGAAGATAGTAGGTTTCATTTCTGTTAATTTGTAGACAATAATTAACTAATACCATTATTGCTGTCATTTGTGTAAAACAAATTCTATATGCTGAAAACAATGTGTTCTGTTGCAGCACCTTACGGTATTTTTGCTAGAAGTTGTGTAGCCATGGCCAAGGATTCAAAGAGCACCTTCCAAATAATTGATGATGAAGGGTAAGACAAGAAACATTAAAAACCTGAATTACCAACAATGATATTAAAAGTTACCAGTAATATTAGGTGGTGTTGTTCACTTAATAAAATCATTTTTCGATATCAGGTGCCCAGTAGATCCCAGCATCTTCCCAAGCTTCACCCCTGATGGCAATGCCCTTCAGTCAGTGTATGAAGCCTTCCGATTCACAGAATCATATGGTGTAATCTTCCAGTGCAACGTCAAATACTGTTTAGGACCATGTGAACCAGTAAGTTAATTTATCCTTTTCTCTTCCAGGCACAATAGAGTGGATACCAGATGAACAAAAACTTCAACAGAAAAGTCATTCTTCCTTTTCTTTGTTCTAGGCTGTCTGTGACTGGGGTCATGAATCAGTTGAGTCATGGGGCAGAAAGAAGAGATCCATCGCTTCCAACCACAGCGACTCTGAATCAGAGAGTGATGATATGACCCTTAGTCAAGAAATTTTGGTGCTGGACTTTGGAGATGAAAAGAACAGCCAATTTCTCAGAAATGAGGCTCCTTCATCAGACTTCGGAAAAGGTAATGAGTTGACTTCATATTCCACTACTTCACACAATTGCACATTTCTTCCAACTAATTTTAATAATCTTTTACAGACAAAACTGTTACCATCATGGAGCCTTGTCCCACCAAGACATCAGTATTAGCTCTGGGAGTCACATGTGCTCTCCTCATCCTTATTTATATCAGCACCATCTTCTGTTACTACATGAAGAAGTGGTTAACACCACGTAAAGTTATTGCCTGAGTCATCGAAAATCTGTGATCGTGTGATACACTAGAAATGTAACAAGTTCATCCAATCAACAGAGACAACTCCATGACTTGGAAGAATACACACTCAAAAACACTCATTTTTTATGTTTTACAACAAGTTGCTTGAAAGATTAAGAACTGCAAATTTGTGAATCTTACTCAGTTTGCAAAGTATATCATCCATCAGCTTCCGAGATGCATTAAAGGAGGAAATAGTGTACAATAGGAGAAAACAATAGAGTACACAAAGTATTGTTAAGAAAGGATGAAGGAGCAATGCATCCTTACGCAGGTGGATTGGGCATTTCTGAGTAACGAATATATTAAAATTCTTGGCCCAAAGCCAGTGAAAACTTAAATGAAGATTAACAACCATAGAGATGGTAGTCCATCTACTATGTAATTAGATGATTAACAACTGTACAGGAATATTATTCATATGTGTAGGCCCACATCTTAAATTCTTTGGCATACTGGGGCAAGTGAAAAGCACAAGTATTTCTAATTTTGTCCAGCCAAAGAGCTTCTCACAAGTGACTGGAGATCAAATACCAAATCCTATTCACTCAACCTCCAGGGTGTTTCTCAGCAAGGGGCAAGTCCTTTTCTTTGTATGTCAAAGCAGTAAAGGAAGGTGTGGGCCTTCAGCATATGGACCGAACCATGCAATGTGAAAGTGGTGGCTTGCAAAAATTTAGAGAAATTTCATCAGCCATACTCACATGGCTCGTTTGGCAAATGGGAAATGGTGAATGGATGTTTTTGTAATAACCTGCAGGTTAGTCATTCTGATAATTCTAATTTAAAGCTTTTGTAAATAATTTATAACACTATTTATGTCAATTACTGTTTTCAGTAATAAATTATTTCGTAATAAATTATTTGAAGTTTTGGAATAATTTCTAACATGATTAACTTTTAATCAAAATATTCCTCATTCAAAAGTACCCATACCTCTTTCATTTTCCTAAACATCATTAAGGGCTATTAAATCACATGAGACAGAGCATTAAGCAACAATGAGAAGAACTAAAGAACATATATGTTTAGTGGTGAAGATTAGGCATAATTCAAATTAATAAAACCAATAAAGTAAGAGGTAGTAAGAGGTAACCAAAGAGTGTAGGTCTATTTAATAAAAAATAAAGTTAGGCATTGGAAAACAAAATTTAGAAGTGAACTGAAAAAATGTTGAAAGTACATTTCATCACAATGAAACAATGTATGTCCAAACCCAGAACATGCTTCCATGCAACGACCCAAATAGTAGCAGAACACATAAGACATTGAAACTAATAATTCTTATAGTTACTTTTTGCAACAATCCATGCATATTAATTTTATTTTTGTGTTTTCATGAGGCTTGTAGGTCCAATCAAAAATGCTAAAGCAGTGAAGTTCTTTTTTCTTTTCCTTCTTTTGTGTTAGTGAATTCCCTTGATGTAAGCCATGATTAATCATCTCAAATGTACATAAATGCAAAATTAAAATACCATTTTCAGTTCAACATTAGTCAAGATTGTTATAATATTAATGTACAGTACTTGCTTAATTTACTCAGTCAAATCACTTTCAATTGTTTTTCATGCAACTTCTATTTTGATTAGGATATTAATTAAAAGTATCACAAAGTAGGAAACAACTAAGTAATATTCTCTTATGATTTCTTAATTTCATATAGATTGTTTTCATTATATGAAAAATGACTTTAAATAATTAAAATTAAAATATGAAAACATGTGAAGTTTCACTGATTTCAAAAGATTAAATACTGTTGATTACTCTAGTGTGTAAATGTAAACTTTTCACTAGATTAAACAATTGAATTGGTAAGCAAATGTTCACAAATCTTTAGATTCTTACTTCAAAGTGGCATACCGTTCTGCTGTCCTGTATCTGATTAATTACCAATATTGAGAAAAATACTTTCAAACATTTTTGTTAACCAAATTGATACATTTGATATCATTGTGAGAAGAGTGTGGTATATGTAGAATACATATTTCATTATGTTTTAAACTAAAGGACAAACTATCTCTAAGTTAAGGGGAATAATTCAAAACAAAACTACATAGTAATAAAATTAAAGAGCAGAAGAGTTGAAAACTTACTTAATTTCATTCATTACTTTCGTAGACAGGAATTGTTCTTCCCTTGCCGCCTGTTGGTTCGCATCGTCTTTCATGTTCCCTGCAATAAGTACCGTACTTATTTTCCCCCCCTGGGAAGCTAGGAGCACGAAAAATATAATTTATCTTATGTACAAACAACACTAAATCGACGAAGACCATTTCAAGAAACGTTGTGCAAACCACAAAGAGGAATGATGAACATGAAAGAATTTTATACAAGCTTACGATACTGTACGACAACTCCCAAAAGACGTGCATCCACACACGCACTGGTCGCACAATATTACGAAAGATTTCTATTTCGATATGCTTTTGTTCCTGACCGCGAGGTAGCTTCACGTGCGAAAGACCAAAAGTATTCAGATGTCATAATTTTGTAAATGTATTTATTACAAGTGTGTACTACGTTACGCATTTTGCTCATTACCACTCTCAACCAGAGACGGATAAACAACTTTGCCGTCAGCAGGCACGCGAAAAATTATCGTCTTTTTTTCCCCTTCATTTTTTTCTTTTTCAAAACACCCAGGAAAATATTCTTGATATTAATAATTTATGCGTGTTCAATGTTTTCTGTGGGGAATCAATTAAATTTTAAATCACATATTTTGATGTATAGAAATAACGCTAATTAATCATGATTTTTGTAGTTAGGCATATTTATTATTCTACCATTATTCTATCTTTAGGTCTTAAAATTACGTAATGTATACATTTTACAGAGCACAGAGCACAAAACCATATACAGAGCACCAAACCCAGCCTGCCGGCTGTTATTTCCAGGGATAAGTTTCCCTACCTTTGTATACCCATACCCTTTGAAGGCATAAGAAGTTTCCTTTGAGATCCAGCTCTCCATACAGTGCCCATTTGCCATGTCGGCGCCTCTGTCTGTGCCTCTTCCATAGGAGTTGAGCGCTGGCGCGCTATCATCGTGTCCTGTATTATTTCAGTAGTATACCTTTGCGTTCCGGCTCTCACACCCAACCAATCTTTATAAATGAGGGCTCTAAAGAAAGAGAATTTCATGGAGACTTGACGAATTCCACTTTGACTTTGAAAATATGAAGGATTTGTTTGAAAAAACGCATCCAATTATTCAAGTAAAATGCAACCAGCAACATTTGCCAAAGTTTTCGTCAAATAACTCCTAAACAAAGCGTCTTAAGGCCTTAATAACTAAAATTTTGAGGCCAAAGGCCTCAAAGAAACTTTTTTCACACTATAATGTACAAGATGAGACATTCCTCGATCCATTCAATTAACTTTTCGGTTCCACGCTTCAATACTATCAAGGCTACCTCAATATATCAGCCTTTCCTGCTGGTAGCAATATTTGTGGCGACACGCTTAGAAGGCTTAGATTTGACAATCTTTATTTACGCTTTCTGTTAACACTGTAGTTTGTGCAGTCTGACGAGGTTTATTTGCATAATCATTAATTCAAGATTTGCTCTCCAGCAACAACTAGAAGTACTATTATAGTTGCTTGATAGCTATGAAGATTGTTTCTTTGCGTGTAGTGAAACCAATCAATTAACGTTTTACTGGTGTCGGTAAGAGCTTTGTTCCTAATTGAGGAGGGATGTGGGTGCACAGAGAAGAGTGAAGACTGTGTGTTTACCTGTACCAGAATTTTCGTTATCATTCGATGAAATTTTAAACTCAACGGGTTCAGACACGTAGCTTTCTCAAATGTAAAAAGCTTTTCTAATATTTTTGTGACTCACGAGAAGCTAAAAGCTAGCTGTCAAAGAATATTGAATAATTACTTCAAATGTCTTTAAGGCAGTGCTGTGAATTGTTCCAAGAAAACTCTCGATGATACTGAATAAATATTTATTGAAAATTTATTTTAAACATCAATTGCTTTGTTTTTTATTTTATTTGATATTGTGTTAGTACATTGCAAGTTACCTTTATATATTTTTAAACAAATAAACACGTTTAGTTAACTACTTCCCCTCTTAAAATGGAAATATAAGGACAGGGATCTAACATAGGGTCTAACATTTGAGAGTTCTCGCACGGGTACGCGGAGGTAGTAGGGGAAAGCTTGTGTGCAACACAAAGAACAAACGTTTTAAATTAGCTAAAGTAAAATAGCTTAAAATAAATGAAAAACAAAAATTAAATCGCGCTGGCCTACAGTACTACGTGAATTAATTAAAAAAAGCAAGTAAATTTAAAATTATAGAAAGAATAGGAGAAGTCACTCGACAACTGCCAACGTTCGCAGTCAAAAGGCACGATTTAAATGTTGGTGGTGTCTGGAAGTATGTACATCAACGGTCAGCTGCAAACTCATATTGTAAATAATACACCGTATGGTATTAAACTCAAAGGTGTCGGTACATTAAGATATTCAATATATCTTAACATCGTTTGAATTAATATTATAACATCGTTTGAGTAACATTCCCATGTACCGAAGTGAAGTCTAAGCCTACTAAATTGTTTCCAATGGTAACAAATTGTACTTAGTGCTCAAAGGTGAAAATATTAGTTTATTTTTTGGCTCGGAATTGCTTTTCTTGAGATACGTAAGAACGCTGAAAATAATCCAATACTTTTTAATACACAAATAATTTTTCAATTTTCGCACCCCAGCAAGCTGGCACCCTGACTCTCCAAAACCCCCTCTGTCCCTCACAACAAATCAAGGAAAGTCAAATAATATTGCAAAGAGTAGGGTTGTACTTGGTCGATCGGTATTTACGCACTACTTTGCTTTGCTTTCTGAAGAGTAAAAACCTTTTCTATTAGGTTTGTGACTATCAAGGAAAGCCAAATGCTAACTCTCAAGGAGGAGTGAATACTTGGTTCAATGTTGTTTTTAAAGAAGTATGAATTGTTCCGAGAACATCTCCCTATAATGCTGAATTTTATTAAAAATTTGTTTTCAACATCAATTGTATTGTTATTTTTGTTTGATATTCTGCAAGTACATTTATACATTTTTTAAACAAATAAACACGTTTTATTAATGACTTTCCTTCTTAATTGAAAGGATAGACAAATGGATAGGGAAAGGGTGGGTTTTAACATGCGAGAGTTCTCGCACGGGTACGCTAGTTCGTACTTAATCAACTACGAGAAAACGCTTCAGGCAGCCCCAAATGGCTAGAATTCATACCCACCAAATTACTGCGAATTTGCAGACTTCTCGTATTGATAAGTAAAACTAAATGATTCGTCAAGGATACGATTTTTTTTTGTAAGAATTAGGAGTTTTGGATAATAATATTGTTTTTTATACCTCTTACAGTTGTAGTACGTAGAAAATAGTAACTTGGTAATGAACTGATGGTGATAAACTTCATTTAAACTTCGTTTTCTTATGATAGGCTTAATTGTTTTGTTACATGATGACTTGTAATTTAAATGTTATTTGCATATCTAGCTACAGCTTGCGATAAGAATGTACATATTGAAAATTCAGTTCAATGTTCGTTGATCACTGAATTTTCAAAAAATGCAAAAGTTCAGTTTTTTCGACGTCGTCCGACGAAAAATCGATTGACAACAAAACGACTGACGATTCATATTCCCCCACACCCAAATTCATATTCTCCTATCGATTTGGGCGAACTGATTAGTTTCGGGGCGCGTCAAATGCTACGGTCGTTAGTCCCGTAAGTGTAGTATTTATTCATGACAGGTTGCGGTGATCTTCCCCCACTGAATGGGCTTACTTCTACGTCGGCTAAGCGGAATTTTCCCCAACCAGGTATCTCCTACCAGCGGGGCTGCGCCACGGCTGGAACAAACCCCTAAGCTCTCGACATGTATGGTAGTGTAGTGCGTATGTATATAAGGTGTGAGGATAGGACAAGGAAGAGGAAGGAAGTATTGCACGCTGTCCTTTGTGTTTGTTAGGGTACTGCCCTAACAAACTGCTATTAGTGTACTGCCCCCTTTCGCTGGTGTTGATGGTAAAAGCTACGGAACAGCCGGCCGCTAGAATTCTCCTCCAGACTGTGGCTGATTTCAAACTACCTATGTAGTCGAAACCGTGCCTCCGTCGGAAGTCGAAAAGTATGAGTATTTCAGCCTAATTGTTGAATTTGTAAATTCGAGAATTTTCCCCGTTCCATTTGCTACTCTCAGAAGATATGGGTTTGGAATACAACGCCGCACACCCCACCGCGATGGTTTGAAATTCTGAGAATTCCTTTTCATTATTGGGAGATGTAATAGCTATACGAAACGCATTTACTGTTGAATGTGAGTTGATATATTAGTTTTAAAAGAATTCGTTTTCGCACTTAAGATCTACGATTTGTAATGGGTTTTATCAAAAGATGACTGAGGTGTGTTCGTATGGACGGAAATTGCTGTGTAATAATATTTCATAACCGTTACTAATGTCGAGAAAGAACCACTAGTTTTATTGTAGTTTTTAATAATAACTGAGGGATTATTTTCTGTCTTGAACTCACTTATACTCTCCAAGTTTTGTAACCATTTTTGCTACACTTGCATTGCAAAGCGTTTGATTTTCGTTTTGTAAACTTTTTTTTCTCACTTAATAACTTCTATCACTATTACTTTTTAAGATATCTGCCTTTTACTTTCCCGTACATGTACGTATATATGGAGTAATGTATGTAGTGTAGAGAAGGATATGCCCTACTATGTAATGCTGCGGAAAATCGATTTTGAGATTTCAACGGAAACACACGTTTTGGGGTCCCATGAAACCAATTTTCTTTTTAACCCTTCGTCTGTATACAACACCAGCGCCTAAAATATTCGTTGGATTTGTTTCCAAAATGAATATTCTCCAGTCGATCAGGCCTGACTCAAAGCTTCGCGAGTTTGAAAAAACATTCTTTAATATTTGAAGGCACTTGACATGAAGCCCTTCAAAGTTTTCTCAAAAACGGCTTCAAATTTGTTCTTCAATTTTTTGAAAGGATAGTGTTAAATGGATTGAATGACATGACATAAACGTCACTTTAAGTACCTATTTTTGGTTATTCAAAAATTAAAGAAATGTAATTTTTTAAATATCTTTCAAGCCTTTCATATTTACATTATCAGTGATGTGTATACATTATTGCATTTGTGAGTACAATTGTTTCAAATAATTTTTATATTACGTTTCTCGAAAAAGCAAACCATTTGGATGAAAACGAGCTTCAAAATGCGCATTTTCAGAAACGCTCAAATTACATTTTCTCAAAATCGGCTCCAAATTTTTTCACAGAGGAGGAGGTTTTACTTTTCTACCATATTCTTAGTTATGTTTCCGTTCTACCATTACGGGACGGAACAATTGAGAAACTGAAAAAATGCCGTTTGGGCGGCGATAGATGGCAATTGGGAAGAGGGTGTGGCTAAATTGAAAAGCTAGCCCAGACCAAAGAAATCAAGAAACGATCTAGTACGAGAAAGTCTGAGCCATTTTGTAGCACGACTAGTTTTAGGTGTAGCGATGAACGTACGTTAGTTTGCGCCCTGACTGGGTTGCTCCGTACTCTTTTTAGAGCGCTCCTCGTCTATTTGTAGTTCTGGGGAAGATCCCCAGATGTATATGCTGGAGATGAGCTGCTTCTGGTTGCACTAAACCTTGCTGCTAAATTTGCCCCAGGTTTTGCATTATATTCTGTGGCAAGTTCTCACTCAATGTGGCTGAAATGGTAAGCACCCAACACCATGTTGCAGCAACAACTGACTACTTTGATACGCGATCATAATGTTATTTTCCCCTGAGGTGGTACGGGAAGTATTTTCTAAGCTCATTTCCCCACCATTTGTTACATTCTTTGTCAATTGTATATGCTGTCCCGTATCGGGCAGCCGTTTTCACACTTTACTTACACACACACACACCTAGTGTTAACAGATAATTACATCCACTTTCGGGATTAATAAAATAACAATTAAGTCCTACACCCGGTTGTACTCGTGAATCACTTCCATTAATACTATCAGTGTCGACTACCAATAACCTCATTGGTTTACAGTTGTAGAGCGCTTATCGCAAGGAGCTACTCTCGTGGATGTCTTGCTACTGAGACGTACTAGAAAAGAATAACACAGACGACTGTTTCTGTTTGATATTTACAATGTATTTACAATTATAGTACAAAGATTATTATACAAAATTTAACCCCTTGGCAACCTTTCAATTCCCTTAGCCGCGAAACCCCGCGACCGTCCCTAGGCCTAGCCCAGTACCACTGCTCGAGAGCAGGAAAAAGCAACGCGAAGTGCGAAGCTGTCGGACATAGAGTCCCGTAGCTACAGAAGTTACATGGCCTGACGCCAAAACCGATCTTCGACCTGAAGATCACGTGCAAAGATAGCACTCGAGATACCACCCGTCTTTCGACACCCTGCGTATTCCGCGAGGCGTGTGTCGGCGCAGCCCCCACTCTACAAGCGGCGGGCGTCATTCGGCTCGCTGGCCAGCCCTCTCTAGGGCGCAACCGACCTCACCCAGACTCGCGCCCGCGCGCGCCCTTTTCTCCCAGTTATTTTGGTGGCGGGATTTCCCTGCCCGGCGAGTGCCGGCGAGGCGCCGTCGCGTTCCACCCCCATCCCCCATCCGGCTTAGGAGCGAGTTTCCCGAAGCGGCCCGCCGCAGCGGCGCTCTACCCCGCGACGCCACACTACCACGGAGCCGATCTATTGAAGACGTATAGAAGGACGAGACGTATAGAAGTGATTTGGAGAAATGTGCAGGTTCTGATGAAAAACAACCAAATTTTAAATAGTATAATAGCCATAAAAGCGTTTTAAAGTGTTTTTTGTCGTTTGCCAGTTAAAATGTGATTTATAGAAACGAATATTTTACTTTGATCTCTTTATTTAAGGTGTACCAGAGGCACAGTACGGCCATTGATGTGCGTTTTACGACCGCGACCGGTTGACTGTTAAATCTCTGTCTTGCACAAAAGCGCACATCTAATTTATTCTGTCCGTTTACTACCCTCTACCCCCGAACGCTCCGAGTGTCGAGAAACCGCTCGGAAAATCGGCACACTGAGCTCTTGGCTGGCCCATATCTTACCGGTAGGAGAGGGGATTGAACCATACAACGAACGCACGCTGTGTAAGGGCCGCTGGGTCCCAGCGTTATCTTCGACGTTGCCGCCTCTTATGAGGATTGGAGCGCGGACGACCGAGCGATTTAATACAGATCTCAACAGAACAGATTATTCAGAACCTGGAAAAATGTGTGTCTCTGAAAAAGAATGTGGCCTATAATTGTTTTTAATGTGATTTATCTTGACATATTTTTGTTCTCATAATTTTCTCAGGCTACCGCCGGTAGCCCTGCTAGCACACAGTATACGCCACTGTTCCAATGCATCAACCATCATTTTCTACAGTGTTCGATTCTTTGATTAGTATTTATGAAAGTAGATGCCTCTTCACTCCGCGATATTCGTTTTTAGCACCAAAGCAAATTTCAAGGGTCGTAAAGATAAGGCCTCCAATATGCGACATTTATTTTGCTCACCCTTTTTCTTTCTTACCCACCTTTCACGTTTTCAACTAAATAAAATTATTGGACGAACTCTCACGCCTTTGCTTCTTTTCTCCTCATCCCCTCTTTTTTCCTCCTTTTATTACCTTCGTCTCAAAAGAGAAACAATCTGACTTCGTGGTTTTCGTTAATTGTTGTCCATCGGTACCAGCAACGCAAGAATTTCCATTTCGTTGTAAATACCCAGGGGCGTCCAGAAGAGGGGGAGCAGCTGGGACAACTTGCCCCAGGCCCGATTATTTTTTTATTGGAAAGAAATGAAAAAGTATTTATCTCTAATCCAAATTGAACGCTACAAGTTATGTCTAAAGCATAGAAAAATGAATTCTGTTTATGAATTGGGGGAGGAGGGAATTATTTGTTTGAAATAAGGAGCTTCCTTGAATCAACTGCCCCAGGTTCCTGGATTTCTCTTGGCGTTATTGAACTCCAGCACGCTTCGAAATTGCAGGAAATCAAACAGAAAGCAAGCATTTTTGTAGATTAATTTCTACACATCATGAATAGCATTTCTTTACCGAATGTAAGGTAAAGAAATAGTATTTCTTTACCATTTTTTCTTTACCGCAAGCTTTACCACAAATGTGGATAATTGTTTCTTGTAGTAAATAACTTTAACACATTGTGTAGTCAGAATCCAAATTTTGTGGATCCTTGATACCGAAACATTGGTTTATAGCAAAACGTCTGTCCATCCGCGAATAACCATGGAGAGGATTTTCACGAAAACTGACACATGCAGTGGCGTATGTCCGTGGCCCCAGTTCAAAAACTAAATTGGGGGCCCTCTGAAACAAAATATTTTGTTTTTTTCAACAAAAACAAGCGTGCTGAAAACGAATAGAAAAAACCGTATTAATCATAATTACAAAATTCAAATTCCAGCCCTGCGGACTTTCGCTTGGACAATATTTTTCTATAACGTCGTCCAAGTTCGATTTTAACGAGTTCATCACTTTACTCTGTGGACAATATGCGAAGGTACGCCAGTCTCTCCTGTCGCATCGAAATTTGCAGATAATTTTTGATTACTTTCAATTTTGAAAATGATCGCTCTGCAGTTGCAACCGTCGCGGGAATCGTTAGAAACGGTAAGAATACTGAGCAGTAAGCTAGCCGAAAGAATGAAATTCTCTATCTGGACCAAGTTAGCCTACTTCGAATGAACCTTTGGTTCTTCTGACAATGACGCGAGGACAATAGCTGGGTGAACAGTTGTGATAGTTACGTCGTCGTAGGCTTTCTCGTTGAATTTTTCGCTTTGATCCACAAGTTCTTCTGAATGCTGCAACAAAATTTGGGGCACTGATCCACGGGGGGGGAGAGGGGGCTCTTGCACATTATATTCCACTTATTTATTTGTCAAAAAACAGTAAAAAACTGTATATGACGTGTGGGCAAAGAAATTTATCTGCGCACGTTTTCTTGGGGGCCAGAATTAAAAAAAAACGAAAAATGAATTTAGAAAATAATTATTTTAGAAAAATAAAAATATTTGAAAAATGTTTTGTCCCGAGTTATAGAAAACCAATTTCAATGGTAAATGAACTACAAGCAAAAGGAGTGCTCAAAACGTGCGCGCAGTGAAGCTACATTTACGTCCAGAAGCAAAACAAGGGGCCATCTCAGCATTTGCTCAATGGATCAGGGAAACTGGACAAAAACCTGATCGAGATGGGGGTCATTGACCCAGAAGCTGAAGTACATTACTTGTTACAGGCGTATTAAATATTTTTTGAAAATGTATACAATGCAAACGTAAACTAATTCATTATATATCTTTGTTTTGTTTCATTAAACATTATTTTTCTTTTTCACGATCAGTATAGTCTCTAATTGTATAGAAACAGTTTTGCAGCAGAAAAGATTTTACTTTTAACTTAAATTTGTGTACCGACTTTAATTGTTTTATGTCATCTGGCAATGCGTTGTAAAGTAACGTACATATATTATATGTTGATTTCTTGTACTGAGCTGTTGATACTGACACTTGATGCACGTGATTTCTACGGCGTGTGTTGTAATTATTAATATCAATATTGCATGAAAATATGTTCCCTCCGATAAGTAGGTCATTTTTGACAAATATTACAGATTCGTAAATAAATAGACAAGGCAATGGTAAGATTCCCAGCTCAATGAAAAGAAGCTTGCAGGGATCACGTGGAAGGCATTTTTTCATTATTCGAATAATTTTCTTTTGCAGTCTGAAGGTCTGAATACTACAGGATGAGCTTCCCCAGAATATTATGCCATATCTCAGGCAGGAAGGCACATTTGCAAAATAAACGCAACGCGCTGCATGAAGGCTGACAGAATTTGAAAGAATTATGAATGCGTAGCATAATGAACTTAATTTAGTGTTTAATTCTGTTATATGTACATTCCATTTGAGGTTTGATTGAATTGAAAGACCTAAAAATTTTTGTTGCCTCAACATCAGCTAATTGCATATTGTTAATTTTCAATGGAACATGCGATTTCCGATTTGAGATGCAAAAATGCATTGAAACAGTTTTTCTTTCGTTAACAATTAATTTGTTATTATTAAACCAATTTGAAACTTCTGAAATTGTACTATTTACTGCTTCTTTTTTGCAAAGAACATTCGTGTCATCAGCAAACAGAACCGTTCTTCCATTTTTAATAGACGAGGGCATATCGTTTACATATAACAGAAAGAGAATAGGACCTAAGATCGAACCTTGCGGGACCCCATGCTCAATTGGCATGGGATCTTCACCCAATGAGCTACAGGCACCAGTTTGCGTCACAATATTAGCGGGAATTTTAAATACAGCCTGATACCAAAATTACCACATAGTCA
The DNA here is from genome assembly GCA_031308135.1 of Acheta domesticus. Taxonomy (NCBI): domain Eukaryota; kingdom Metazoa; phylum Arthropoda; class Insecta; order Orthoptera; family Gryllidae; genus Acheta; species Acheta domesticus. The sequence goes on along the minus strand of JAHLJT010000631.1, from coordinate 36,578,348 downwards.
CAAATCATTAGACATATGAAACATTTCTTTTAAATATTGCATCTTTTACACCTTCAACTTGTCATTTTTGTTTGGTTACCGTTGAAATTTATCTTTATGCCACTTTCAAAATGTTTCTCAACACTTCCCGCTCTCCATGCAACACTGCGGCCAGCGTCTGATCTGGCTTTTCACACGAGGTGCCCGTATTATACTCTCTGCCCGGGCCGGTAATACTATCCAAAATCTTTGTGTCCGTGTTGTGGTCACGTGGTTCCCGGCGTAACTGATGCTGCGCAGAAAGAGCAAATATCGGTGCGCCGTAACTCACCTATCTTTCCAACATGGAATGATAGCAAACCGGTCGATTATTTGATTCAAGCCAATAAATCGATGGCTCAGCTGACAAATCACACCATCTAAACAAAGTAAACATTAACTTTGAATCATTTTTCGCCGTCAGATTCACATCTTCGCACAGTTCATCTAAATGTAAATGTTCCCAACTCAATGTTTTTTCTCTTCAATCAAAATGTTACTTATTTAAAACTTGTAAATTGGCCAAATTATCATATTATTAACTGTTAAGGTGGGGAAGGAGATAGGCAATGTCGGGGTGCCTCCGACTCTCATATTTGCCACGCTGCCACTTGCAGCGTATCATGTAACATATTTTCTTTTCTGAATAAACAATAACAAAAAATGTTAATCTAAATGACGTTTCATTTTCTTTACACGTTTCTCGCAAAAGTCGACTTTTACGTCCGAATATGTACACAACTTTCGTGCATTGGATTTGGCTTTGTCAAAGTCACCTCTAAAATCTTTCAGATCCTTGCGAGCTGCTTCAATCACATCCCGTGCTCGGCAAAGATCAAAATCAGATTTTTGCAGATTTTGCGACACAGCATTAGTCGCAACAATGTTTTTTAGTGCAATACAGGTTTGAAAACGAATTCGAACGTGTACATTTCCCCCTCCCCCTCAAGTTGCACACATTGCTTGATCAAATGTTCTTTGGCTTGTTAAAGTTATTTTTAATAAATCTTGCAAAACATTAGCATCGCTGAACTGAATCGCGAAAAAGGAGTAATTTCTGCTGGACCACCTAGCAGGACACAGACGCTTCAGATGTCGGTCTGCCCAACTTTAAATGAAATAATTGGGACCAAGAGACATCAAATTACAAATTTGTTCAAACCTCATAATAAAATACATAACTCAAACTTTACACTAGTCTCTTTATTGTATTAAACAAATCTCTTTCAGAACTGGTCTTTAGGTTGTGCTTCAAAGGCTACTTTAAAGGGTGAGACCAAAAAAATATTTTGAGGTCCCCAGGTAATTGCACATACCGGGCCGGCGGTAGTTACGGCACATTCCAATCGATCTAGCTGATGTCACGGCCCCTTGAATTTGAAATGGATATTTTGATTTTCAAAATGTGAAGACTCATTTACATTTTCAAAATTCTCAAAAAAGACTCAAAATTTTTTCGTTATGTTTTTTTCTGTAACAGCAAAGTACATCAATAGAAATATCGCAGGTCTGATTTTCGTTAAACTATAAATTTTCCAAAATTTCAAGTTAAAAATTTTTCAATTTCTTTCTTCACTAAAAATATTTAAGATACATTTTTTCTTAATGAAACGTGTTCATTAAAAAATCTTCAAAATTAGATCTTTAAATGAGGTCATGTACAATTTTTTTCAAAATTTTGCTTTCATGCAATTTTTCATGAAATAAAGGCAAATAACAATACCTTCTCAAAAACGTCTCCATATTTTTTCTTTATTACTTTTCTCAGATAGTGTTAAGTAGGATTACAAAAATGGCACAGGTCTAACGTTCATTGAACTCTCTTAATTTTCAAAACTTGCAAACGTGACAAATACAAGAAAGTAAGTACATGCTGCAGTACCACTAGTTTTAAAATCAACTTTGAACGTCACAATACTAGACTCAAAGAAATTAAGTCGGTCATCAATCAGCATCAGGTATATTTTCACATATTAAACATGTGAAGAAATATGTTATTACAGACTTCATTTATAAATATGAATGAATGAAAATAGATAAATCAATATTTTCCAAAAACCCTCTTCAAAAATATGAACACCCACAGAATAAGAACTAAAATTGATGACTATGAATTGTATATAAAGCAATTTAAATATTTTAATTACAAATAAACAAAATAAAAATAACATTTATATTTTACTATTATACAATGTACTGTATGGCAGACTGAGAGACTCTATAAAATCCCATACATCTGTTTTTGTCCACTCTCTTAATGGATTCACCCACTGAATTGAGGGATGATTCTTCTCTGCATGTGTTAACAATTGCAACATGTCTACAGAAAGAAAAATACATATTAGTGGTACATTAGTGGCATGTCCACAATATTATAAAATGATTTTCCAATACATACCAGAATTCTCATCTGAAGCACAGCCCACAAATACGGCTTTGAAGTGTTCATGAACATCAATAAATGCATTTAGAGTGTTGGTAAGAGGACCAGAAAACCTCTCCAGTTTCATATTATACCTATAAACAAAAGTACACATGTGGAACATCCATTCAAACCCAAATGAGAGCAATCCATAATCTTCTTGTTTGTTTTTTTACACATGTACAAAAATATAAATTGAAACTTTTTTGTATACATTTGATAAGTATATCCTAATTGTAACAAAATTATCACACATAATAGAGCAGAAGTGTGAGTGTGGAAAACAAACCAAGAGAAAGTATACTGCGATTTTGTAGGAAGAGCTCTCAAGATAACTCAAATCCCATCTTCGCGATGGAATATGTCACGGCATTCACAGTTGTTCCGCTATACTGCGATTTTTGTAGGAAGAGCTCTCAAGATAACTCAAATCCCATCTTCGCGATGGAATATGTCACGGCATTCCGTATCATTCACAGTTGTTTCGTTAGATTTCGCACGATCGCAAACGTATGAAGCAGTGCTTGCGATCATGCGACTTCTACCGGCAAGACCGAGAAAAGACGCGAAATGCCGTGACATATTCCATCGCGAAGATGGGATTTGAGTTATCTTCAGAGCTCTTCCTACAAAAATCGCAGTATAGATTTCGCACGATCGCGACCGTATGAAGCAGTGCTTGCGATCATGCGACTTCTACCGGCAAGACCGAGAAAAGACGCGAAATGCCGTGACATATTCCATCGCGAAGATGCTGCGAAGATGGGATTTGAGTTATCTTGAGAGCTCTTCCTACAAAAATCGCAGTATATATAGAAAATCATTGAAAAATAAACTTTTTCTCTCCAATCAGAACAAAACTCCCCTCCACAATATGCCAAAGAAAAATGATGGTTCTGTATCAAAGCCTCCCACACAAAACCTCGCAAGTGTGCTACTCATGGATATGGAATCATTTCTCAAGGGAGCAGAAAATTGATTTAAAACAAGAAGAATGAAGAAATATGAATATCAGCAGACCTACATGTAACTTGTTACATGTATGACCCTGTAACATAAAGTACCATCGTGTGCAACTCAGAAACAATGTGTCCTAAACCTTTAAAACTAGATTTTAATGTAATTAGTACATTTTATACAATTTGGGCAGAATGCTTGTGCTCCCTCTCATCAAATTGCGCCGCCTGCTACTCGTGATCTCCTCGACATCGCCTCATGGCACTCGGCAACGCCCAGAAACAATGAAGCTCACGTGAATTGGGAATTGCATTTACCTCAAGCGCCTTCATGTACTGTAGCGCCATCTAGTGGAGTTACAATAATTGTACTATGCCTATGTTCTTCCCGCAAGTGCAAGCCATAAGTTGACATTTTTATCGCAATTGGATGCACAGTACAGTAGCGCATTAAGCGCGAACCAACGAACATTGATATTTATGTATTAAATTAATTTTCTGTATATTTTTTTCCAGAATTTTCCCGATGTTTTAATAATTATTCAGCTATTCGGGGCGGAGATGAATCCAACAAATCGGAGATAGTAAAAATGGGTCTAGTTCTTGAGTTATAAATGGTTCAATTAACCCGACTTTGTTTCATTTACTTAGATTCTGCACGTCTTTGAAAGGGTGGAGTAATATTGAGAAGCGCCGGACCATCAAAAATGTAATAGAATGTTCAAAAAGATCTCATCCTTTAGAATACGGTGTGAGAAATGTTTCTTTGAGGCCTTCGGCTTCAAAATTTTAGTCGTCGGAGAGCTTTAGTGAGTCGTCGGTGCGCTCCACTCCCCTGCGGACGGGAACGTTTCAAGGTCTAGTCCTGCAAAAGGCTTGATTTCCAGTCTTGTTAAATAGTCGGTTTGTGATGGCTTGCTCGAAATTCTCTTAAACAAAGTTGTGTATACAACGTACGTAAAATATGTAAAATCGTATCCTGGAGCCCATCTTCTAATTGTTGAAAAATTCGAGTGTAATTACGGTCATTTCCAAAAGGACTCCGCAACCACACACACTGCTTCTGTTTCCTGAAGAGTTTACAAGCGGTTTATGGAGACATTATCACACGTGGTTTGTGGCCTGCATGCTCTCCTGATATGGCTCCGAGCGATTTCTTTCTTTATTTATTTACGTCAAAAACAGTTAAAAACTCTACATGACGAGCTATGGGGAGAAGTGAATTTTGTGCACGTTTTCATAATTCTGTGATCTCTATCCTAAACCATATTCTAGTCGAATTTTGAATACAGAAAAGAGAGGTTTTTTTTCGAGTTTTGTTGACAAAATATTCGCTCCTATATAATAAAATATATTTTCAAAGGTAAGTTAGCTATAAATTACTGCCCTGAACCCTCATGTTCTTTATGAAAGAATAATACTTTTTGCCGCGATAATATGGAAAACGATAATTTGAATAACTATATTTCCCATTGAAATTCAGAAGACGTGCACAAATAATGAAGTTACATTTATGTCCACAAGCAAAACAAGGGACCATCTCAGCATTTGCTCAAGGATCAGGGAAACTGGGCGAAAAACCTGATCGAGATGGGGGCCATCAACCCAGAAACTGTGGTACAATACTAGTTACAGGTTCTTTAGAATGGTACAGTCCAAATGATAAATAATTACATTAACTATCATTGTTAAAATTAATGCTACTTTACTTTTTGATGCTCGGTATAGTCTCGAATTGTATAGAAACAGTTATGCAGCAGAAAGATTTTACTTGGGACTTGAACTTTTCTATCGAATTTAATCGTTTAATGTCTTCTGGCAAAGTGTTGTAGAGTAATGTACATGAATTTGAATTGTATGTGAATTTTTTGTAGTGAGCTGTTGAGATAGTAAACACGGGTCTGTGTTGAGATAGTAAACACGGGATGTGTTATACTTATAGACATCGGCGTTTGCTGAAAATATATTCCCTCCCTTAAGTAAGTCATTTTTGACAAAAACTACTGATTCGTAAATCAGGAGAATCTTTCTTTGGGGATTTCTGAAAGTTCACATCTATGCGACAAATCCCCACACAGAAGAAAAATTAAGACACAATATACGGAAAGATATCTCTGCAATATCACATATCCTTTACCGAATAAACCAGAACTTATTTAGATGTGAAGAATGTATCAAAGCAGCGGTGAGTTCCAGCATCTATAAAAGGGTTGTCCAACCGGCGGCTCGCGCTGCCAATTAGCCAATTGAGGCCTGCGGAAGGTTTAGACAAAGTAAAAGCCCCTTGCATCCAAGTCGGGCGAGAACATTGCAACACCGTGACGTAAAAATCCGTTCAGTTTAGAGTCGAGGGATTTTTTCTCAGTACATTCAGAAATTCAAAACCATCTCTAATGTGTTTCACTGCGTTGTGCATGACACGGCCTGACATCACGCATGGTTCCACCCTCCCCCCGTTTCAGAGCAGCCAGGCAAAGTACAGAGATCAACAGTAAGGGAAAGTCAGGTATGGATAGAGGCGTGTACACGGTATGGTAGACATGGCACGTGCCATGGGTGCCACTCATAAGGGGGCGCTATATATGCGCTAAAACAAATAACAAAACCCTAAATTGAAGTGTCCTATCAGGGGCGCCTGAATACCTGGATACTCTTCTGGGTGTGGATCGCTCGAGTAATGAAAACATGGCCCGCAAACATAATACACGTTTTAGTTGTGGCCCTTGAGGCCTTGCAGTTGGGCACCCCTGTTCTATAACGTGAGAGTACAATTTAAACTTTCCGACAACGAAAAGCCACCTTCCCTCTCCGGCAATTCTACCGTCCGCCCTGTCTCGGATTTCCGCGGCATCCGTGGCCTCGATCGCCGCGGCCGAATCCCCGCAAGACACGCACATTTATAAAATGGTCGCACTGTAGTAAAGCAATTTTCACTTTCAAAAAAGTGTGATACAATGTGTGAAAAGACCATACATCTAGTTAGTTTTCACTGTTCAACACGGATATCAATCAAGGCCAGGGGAGAGATGAAAAGTTAGTTGAAAATTCTAATGTTTTTATATTCTACCAACTTAATATTTGTCAAATGAAAACTCATTAACTTCAATTGGCATTTGAAATGATAGACATCATTCAAAATTGTGTTTGATGTGCTGATGAAAACAAGCCATTAATAAAGAATGCCAGGATGTTTTCGGTCTCATTCAGTAGGCCTACTCATGAAACTGATTGGTTGAAATTTTAAAATTGAACAAAAAAACTGGATTAGGAGATCCTATGGTTTTAACAGCCAAAAGATTTGAAATACATAATTATTCAGGAAAATGAAGGTCAGACGCAAGTAGCTATTTGCTCATTTTCTAGTTTCCTTTCCTTTTTGTAGAAAATAGTTTGGTTGGAGAACTTCTGTCCTACTTCATCTTGCAACACTCCTTAAAATTCCACACAACCTTAAAATTCTGAAGCATATGGAATGATGAACAGACATTTGGAATGCCCCTGCAGTATTATATAACTTTCTCTTACTATGTTATTGTCTACCATGCATACAATGTCGTAAATAAATAGAAATCAATTTACTGCCCTTTGTGGTACTTCAAGAAAAAGAAAAATTACTAATACTTAATTTAATTAACTATATTACAAATCATTTTTGTGCATTTTAAAATTGCATGTTGCACATTCCAAAAGTGTCTTGAGTAGGGAAAATTTGAATAATTTCCACCAACAATTACTCTTAAATAAAGTTTTGCTTCACTATTGGATAAATTTCCAAAAAGAGATTTCAGCTCAACCCATTCAGTATTGGGAAAAAGAAATAAGAACATAAAAATAAGGCATTTTACCTTGCTTGTGTCTCCTGGATAAACTGCTCCAACTCCGAGGGAAAAGGTTTTTCCATGAAAGTCACTCCATTAAGATTTGCACTTTCTGAATTCCTTCTCAAACATCCATGGATAAGATGTGTCAGCACAACTGATTCAGGATCTCCATTGAAAACAACACAGATCTCAGCTGGCCTTCAAAATTGTAAAGTCATTAACTCCCAACAAGATCTTCAATTCAATACATGAAAAAAGTGTACAAAACTTCAATTGTAAAGATAAGATGATAATTAAATGTTAATTAAAGACCCTTAACTACCAAGACTTAGTAATGGCTTAATAGCAATTTTTAGAAAATTACAAAAGTTTTGAAACTATATTTAGTACTTTCTCCTTAAATATTTAAACTGTCCATTTAAATTGTAGAAGCTAGTTAAAAATACAAAATTTGTGAATATCAGATCAATGTTTATAAGAACACATCCCCCAAAACTGTATGAATTTATCGACATTAAGATACATATTATCTATTCCTTAGTATTACAAACACAGTATTTATGATATAATGAAATGCTAATAATATCATTATTATTACGAGATTACACAAACATTATTATAACATTGCACAATGTTTTATTCATGTGAAAATGAGTAACTCACAAAATAGAAAAGTAGTGTGAAGAAAAGTGTTTTACATAAATTACTTATATGAAAGTGTACTGCTCTATTCAAGCAAACTAGTGAGGCTAATCAGCACGTTTCAAGCAAAACTATATGTAAAGTACTCAAATTTTTTACCTTATTTCAAAATCTATCTTTAACGAACAGATTTTATTAAGGGAAAAAATCTATTTTTAATATTTTAATTGTAGGAAGACTCTGAAAAAATTCTGAACTTTTGCAATTTTAAAAAAAATCAAGGTTTTCAATGAACATGAGACCTGCACCATTCTCTTAAATGTCCTTCACATATCCAACAAAAAAATTTAATCATAAATGTTGGAGCCATTTTTTTTTAAATTTGTAAAATGTCTCAGCAGTTTTATGTAAAGTTCCCCCCCAAAATTAAAATATCAGTTTCAAATTCAAGGACATTATCCAGATTGATTGCAGAATATCAATTTTGGAGAAAATTAGCTGAATGGTTAAGCCGCTAGCATTGTTCACAGACTGATTTCTTCATACGAGTTTTCAGTACCAAGGAACCACAAAACATGGGTTCTGGCTACACCACATGTTAGAGGAATTTTTTCTAAATTTAGCAACTGCATTTATTCATTTTTTCATTACCAGGGCCCTGTAATAATAGTTTTTCTGCTGAAAATTCGCCATTTTTTCACGCACCATTACATAACTTTCTCTCTACTGTATAAGCAGTAGCAAGAGTATAAAAATTACAGCTATTCAAGAATGTGCTTGAAAGTGACCTTCTTGAAAAATTCTTTCAAAACATAAATGAACCATTTCAATTTTGTTAAGCCTTGAGCTCGGCCATTTCATTCAGGGAAAATCCCACATATGGTTTGGTACTAGAGTTGTTTACAAACAGATGGACTCCAGCCACAAAATTTTGGCAAAAGGAACCCCAATAAATTCCTTCTTTTTCCGCTAGGTTAAAGGAGAGTAGAGAAATTTGCGTGGTCAGACGGAAGAGCGAGCCTGATGGCCCGAGGCTCGCCATGTAAAATAAGGCATTAACTTAACTTAACTTAAATTGAATTTCCACCAAAATCTTGACAATGTTTGTAGCCTTACATAACATTGTACTAAACATGCAAGTTATAAGAGTATAAAACAGAAAAATTGCAAATATATTTCTGAAATCAAAGTTTCTTGACCAGTACATTCATTTAAATAAATAATCTTTATATTTACAACACTAAGGGTTTTCATTTAGAATGCAGTTTGAGTTTTCTACTGAACCAGATTTCATGATTTTTTCTTTAAATGAATGGTAGTGGGCTACAGAAGTGTTATCATTTGATCTTTTGAACTGGTTTTATAGTAAAAAAACTAAATTATAATAGAACTCTATTAAAATTAATAGACTGAATGCTTATCTGCCATCATTTGTTCATTACATTGTTTTAAAGACCAACTACAACACAACTGTAGTTGGTCTTGGTAGGTTATCCTTGCATCATGAGGTTATAGTTGGCAAAGCAAAGACCAAGTTTTTCAGTTCAATTATGTTCTTTTTAAATGTAAGGATTAGCAAGTATACTCACAAAATAATGATAAGCAATCATCAAACACACGTGATCCTTAACGAAAAGGTTTGTGTGATTATAATACATAACTTGGGATTAGAAGCACTACATTATCCTGGATAGCAGGACTAGATATGTTGAGTGGACTTTTATAGTTCTAAAACTTTTTTCAGAAATATATTTAACATTGTTCACAATGAACAGTGATTGTATTGTTCAAGAATTTGTAAATCTCTCATTTTATTAATTTTAGAAAATAAGAACTAAATGAGAGATTATTTGGGAGATTTTCAATTTTCCATTCAGTACAGTTGTATTTTTCTGTTGTAATATTTCTACAGCTCTTCATTTTGGGCAATGTAGTCACAAGAGTTCAGCTCGTATCTATTAACCCGCCATTACTCACACTGTTAGAAAAAAATCTAACAATTCTGGATTTATTTAAATAACATTCCCATCTTTCAACACACAGAGATAATGCTCGAGCAATGCCGGCCCAATTCAGCTCTGTATCTGTTCATCGTTCTTATCAGTTTTCTGAAGGAAAACAACATGAGAAGGCGTTGATTAGTGCAGCATGTCATGTTAGCTATTTTCTCACGCACGAGCAACCGGTTTATATTTCGATATGATTATCACATCCACTCTTCTGTCAGTTATACACTAGATTTTGTGTCTTGAATGCTTGCGTGAACATCAAAAAAGCTTAGGGTCTTACCTCGATCTTGTTTTTTAAACCTTAAATCAAAAGTAACATTCATAGATTTAGTAAGAATATCGTCCGCCATCTCTTCGCTGTAGTTTCTGTTAGTTTTGTTTTCTTTTTAGAGTAATGATATAACAAGGAGCAGCACAGAGAGAAAAGAAGATGCGGTTTTTGTCCAAAGAGGCAAACCAGGTTCACACAGCATTGTTGCAATATTTGCTCCAACCACTCGGAAAAGAACCCACAAGAAAGACTTTTTGTTTGCAATGAGTGTAGCTCTCAGGAAGCTTATTTTACTCCATAAATGTCCCTGTACGTTTCAATGTTGTAAAAATATATTATTACATTAATTGCATTCTATGATTTACTTTTTTTAAATAAATTTGCTTTTTATAACACTTCACTTCATGACTGTTTTTTAATTTGATTGCTTATTATAAGCAAAAATTATGAGCCTGCATGTCATATTTATGCATTATTTCATCTATATAAGTTATAGAAATCAGTAACAAATGTCTGGGAATATTAATTTAAAAATTTGATTCATAATAAAACAATAAATACAACATAAACTGTTACATGAAATCTAACGTGCGAGTAATCATGTTACAAAAACATGTGCAAGTAATGGCGGGTTAAAAACCTAGTAAAGTGAGTGAGTCATCATAATCCAGGTCCTTCTAGTAAAAATCAATATACTTTCTGAAGAAAAAGAAATTGTTCATGCCAAATTTCCCACGTCCAATTACACAAACCTGGATTTATGCAGAAACCTGGATTTATAAAAATAGTTGTGTACCTGTATACTTTACAAAACTGTTCTATGCTCTCCACAGCATTCTGAACATGGCTTTTCTTCTTTTCTACTCCAAAATTCAAAATCTTTTCATATGAATTCTGTGTTGGTGCAGTATCAAAATTAACAATGTATTCTGAAACAATAAAAAAATATATAAAACAATTAGCTGGACAAAGCACAGATTTTGTAACAACAAAAATTAAAAATATGATGTCTTAAATTCATTCATTAGGACTCTGATCTATGTGTCAAATTACTGCTTTATTCTTTACAGGTTATATTTACATCAGTATACAGGTTAAATGCAATCAAAGATGTACTATACATACATAGACTATACTGCAAAACACCACTATTATTAGACAATTTCCCAATCACTGAATTCAAAGTTTTGGTGGGAATTTAATGCTGCAAACTGAATTAAGTGAAGCATTCTAGGCTGCTTTCCATTACTAAATAGTTCCAAAAGGGATATACGCAACGGAGGGTGGGGGGGAAAAGGATGAACATGTTCAAGAAAGTTCACTCGTCCTATTAGTGAATTGAATGTTTATTTTCCAGGAGGTGGCAGTGTTTCCTTCCCGTGGCGAGACAATGCTGACCTACAAATTGGTTTGCAGGGGATTTCCCTCTCCAGGTGTCTCCCTTGAGGGACATTGACCCAACAAGGCAAGCTCTAATTTCCCAATATATGGTAATGTACATAATTGTAAGTGTGTGAATGTGTTTAAGAGGAGAGGACAGGACAAGACAGAGTTTGTAAGTGTAATGCTCTGGAATTCACCTGGTGTTGATCACAGAAACCATGGAAAATTACTGATCACTGCCAGATGTTAAAATTCTCTTCCAGACAGCAACTGAATTCATCCTAGCTACCGAATTAGTTTAAAAAATCCGCCACTATCGAAACTCAAACCCCAGGACCTCATGGTCACAATAGCAGTGGAGTTAACAGGAACGCTGACTCTGAGCCAAATCTGCTAGTTGAAATGCACTGAAACTGGAAAAGTGACTGTGTTTTCATCTTCTAATGGTGCCCCGACTGTATCCCCATTTTTTCCTAAATGTTACCTTGAGGAATAATAGTTAATGCTGTGCTTATTGATCTCTCACCACCACAATCACTAACAAAACACATGAATATGATCAAATTACCTCTTGGAATCAGAGCTAGAAGATCAGTGTATGCTTTCTCAGATTCTTCTTTTGTTACTGACTGAATGGTTACATGAACTTTATAAAACCTGAAAAACAAAAAGACACTCATAAATTCATTTTAAACGTTATTTTAAATACCAGTCTCTCTACCTTTTGCAAACTACTTATCCTTACCTGTCAAACAACTTGGGATATGAGCCAAACGTCACAGCAGGATATTTTGAAACAACATGATTCAAATGTTCTGCAAAATCTACTTCAGTACAGCTCAAATACAAATTTTTAACATGTATTCTTTCATTCCCTTGCTTAAATAATTCCTACAAAAACAGAACTTAAATTATAGAAAAATCCCTACTACGAATATAAGAATGTGTTGCATAAAATTAAAAAACATCAATTAGAAATTTGTAAAGAGTAAAATCTGCTATCACACATTTATTCCTGATATTTGGCTTTGCCCAGAACTGTTCGGCCCATTCAGAGCACGTTCAACTACAGGGTTTTGAATGTGCTGTTCTGAGCTTCTCAGCAAAATCATGTATCAAGAAAAAATGTGCGACTGGTACCATACATAAACATTTTTCACATGTTTATGCATGGAAATGACATTGACACACTGGACGAGAATCAACATGTTTAGAGAATTCTTTAGATTTTGTTAATAAAGCCTATAACAATATATTAAAAATATTTTATCAGTCTCATACCTCATATACAGCCAAAAACAGCTTTTGCATCAAGATGGGAATTCCAGGGAAAATATATACATTATGTACCGATATGTTTGGATATAAAGTTCTTCTTCCTGTGTTTCGATCAATGCCATATAGGAGTTTTGCTGATTCTGGAATCTTGCATGGAAAACATTCAATTAATACTAATTTTGTTTCATTGAGATTGCTAATTACTACAAGCGTTTATAAAAAAAAGACTGAAAAAATTTCAGTAGAATAAAGACAGAAAATTTGGAATTTGCTGTTTCCTATTATCAGTTAACAGAATTTTTCTTTTTTGTGAAGGTACAGTGAAAATTCTCAAATAGTTCAGAAAAATAGAAATAAATAAAATTATATTCCAAATGTTTCAACATTCACTTTTTTTGCTGCAAAAATATATTATTTTAATTTCTGCTTTTTCTCATTTAGTCATCTCACTTCACCACTATAAATAACTTTTAAATAGTGCCAGTAAAACATTGGTATAAATCTGTGGTCATAAATATTTTTCTAGGAGAGCCAAAATAGTGTGAGTACCCCCATTCCCTTCTACATTTTATAGTATAAATAAAACATATTCACTAATGCACTTAACAATGAAAGCTTTTCACAAGATCAGTTGTACAATTTTCAAGAAAATAAGCATTAATAAAAAATAATACTTTTTTATGATAACTTAGGAATAGAAACACTAGGATACTTAATAGGTTTCTCAACATTTTGGCATTTCCTTTAAAATACAATAAAACTTAATACCTGGGCAAGATCCTTACATGAGCTAATTTCATTGCAGGAGAATTGAGATCTTCAGTTTTAAAGAAATCGGCACACAATTTGACTAACTCTGGGTGCGGTTTAACTTCTTCCCCAAATGCTTTGGCGATAGCTGTCAATGAGTTATTTATTGTAAATGATATTTGTTATAATAAATTTTATAAAAGTATCACTCACTATTAAACTAAGATTTGCTTTAGAAAACAGTATAAACTATACCAGAAAATGTAACATCATCATGAGTTGGTCCAATTCCACCGGTTGTAATTACATATGAAAAGTTCTTAGAAAATAACTTCACTTCTTCAGCAATTTCATCCTCTTCATCTCCAATCACAGATATCTATTTAAACAAAATAAGTTCAAAACAAACAACATCAGGAATATTTTATCCTGTCATTTTATTTGGTTGTATTAAAACATTTGGAAAATTTCTGAACTATTAATGTAGCTAACATATTATTTCATGTTCTCACTCTTTTCACTTTGATGCCTCTATCAAACAAATGTCGAGCAATAAAATGCGAGTTAGTGTCAGCAACTTGACCTTTCAAAATCTCTTCTCCTATCACTGAGAAAAAGCAAAATAGAACAATTATTACTTCACGACAAATGGATTTTTCATAAGTTCACTGTCCTTAAATTCACAGTATTAAGCAGATATACCTATAATTCCTGCAGAACTTTGTTTCCTCAAAGGCACAGTAGACGGATGTAGATAGCTGATGGAGGCACCATTTACACAAAACGGGCCAATTTTCCGTAAGAATGCCATTATTAGATATTATAGGTAAAAGACTTTTCAGTTACTTTATGGGATGACAGCTGATGATGGAGAAATTCATAGTCATCATTTTGGACCAAATCCAGGGTACTTTCAGCCAGACACACTTCATTATTCCTCGAGTTAAATCGCGTCAAACTTCTTGCTTTTCATTATCCAAAAACACTTAAAACTCGAAAGTATTTCATAGTCAAACTAAAATTTCATATCCCAAAGAAAATTACTGAAAGTAACAGAAAAGTACATCAAACAGTTTCGCATGTGTCATTGCAGCACGAACCGGCGTTAAAAAGCAGTATAATCTATTATCTCCAACTGCTTTCCAGAATCGAAAGAAATCTACGCCACGGAGACGCCCGGCCTTCTTTTCACCATAGGCACAGAGCACTTCACCTTGTCATAGGCCATAGACAAGGTAACGAAATATGTATATAGTAGCTACTCCTGCGGCTACACACCCCAGCATACAATTAGCCACTTAACCTAAAACAACTTTGGCCTCGCCCCCTTGCACCAGCTGTTGCCATCAGAATTGATCCGAAATTATCTACAATCAGGAATGCGTCTTTATCATGGAAAAATATTATTCCATATATTTAATCACACCATAAAATTCCCATTTACCTCAAAATGTAAGGACAAAGCATACATACAAGCGCGCGGCTTTTGAAATCCAGCATCCGTCTTCGTAATTACGTTACAGATTAGATGGAAATTGTGTGATTTTTAAAAGACTGTAGAGTGTTATCTCGTAGATATCGACGACAAAAATAAAGGAAATTGCACCAGCGGGGCACCGTCTCTCCCAGGATTAGCTCTACAAAAATATAAGTGTAGTCCAGGGCCGTTTTCTCAGCATTGAGGGCTCTTGGGACTAGGTTAATTTGGGGGCCCCTTATTCTTACTTTCGCCGACCTCTGTCCCAAATTCTACGCTTAAATATAAAGAAAATCCTATCAATTCACATTGTATTTTGTTTCTTTTAATATTTTGAAAGCATTTCTTAGTATTTCATTTTAACATAATTCAAACAAAACTTTAAACATATATTTATAATTACATTGTAAAATACTACTTTTTATTGAATTGTACAATTTGAAATTGAAACGTACCAACCAACAACATTTCATGTGATAAATCTTATACAATGATGCGCGACACATCTTTCCGTTATGCCAATTTGTGCGTATAGTTTAATCATTTATCGCATTTTATGTTTTTTTGTTTGTTTTTTTAAAATAGTATTAAATATTTTTTAAGAACTATGGGGGCCCTTGAACGTCGGGGGCCCAGTGCCCGCCATCACTTCCCAGTCTTTTGAATTACTTGGGAGTTCAACCAGGTGAGCCAAGTTCTTACACAAATTTTGCGGAACAATTCCCAGAGCTCCGATAATTATCGGGACGACTTGTGCTTCGGCTGATCTCGATTTCCAAACTCTTGTATTTAAGACGATTCTCCGCCTCCTTAGTTACGACCGACGTTTTGATCGCATGGCACAGCAACGTCTACAAGTAATAGATACATTTTCCCCTTCAAATCCCGGATAACAATATCCAATTTGTTTGCAACTATTGTGCAATCAGTTAGAATTTGTTGGTCGTACAATATTGTACACAGTCCAACAGACGTCACCGGTTTCGGTGAGTGATCGTACCACTTGGGGATGTGCTTGGAACTTCGAGGGCGGTATAGATCTGCCAGTGGAGGTAACTACACACCTTGTCGTGACTTTTCAAACATTCGGTCTTTTGAAAGAAAATGTCATGTAGGACGAGATTTCACTGTTCTTTAATATTCTTAAAATAATATTTTCGTTCTACTGTTAAGAAACCGAAAAAATAAGAAAATGTAAAGAAATGTACTTTGGACGGCGACTAACGGCAGTTGGCAAGAGTATGTGGCAAGTCCGAATAGCTAGCCTAATCCAAAGGAGATAGAAAACTAGTACGGGAAAGTCTGTGCCATTCGGTAGCACCACTAGTTCGTTATTAGAGCCCAGCAATGAATTTTTTCTGCCGAAAATTCGCCATTTCGCGAAGTATTACATATCTTTCCCTATACTACGTACGTATACAGGAAAGTAAAACACGTGGCGTAGCCAGAATCTGTATTTTGTAATTCCTTGATATCGAAAAACCAATTGAAAGCAAGACGTCCGTCCGTCTGTCTGGAACAACACTAGCGCCCAAACTATGCGTACGATTTTTTCCAAATTCAGGAAACCTCTGTCCATCTGGCGTGAGATTTTGAAAAACATTAATTAATTTATGGGGGTACTTTATATGAAGCCCCCCGGACATTTTCAAAATTTTCTCAAAATTGGCTCCAAATTTATTTCTTTAAATGTCTTGTAAGAATAGAGTAGAATACACTTATAAAGGTGGCATACTTTTTTTAACTTGTAATCTTACGTCATAAATATTTACATTCGAAACATTCGAAAACTCGACCGTTTTCTGTGAAAACTGGCTCAAAATTCCGCATTTTCAGAAACACTCAAATGTCATTTTCTCAAAATGCCTGTAAATGTTTTCTTCAAACTTTCGAATGGATAGTACTAATTGCACTCTTTAATATTGCGTAAAGTTAATTTTGGGGTATTTTTTTGTTTTTTTCAAAAATTATACTAATGTAATTTTTTTTTGAAAGATTTCTCATGCCGTTAATATGCACTTTTCTACAATTTGTAAACACTGTTCTATTTGGGAGTTAAAGTGCTTTAAATGACTTAAAATAAACTTTTTCTAAAGCACAAAAGATTTCTGTGAAAAAGAACTTTAAATTTTGCATTTACAGTAGCGATGAAACACCATTCTCTTAAAAACGGCTGCTCAAGTCCTTGGCCCATGGTGCTCAAGTCCTTTTAAATTCACAAATGAACACACAGGTTTGGATGCCACTCATTGCAATGGGTATGACTAATCATTAGCGTTGTTAATTTTCCTGGACACTCTTTGTCTTTTGTCTGCTGTTCCATTCACTTTATCTACCTTTATTGTTATTGATATGGTTAGCACAATATTGTCAGGGTTGTTGACCACTGGCAGTTCAAATCATGAATAGATTCTAAGAGGTAAACATTTAGAGACCCTCAAACCCAAATTAGAAATAGAAGTTGCAAGAAATCTCTCATAAACTTGTCAATGAAACAGAAAAGTAATGAAAAGTTTCACGCCATTATAAATTAAATTTATTTAAAAAATAATTTTACATGAATTTCCATTGTTCTGTATTTTTCTTTTTTCTTTTTTATAGAATTATCAATTATTTTGGCAATGTCAATGTGGTTTAAAATTTCCTGCTGTGTAATGGCCTTACAACCTACAATGTATAACCGCTAAATATATTTAGTTATATGTAATTGGAAATTTGTTTCATTATAATAATGGTCTTGATTCACAATTACATCACTTTTTTCTTGCATTAATGGCAAACCAGATGGGGAGAATGATCCATGCATTTTACTCCAATTTTATTCCTTCAATAATTTTTTAACTCTTTCAAATTGAAATAGATCCTTCTCTTGATGCTTTACAAGGGAATCTTCAATAATATTCCAATATTCCATGAATATTCTTATAGAAAAATCTTCAATAATAATTCATTATTACATTGGCAGCTCGATGTACGTGAAGACATCTATCAACACTACTAGCTCATGAAAAATCTATATATCAATTCCAATAGTGCCCGTATGTTGCTTGAAAGGATTGTTGCCAAATAAAGGGTTAACGGTTTTGTAAAAACACAAAGTTGTGAAATTTGGGTCCCTAGGGTTTCTGTTCATTTAAGGGTAACTAGGGTTTCTGTCTGTTTACCTGCTATTGATGTTGACATCTCTAATAATGTGAAAGTTATGTTACTAAAGCATATATGTTGCTCAGCTAAGTAAATAAACTGTAAAATAATGTAAATATTGCATACAATGATTACAATAGCAAAGTAATAATTTCTCTCTTCAAATAATTTTAATTTACAAGATACAATATTGTCCAGAATATAATATGTAAATGGTCATCGCAATCAGTGTGCACTGTTTTCATCACGAGTTCTATCTCTTGCTCAGTATTCAGAAGATTCCAGCTACAGCCCTTCTCCCTCTTCGCCTTCCCCTTCACCATCCTCACCCTTGTCAGCACGTGATATAGTCTTCAGTTCCTGCACATAAATACACAAAAGGAGATGAGAACAGATAATAGAGTTTGGCACATAACTGACAGCACATAAATAACACTTTAGAGCATTTTTTTCTTAAAAACACTTTCCAGTAATTTGGGTAATTTACATACGGAAAGAATATTTAAACAAGTTTTACAGATTAACTCACACTTATCTCCTTGAAATAAATACTTTAAACTTGTAATTAGAATGATTAATTGTCAATACAATATTTAAAATAATTTTACAAATGCAATTATCAGTCAAGATTTATATTCAAGTCCAGTTTAATTTTGATTAATTTTGAGAACCACAAAGTAAAACAATGTACATTTATTTTCCTAAAGAAATTATGGTTTAATAATAATGTTTAAGTTTTTAATAAGACAATATTAATTATAATCAAGTTTTACTGAATTGTATTATGTAGGCTTCACTTATGTAACTGTCTGGGAGACAGCATCAATACTCTATTACTATATAAGTTGTTGTAATGTTACTTCTGCCTACTATGTTAGCTCATGGACAAAGTATTAGTGGTGAATTAACCAGGCCCAGGCATGGGGAACAGTGTTTGCTAGCAGGCAAAGTTGGACAATTGACCCAAAGTACATAAATACAAACACTGTTACTTCTGAATCTTCAGTATTGACAGAAAGTATTAGTATAAAAAAAATTTGGGTTTTAGTAAATTTCATTGAGAGTCTATTTTACAGTGATAACAATCTGTGCTTATTTGATATTTTTATAAGAAAAAAAAATTAGTTTACCTTCTGAATCATTTGATAAAATTCTTTAGTTGCAGTTTCAGCAGGCTGCTTTTCAAAATCTGACAAATCAGCTTTTGAAGCTCTGTCTTCAGGCTTTGCTGATTTTTGCTTCAATCTTATTTCTCTGATTCTAGCTTCTAAAATCTTCTCACGCCGACTCTCACGTTCAAACAACTGAAAATTGTTGAGAAACAAGTTTGAAGTTTTTATGACAAGAAACATATTAAATTTAAGTTGCAGTGTATTTTCTCCTTACATTTGAAAGTTGCTGTTTTTCACTCTTCTGACTTGTAGTCAAGTTGTCTGATAATTCTACAAGGTATGTTGTTCCTATGTGATTTCCAACAGCAATAAGAAGACCTTGATCATGTACTCGTAAACATCTCAACTGGAAATCACAAACCTAACACCAAATAAAATAAATAAATAAATAAATAACAGAAATATAAATATCAGTCAGTCATCCAGCCACAAGAGAAATTTGGAAAATTTTATATTTGATACCTTTATACTTAGAGAAGGTTCTCTTTGTTCTTGAATAATATCCCAGACATCTAACATACCATCCATCCTTGTTGTATAGAATACAGAATGGCGTGTTGGACTCCAAGCTCCATCTGTTAGTAGTGCTCGATGAAAACTGAAGAAAGGTAATTTTTGAGACAAAACTTTAGGTTAAAAATTCACCTATCTCATGATGATTAAAATATGAATCTTGAATATTATCTTCTATATACAAACAAAAAATATGTTGCCTTTTGGCTTCTTCTTATTGAATTTCTGCAATTCATATTTTATTGTGCTTTTATTTTTATTTATTTCTAAAATACAAAATATTAATTTTTTAAATATGAAACATACATGAAATAATGAAAAAAACTCAACATAACAGACCTTGTCCATATTATTGATGATTCTTTGCAATCTTCTGACCAAACACGAGCAGTCCAGTCTCCAACTGTCAAGAAATTTTTGGAGTAGCCTGGGTTTCTTTGAAGAGCATACACTGGTCCTAAGTGAGCTTGGAATCTAGCTGTAATTTTTTCTGAAGGTAACTTGCCCTTTCGATTACAACCAATAACTAGTCCATTTTCAGTTCCCACCATAAATCGTGTGGGAATTGTTGGTTCATATTCTAAACAAGAAGCACCAACAGCACGGCTTATCACTTGTTCATCAACCTTCTCCATATCAAGAACAATCTCATCAGTAGGTGCGGCAAGCTTTCTTGTATCCCACCACTTTACCTGCAGAAAAATTGAACTCATTATCACGAAAATTGTTTTTTTATATCAAGAGTCATGTTTGCTTCTTTAAAGTTTTTTCTAGCTCATATCATAAATAAAATATGAAACTTGTGAAGTCCATTGTTAAGGCAATATTGCAAATGTTATATACAGTTGTCAGAAAAATTCTAATGGTGACACTCACATTAAATTTCTTGCTTTAAAAGAAGGGCTTGCACTTAAAAACAGTGACCTGATAAGATATTAACACAGCAGTTCATAATTCCGTTCAATACCTGACCATCAAAGGAAGAAGAGAAGAACTCAGTTCCTGATTTTGAATTAATCCACAACACATTGCGCACGGGGTCTCTGTGGCTTTCTTCAGACAGGCTCACATCCACGGGCAGTTCACCTCTTCGCACATCCCAGCAAGCCACTTGCCCACTAAACAGTCCACTCACAAGTGTATTTTGATCTTTTGGGTTGTACTCTGTACACACTTGTGGAACAGAGGTTCTCAAGGACATTTGTGGCTTGTTAGAATTTTCTGAAGTAAAATGAAAAAGGCACAACCACTACTAAAATTTCATTTTTCTCATAAACACAACTTTATGAACCCAAAAGTTTTAAGAGTGGTATTTTCATTGTATGCTCATTTCACTTTCCTTTTCATCTAATTTTATTTATGGAAACACATTTTTTAAATGCAAGTCTAAATAAAGTATCATATTTTATATACGCATTTACAAAATTGTTGTCTGACAAACTTCAAACTTAAATATTTTCAATTGCCAACAAAAAATTGATTAAAAATGATAGTACCTCCCATTCAAAAATAACATTTGCCACTTACCTACTTCCCAGATATAAGATGTAGTGCTAAGGTCAGGTGGTGATCTTTGAAACTCTAAATTACAATGTGTCACACAAATTCGCTGACCACCATCAGGAGACCAAGATATATGGGTAATGGGCCTCTTAATACTACAAACGTCACGGTACACACTAACTGTTTGGGCTGTAAAATGTTCCACTGGCATTGTGGCTTCTATATCACTGTAATATTCTTCATATATATTGACAGCATTATTTTGTAAAATACAGTGTTCCATAGCCTAAATAACAATTATACATTTATTATACTACATGAAAAATAATTCCATAATATTTTTAAAAAATATGAATTATTCTTTCAAATAAAGGAAACAAATACAAAAAAAGAATTAAATTTAAATTTAGCTTACAAGTTGGAGTTGAAGCATTGTATGAATATAATTTTCATCTTTTTCAACTTTTTTTCTGTATCTTGTGGTCTGTTCTATGTCTAATGGATTGATGTCACGAGGCCAGCCTCCCTCATTATGGTTCATTCCACGATCAGTATATTCAGCTCTAGTAGTATTTGCCTAGAAGAAATAATTATTTATCCACATTATTTTGTTATGAAAAATATTCGAGTTTTATTGTGCAACCTCTTTGCACATTCACTTAAAACTATGTGAATACTCATTCTTTATAAACTTCTTATTCAAAGGACCATCTGAGATAATAATTTTAATAATGCAGTGGCAAATAAGGAGAACAGAAAGAAAATTCAATTTAAAAATATTACCTCATGTTCTGAAAGCATAACACCCATTTGTATACTTCTATCAACTGGATCTTTTAAGATATATTCTGCGTTTATGGCTTTATCAGGTACTATATTTTCTACTAGTTTTGGACCTTCATCAGAAAACAGACATTGTCGTCCAAAATCAGATCTCTTCCTTGTGTATACAAAAGTGCTCTCCATTATAAGAGATTTGAATCAAAGTTGTAAATAACAAAAACAATATTCAATTCAGTGTTTTACACCTTTAATTATATCACTTTCCTTCTTCACTGTACTGTTTTCATGTCTTCGAATTAAACTGTGTATACATAAAAGTGGTTATGCTGTTTGTACACATTTGTATCAAGAATACTCAAAATGTGTACTCTGGTTACCATGGTTACAAACACCATGACCGCTTCCGAGAGAATCTTCAAACGCGTTAAAATTGCTTTGACGTCAGCGTAGAAAGATTCTCGGGGAAAGCAGTGTGGCGTAGAAGCATGCGAATTCGTGCAGTTTTTAGTAAAACGCAAAAAAATTGCATATCACGTATACATGAAAGTACAGATTATGTTTTTGTGTCCTGTTCAAAAGAGATCCGTTTGACCTCTAAACTCACAACAACTCATGCCACGCAAATTACGAACTCATACAAATGTACAATAAACTCGTACAAATAACATTTCGAGTAGTATGTCGGTGTAGGATTCCACTTTCAACAGTCAACGATAATTCTTTAGAAAAAGGTTTCTTTTTCTTTCTCGCCCTTAAATCGAAAGAAGAGAAAGTATTGTAATCGTGCGCCGGATAATTGCGAATTTTTCGACAGAAAAATTCTTATTGCCGGACCCAGGTAACAAAAAAGTGAATAAATATGGTTCCTTTACTATGGAGTAAATTACTTCCTCTAACACGTTGTGTAGTTTTTTGGAAAATTGCAAACGTTCAAAATGTTTGCGGCGTCTTACTACATCTACAGTTTTTAAGATTTTTTATACTCTTCCGTATACGTACGTATATAATAATAATAATAATAATAATAATAATAATAATAATAATAATAATAATAACAATAACAACAACAACAACTCCACCTAGGGAGTACACGACCTTGCAGTTGGTGGTGGAGCTTGAGCACCCCCATGAGCCTTAACTGTGGGTCGCATGATGGTGATGGCAGGAAACAACCCGAGGGTTAAGTGTGATCTGTGAACTCGAATTTGCGTCCTGCGAATCTTCAATTCAAACCAATGAGCAAAATGGATAGAACAAGAAATGTAATGAACCTTAACGTGCCTTGTTCTACCAATGTCCCATACCTGCTCAGAAATCGAGCTAATGTCATCTTGTCGACGTCTGGCCATCCCACGGATGTTAGTCCCAGGGACCCAGAGCCGGCAGTAGCTCGAAGCCATCGTCAGAGAAGGACCCGGGATGAATTAAAGGAGGTGATGTGGTGCTTTTACTATGCAAAAGCGAAAAATGGGGGCTCAGAAATAGAAGTTTTCAAGGTACGGAGAGAGCGGAACCCAGATATGAGACCTAGCCTGGGCTCAAAGAAGCTTGCCAGTCAACGACGATACATACTCAGCAGTGGAAAATTCACAGCAGAACAACTTGCTGACATTGAGAGAAATGCGGAGTATGTACTTCGCTCGAACTATTTTCTGATTCGTTATTTTAAACGAAAGGTGTGGGAGTGAGGCCTCGCTTTGGCCAATAGAATTATCGGCGCATGTCCTGTTGGAAATAACATTTGGGGATGTGAGAATTCCAGGAATAAGTTTCCCTTGATGTATTTCTGGGAAGCGCAAATCAGCAACGTCCGGCCCCGGCTGCTCTAAGAGGCCTAATCCGTCGATGGGCGCTACCCTTTTGAAACTAGTGAAAGGTCTTAGACGGTGACAAAGAAATCTCGAGTGGGCGCGGGCGCCGGTGGCGGTAGCGGCAAAGAGCGGCTCTTCCACGGGCTCAAATCTCGTATACATATTTGATATGATGTGGATCGATGTACTGTTACAATACAAAGTATAGAAAATGTTATGTAGTGATGCGGAAAATCGATTTCGAGATTTGAACGGAAATGCCCCCGATATCGAAAAAGTGTTGTTTTTTGTTTTGTTTTTCTTCAAAACGTCCGTCCGTCGGCCCGTGAACCACACTAACGTCTGAACTATTCGCGGGATTTTTTCCTAAATGAACATTCCTTTCCTGGTCGATACGGCTCGACTCGAAGCTCTGAGATTTGAATTTTTTTAATTTGAAGAGTCCTTTGCATGATTCCCCCGAGACATTTTCATTTTTTTTTTCAAAAATGGATCCAAATTGTTTTACTTCATTTTCTGGTGGTCAAAAAGAGACGTAGCTTCAATTTTCACTGTTAACTGAATTTTCGAAAATTGCAAAAGTTCGGCGTCCTTCTACAACTTCAAAAGATAAACAACTATTTGAAGATAGAGATTTTTTCCTTCAAATAAAATTTGTTCTCCATAATTAGTTCTTTAATTCTGCCCATGTACATTAAAAAAAATTCGCGCAATATTGAGTGAACTATGTGCAATATTAAAACATCAAATACAATTATTTCTTACAAACAGCTCCAAACTTTTTCTTTAAACTTTTAGTAGGGATAGAGCTGAATGTACTGTATAAGATGACGTAAACGCGTCTATGTTATTCTTTGTTTTTTTTTAAATTACATAATTGTAATTTTTAGACATCTTCCACACGTGGTTATTATTTATATTAACAGTGATTTGAATACATTATTGAATTTTCTAAAACAAGTGCTTCAAATTATGTCTGGTAAATGTTCTCGAAAACGTGAAATTTTTCTGTGAAAACGAACTAAAATTCCCCATTTTCAAAAACGTTCAAATGCCATTTTCTCAAAAACGACTCCAATTTTTTTCAAAACTTTTGTTCGGATAGTGCTAAATGCACGTATACGATGACATAAAAGTCATTGTGCTATCTTCCTTTGTTTTTAAAAAATGACGCAATATATATTTTTAAAAATATATCTCATGTGGTTAATGTGCACTTTTCCAGTGATTTGTATACACTATGGCACTGGCAAGAGGCAGTGCTTCAAATGACTTCCAATGAAGTTTTTCGAAAACTCAAAAGTTTTCTGTGAAGAGCTTCAAATTTTGCATTTACAGTAACGCTTATACGACATTTCCTTAAAAATAGCTCCAAATTTTTCAAAGAAAATGTCCATATAGGACGATGTTTTACTCTTCTGTAAAGTCATATTTCGGTACTACATTTAGAAAAACGAAAAATTGAAAATATTTCAAAAAATGTAGATGGCAGCTGCCAATAGGATGGGGCAAGACCGAAAAGCTAGCCCAGATCAAAGAAATTAGAAAAGTATGTAGTACGAGAAAGTCTACGTTAAGTTCTTTTGCACCAATAGTTCCTTAATGAAATCTGTTCTCTAAAGACAGATTTTGAAACAAGGTAATTTCGCGTAATTTTGTATGAAATATAGGGATTTAATAAATTATTATTGCAAAAACGGCTCCTTTTTTTCATTAAGATTTATACTTGCATGTACCAAAGAACAAGAGAGGAGGCACTAGTCCCATTTCCGGCGAATTCTGTATTTTCGAAAATTGCAAAAATGTATTTTTACACAACTACGAACTTCAAGATAAACATTTTTGTCCTACACAAAATCTGTTCTAAAATATTAGATATTTAAAAAAGGTCATGAACAATTTTTTGAAAAAAAAACACAGTAATTTTCGCGCAATTTTTGGTGGAAGTTAATGCAAATTATAAAAAAAAATATTTTCTCAAAAACAGCTTTAAATTTTTCTACGGGTAAAACAAGGGACGCTTAGAAGAACGGTGGAAGTCTCATTTTCGTTAAACTCCCTGAATTTTCGAAAATTGGAGATTTAGAAATAATGCGAGAAAGTGTATGCTGTTATAGCACCACTAGTGTACTTTCTCTTCTTCCTCGTAAGAAGCCTGGTTGCCTGGTCCGGGTAACGAACAAATAGGTAAACACGCGATACTGCTGGTATAGCCAGTCATTCTTGGATACTCGATGCTCATCTTCGAATTTGCAAGGGCCGGGGGATATATTCCCCCAGCCCTAAGGCGGTCTTGGTAGGGCGTCGATCCGGGCTGCACGCTCTTTTCTTATGTATAAGAGAGGGTAAAGAGCACGTTTTAAATTCCATGAACTGGGAGATAGACTCGCTGCAGAAGATACCCATTACATAGTCCTGGTACTACGTAAAACAGGAAAAAGCGCTTATTCGAAGCTGTCGCTGTGCTCCAGAGACCGGCTATGGGTACTGTGCGAGCGGCGTCGGTGGGGACTGGAGGGCAGGTGAGGGGACTCCCACTCACCCACCCGAAAAGCGGTCACACAGTGGACTGCCATAAACCCCTTCTTCTTGCACCAATGTTATGATCCTTACCTCTAAATCTGCACCAAATCGTACCCGAAACCCACTGCCAACCACTCTGCCCACAACCCAACACAAAATCATCCAAAAACAATCCCCTCCACCACAAGCCCTGATCCTGCCCATATCTTCACCCCTTCCCCAAGACTTCCCCCACGAGCATCGACGCCGGAGAAACAACCCAAAAAGAATGTCCCTCGGAAAAAGGGCAAGGACGAGCGCAAGCCAAGACAAATTCCACCCCCCACTCTCTCATTAAATTCACAACCTCCTTCTCCGCTGTCACTTGTGGAACAACTACTAGATGGAGTGTGCGGAGGTGGGAATCGAGTACAACGCTCTTGGCGTGGGGATTTACAAACAGAACCAAAGGAGGGGGGCGAGAAAGCACTCGCAGCATTTAATTGGGGGATGGTCATCCCTCCCTTTCCCACTGATGCCCATGCCCCCTCGCCGCCGGTAGTATTCTCTCCCGTGTCAAACGAAGCGGGAACCACAGATCTCTCGCCGTTTTGGCTCCTTTCATGCGCTGAGGAAAGTTAACCGCAGCACGGCAGCTGAAACCGGCCAAAGGCGAGAGAAGTGTCTCGCGGAAGAAGCTGCTGCCAGCCCGTCTGCCATTCTGAAGACAAACACTGGGTCTTTGCTGGGCGCGACGAGGTCCACCCGCTGCCATCCTCCATAAATCCAATCTCATCGTAGCTGGTTGGCCTTTATGATGCGCTCGAAGAGCTCTTACCTTCAGTGTGGGCGGATAGGCGATAGCTTCGATGGTGAAATGGTTAGCGTATGGGACTGTTGTACCCGCGGGTTCAGGTGTTCAAACCCGATCAAAGCTGTGGATTTTTAAGGGCGAAAAAAGTCTTCTTACGCCTTCCTTCTGAGGGGAAGTAAAGGTGACTGTCCCATGTTGTAGATTTACTTCAGGTAAAAGATCCCAAGCCTAAATGAAGCCTCTGAGCAAAAATTCAAATCGCCCGAGTGACACCTCCTTTCTCTGCCAGACGGTGAAAGGAGCATAGCGGAATTTACATGGGCAGGCGGAAGAATAGGAAGACGAAGGCGGAAGGATAGGCGGAAGATGAGGAGAAGTGGGATGCATCCAGCCCCCCTTGCTTGGAGGATGCAATACCAGGCCGGAAAATACGCAGATCCACAGGGATACGTACGATTCTGGACGGCGGGATACCGACACCGGTTACGCCCGGGCACCGACGGGGTTCCTGCAGCCGCCACAGACGGCAATTTACAGAGCGCTCCTGCTGGGCGGGTTGCAATGTCCACGACCCCACAGGCGCCAACACCGCACGCCGCGCGGACCTCGAAGCCTGCATGTCATGTCAGCCTCCCGCTGACCCGCGTCCGCACCCAAGGTCCGACCCCTCCCCCAGTGGGTGCCCTATAACGCGCACGCCTACACTTAGTTGCATGTGGGTTTATTGGCGGACCGCCTAAGCAGATGGACAGAGGGGCATGGTGCCTGATCTGCGACGCAGATCCGGCCGTTTGATGGCGTATTGGACCTTCTAGAACGAGAGCTCCATCTCTCCCGTAGCAGTCGGCAGAACCTGAGCCTGACCAACGTGTATAGGTTTGCGCTGCACGCTGCCATGGATGTGGAACTAGATGCGGCCGGCATCGGGGCTCCGTTCCATACGCTCGTGGCGGCTTTTTGCCGCGATACGAGGACCTTACCAGAGAGGGGCTAACTGGACCCATAGCTTTCCCCTGCGAGATACGCCAGGGCTTTCATCTGTCGGGGTTATAATTTAGATTCATCACTGACGAGGTCCTGCGTGTTCTAGAGGTTAATGAACCAATGGGACTTCCGCCGGTGCTCGCCTATGTGGATGAACTGGCGCTGGTCGACCCGACACCAGACCAGTTAGAGGCCCGGCTTAACAAGACGAGAGGTCTGCAGCGGCTAAACCTCACGAGGTAAAGACACAAATGACTACTCTGGTGTTTCAAGCGTCACGGCGCGTCCTGGCGGCGTTTCACGCCAAAGCGGAGGAGCGGGTTAGAACTAGGCGAGACTGTCCGGTACCTAGGGCTTAAAGAGTAAGAAGCACTCGCGGATATTTCCTTGTAAGCGCTATTGGTCTGGTAGAAAACGATGACTGCATTCGAGCAGTTTATCCAGACAGCCTCCATTTTTCCCCTGCGCATGGGCAGGTACGAGAAGTGGATGCACGCTGAATAGGACAAGATGGTGCAGGCCAAGGTATCAGAGTTCCTTTCAACGAGGCTACGGATGCATTCATGTATACATCAAAGGATGGTGGGCGCAGGAATCCACGATCTATGATTCAAATGCAATATCTGGACCGTGGATTCGACTTACTAAGTCATAACCAGCCGAGATGCCCAGCTGCGCCACACTACGCGAGCGGGTCTCGTCTACGAGGCACCGCACGTGCACAAGGTTGCTTCCGCGGAGGCGCGCGTGTGGGAGCGCCTGACGGGTACACCAGCAGAGAGGAATAACAGCTGCCTCCTGATCTTGCGCTCGGCGAGCCTTGTGCCAGACTCACACGACGACCTCCCACGCCCGCAGCCGCCAAAGAACATTATCATCAGACTGTTCCGGCCCCGCCCACAACCGCGGCGGAGGAGGATGGGGGAGACACGGCCACCCCCCAACACCGACAGCGAAGAGGGCGACTTCCTGGTGGACAGCTGCGGAGGACGAGTCGCTGGAAGAGGATCCCGTCCCCCACGCGGCCCTGATGCCCCCCGTCCCTACCTCCGCGGCGAGCAGTGTCCCCGTGAGTGAAAGTGGTGGCACACCGCCTGTGAATGCGGGCTCCCCACACTCGGGTCCCGGGCGCTCGCCCTGGAAGCCGTCGCTTCGTCGCCAATGTCGCTGCCTCCCCCACAGCCTCATCCCACTCCAACTTCAGATGCTGCGGGACTACGCAGAGATCGGCTTAGGTGGCTCAGGGCAACATTGAAGTTACTGAAGTGCCGCTGACAGACAGATTCTAGGGTTCGAGTCCCGATGGTGGCAGGATTTTTGTCACTAGCTACATAACTAGGGTGAATTCAGGCGCTGCACAGTATGTAATTTTGAAGATCTAGGAAGAAAAAATTAATAACTCTGAAATGAATTTCTCGTAGTTTTTGGAGGTTTGTTGAGTGAATAATGTCCAAATAAACAAATCTGCTCGTAAAACTTTTTTTTACGAAATATTTTGTAAAATATTTAGGCAATTTGAACACTTGTATTAGTCTTTATGACGGTATACGTTCTTCAAACGTTGCATTTGTTTAACTCTAATTGGACATAATCTTTGAATTTTACACAACACACTATGCAAATATACAAAATAAAAAGCCAAAAATGAAAAAATAAAAACAAAAATAAAATGAGAGGAATGTACAACAAATATTTACAAATTAGTTTAAAACACTACTCGCGTATTCTTCTGATGGTGATTGTTCTAAATAATCCGTCTCTTTTTTGCCTTATTCCTTGATTCTAGTAACACGAAAAGTTCATGTTTCACCTTTTTGGGTGCAGTTGTAGTTTTGGCGCGTATGCTCGATATGAATGGATCTAAGCTAATAAGCAGCCGGTGAAGCAAATTCATATTTGCGTTTGCTCTTGACGTTTTTCTAGTTTTTTTCAACACTTTCGCTTTATTTTCTTCTCCTCTCGCTTGCCATGTTCGTATTTATGAACGATAAGAAATATGCAAAATGCACTCAAAAATCATTTTTTTTGTTGGTGTATGTGTACATATTGGCAGATTGAAATATTGATATCCACCATCAAAGCCTGATCAACCGACAATGATGCAAGCTTTTGAAGAATGGACCTTGGAGCTTTCTTAATTGTAGTTCTTCTATTGAAAGATGTTTCACAGAGCTCCTTATCTACAGCGGCCACATATATTTTGTCATACTTCTTTAGTTTGATTTCAATAGCTATGGATAATTTTTCTGAGCTAGTAGTGTCTACAATAGGTTTCAATTTTATGGTTTTCGCTTTAATCGCATCGCACGTGAAGGATTTATTAGATCTTCTAGATCTATTAATTTTTACATTTATTTGTGATGGACCTGGGACTGTTTCTAACATTTAATCAGGAGGGTTAAAAGTTTCTTGTAGGCAGGAAGAATTATATTTCAAGAACGACTCTTACTTCTTACGGAGTTTTGCAATCCGGTTTCAATTTTTTGACAAATACATTTAACGTAAGACTTAATTTTGTCCAATAATGCTTTTTGAGGTTCTACAATTCCTAATTCACGTAAGAAAACATTTAATACAGCTTCAGATCTCTCATCAATTGAACTTTTTTTACATATACGTATAACAAATAACAACCTGCAGGTAACTTGACGAGCCTTCCTGTAAAAATGTATATATAATTTAGATAAGCAGATATAAGCAGCTAGTCTATTCACGATTACGAACCCAAAAGTACTAGTTTTAAAATGTATATGGCCCGAAAGGTGTACAAGGGTGTATAACACAATAAAACTCTAACTGAATTTAGGGAACGTGTAATACATTCAATATAAATCGCTCAACTTTTCCATTAACGTTTTTAGGCACAACAAAAATAAATACTAAAATTTTATCCACATAAAAAGAATCGTAAAAGCATGGACATTACTAATAGTAAATCCACAAATCACAGAATGAGACAAGTAATGTTTTCCTACCAAGAGAACTTCACGGACTAAAAAGGGCCATTCAGAGCTGGGCGCTGGCGGAGCGGCGATGGACGTGTTTGGACATGCACCATGGGGTCCTTGTGACCTTCAAGAGAAAACTAACAACGTTTCCACATGGTTCAGACATACTACTACACAGAAATATTACAATTTTACTATTTCAATTCAGTCGAAAAATTTAATTTTTTCCAGCTATTTGGCCAAAATTACACAGTGTGCTGTCTGGAGGAGAATTTTACCGTCCGGTCGCTCTAATGGGTACTTTTCCGTGAATTCTCCAATCTACACCAAGTGAACGCCGTAGCAGTGCTCGGAAAAAAAAAAGAAAGAAACAGGCCAGGAACCGCGCGCGATCTTCCTTGTCATATTTTCAACCCTTACATTTACATGCACTACACTACCACAAAAGTCGGGAGACCAACCGGGAGCATAAACTTGCCTCGGCTGGGGCGGTGTCCCGCTGATGGGTAATACCTGGTTCTCTCGACTTTACCCCACTTCTGGCGTTCTTTCATTCGCTCAGGTTACCGTAAAAATGTTGGACCCATTTTCCGCCTATTTCCAGGGAGCCCATTGCAATCCTTGTTTACACAGGCGACGACCGTGCCAATATGGTTCTTTACATTTTCTCCAATGAATAGAGAGATTTATGTAAATGTGCAAAAAAATCGACGAGATTTTGATGGTAATACACTTCTAGGGGACCCTGACAAGTAAAATTCTTTGAAAATCGAATAGTTTTCGCGTAATTTTGAGTTAAACCGTGATAAAACTAGCGGTACTACAAAATGGCATTGAACTACAAGAAGATTGCATTAAAAAATAAAAAAAATTGAATTTTTAGTAAAGCTGGAGATTTTTTTAAGGAGGTGTGGGAAAGTAACGCGATTTTATTCTTGGGGACCTCATTATATACATCCATTCCTGACAAATTGAACAACCATCCCAGGAAATCAACATTGCTGCACTACTTATTAAGGAAATGTAAGTAACTTATTGTAAATGTAAGCAAGTGTATTATTATGGGATACTCTTGATAAACATGATGGTGGCAAATAATGCAGTGACTACCTTGGCAGCTAAAACAGGAAGTTGTGAATGACTACAGTACCCAGAAGAGTAGAAATCTTCCAAAAATGTATTAGAAGGGTGCAAAAGACATTTTTTAAAAAGTAATCTCAAAAAACAGTGCATACTTTCTTTGCTTTAGAAGTGAAAATAGCACTAGAATACAGCTTCCAGAGTTTCTAACAAACTGTGCTACAGGATGATGAAACCTTCCAAAAGGGCTACATTACAGTTAAAAAAAAAACTTAATTTGTCCAAGTGCACGAAAATCTGGTTTTAAGAACCAAGAACACATCATTTCCAGATTATGCACAATGGTAAAGGTAATATTGCATAATGGTATTGAGGGTTGTATGTTGCTATGATTTGCCACCTACGCTACAACCTGCAAACTTCTATGATTTTCATCTTAAAGGTCTTTGATCTAGAACTGATAATTCTGAGGTAATTCCCAATCCAGCAGTAGTACACTAACAGGGTTTTGTATTGGAGGTTTCTTATAAATTGTACAAAATCATCTATTATAATATAACATGCTAAGGAAAGAAACAGTTTTATACAATTTATCAGAAATGCTAATTTATGCATTATATATAGGGAATTATCCCTTACTGCTTGTACAATAAACTTGATGATGTCACATAATTGATGCATAGAGAAGACAACTATGATCAAGGGAGAGGAAGATATACCTTTCGATGGAAATTTTAAAGAGCTTAAGTTCCTCTCAATCATTAAATTACATATACTTTTATGTAATTTAATGATTAGTATTGTGAGTTATTATTGATAATGCTATGAATAATGAATGTTAGCATGGACTACAAATCAAAATATTATTATAATTCTTTAATTTAGTGGTAGTACAATAGTTGGAGAAATAATGTAGAGAATGCTTTGTTTCCTGACACAGATTGAGTTCACTTTGGTCCATCACATTGAAGAACCATTCACACCACATCTCAAATTCTGTCACGTGTACATTCCCGTGAAATAAAACAGGCAATTTGTAATTAGATCACGTGTTGTACTGAAAACCCTGCGTTCAATATGTTGCTGATCAAATTCTTTACTTATGTCACTTAAGTTATTAAACTCCTCATATTGCCACATTTTTATTAGCCAAAATGAAAAGGTCAATTTTGTAAAATAAATATGTTTCTCATAGTCTGAAGAGTAAGCCTACTATTTTTAAATTCATCTTTACCATAAAACAATTCTTTGCTTCATTCAAAAAATATTTTGTTTTCTTCATGACCATCACAAAAGTAGCATAGCAGTAGCTGTGTAGTAATCCCAGGGCTCCAGAAACTGCACAGATTGCACTTCTCCCCAAAGTACGTCACACAGTTTTTAAATGTTCTTTGATGTTAAATATATAAATAAATGTAATGAAATAATTTCAGTTGGTGTACAGAGAAGATCTTTCAAACTCTAGGAATAATTATGTACTGCCTGAACTTATGGCATAGTAATACACAAATTACGAAAAATCAAAAACGAACTTAGAAAGTACAATACTGAAAACAATGTTTAATATTTAAAAATTCAAAATTAAACAACCTACATTTCCCAAATAAGGAAAGTACACTGGTTTTATAAATGTAAATAAAGGATGTTTTTGAACATTTAAAATTATATTACAGAATAGACCTTATTGTATTTTTACATAAATAATTTCCAGTCATAAAACAAAATTCCACACCAGGCAGAAAATGCTTACTGATGCTTATAGACCAAAGTCACTAGAGAAGGAAATACATTTTTCGCAGTGTGATACAAATACACACAAAAAGTTTACATGATTTCCAACATGTCAATAATATCCCTTGTTGTTTGTAATATTGCAAACAGATTCAACAGATAACTAATGTGTTTCAACACAAAAATACTTCACAGTTATCACATATTTTATTTTATACATATTGCTCATTATAACCAACTACTGAAAAATAATGGCCCTCATTATTCTAATGAACATCTACTTATTACTAAAAACATCCCTTCAGAGACTGACTATCTCATAAAATATAAGTCATACTCAAACCATTCTCTTACAAGTATACCATACAGAGAAGGCATTTCCATTTGAATATCACAAGTATCAAATTATGGCTGAGGATCAAGCCATAAAACATGAACCACTTGTTGTTTCACAAGTGGAATATAAACCAATTCAATAACTTCTACAAAAAAATTTAGAATAGTACAATCAATTCCCTGAATATCACAAACAAGAACTTCTTCAAATTTATTTGTAAAGGAAACAGTAATGAGCAGGGATGGTTTTAAAAAAAGTGAAACATTTTAGATCATAATTACTATTTATAAATGTCTGGCAGGTACTTCATTGAATCAAATAAGTAACCAGAATTCTGTAAGTACAAATTTAATTGTGATAGAGAAACAGTTTAAAAAACGTGGAAATATGAAACTTGTAAGAAGATATACATGAAATTATGTAAACACTGGGCTAAAATATTATTTTAATGTTTAAAGGAGCAATTTATGATGTACAAATCTCTTAATGTAAGAGAGAAGGAGATGAAAACACATACAACTCATGGATGTGTTCATTAACATTGAATATGGATGATCAGAAGCACAGTTGTTTCCATTTAATAGGTAAAAATTATAGTTGCTAAAGTTATTTTAAGTTCCACAAAAAGCAAAGAATCAATCATATGAGGAGCAAAGAGAAAGAATAATACTTTTTCCTTTCAACATACCTCTTTCAAACTTTCGATTATAGATCTCCATTGTTAACATTTACAGAAATAAACATTTTTCCGAAACCACTTTTATTTCTGTACAAATTGAAAATGAGGTGCTCAAATTATTTCAAGTATTATAGCAGTTTAATGGAGCATTAGATCAGAAGGAAATAAAACAAACTTTTTGTACCAATACCAGATTAACACAAGCACAATAACACTTATTTGATATTTACACTAAAATATGAAATCCTGAAAATGCAACTTGTAGACCACATTTGCCTGCAATTTTACGTATGTCAAAATATCCTACAACCAACAGGAAATCTCACATTTTGAACTTCAAATTTTACACGTATTTATTCCATAATGGACATGAGAATAATAATGTTTTATAATTCAAATAAGAGAGATAAAAAAAGACACAACCTAACTCCATAAATAATTTGCTGTGGACTGAAGCATCTGATAAAACTTCAAATACCTCATAAGTACTGCACCAAAATATTTGTTGAGACATTTCTGAAACAGAACTACCCACAACAACAAAAATATATTTAAAATATTTTAAATATATTTTAATGACATAATTTTATAAATTTGCAACACTGCAACTGAAAACAACATACTGCAACACTAAAATATAATTTTTATAAATTTAAGAAGTACTTCTGTAATTGAAACCAAGAAATAATTTTAGTTCAATGCTTCCTTGATAAAATTTTTGATTGACGAGAATTGATCTGGTATTGATTAATAGAATATTGCCCGTATTTTGCTGCATGTCAGAAAATATAAATGATGAATAACAACTTTATTTCAACAAAATAATATTCAATAATATTCATTAATCCAACAAAATATAACCCTCATTCTGGTCTGGGCATTTCCACTGAGACATGTACTGAAGAAAGTTTTTTGATTCCAAACAAGATGAAGTAGGATTGTAATAACAATAGAAAGGAAAAGCTATGTGATGAATGCATGCAATTCCAATGACGTGATTGATCTACTGATAGCAACAAGGAAAGAATATTAACAATAAAGAATAATATTTGTATGTGGCATATACTCAGGAAACTGATGAATACCGGGTAAAATTCTCAAAGCAAGAACCTCAAATCAAACTGAATGAAAAACAGTTGTATAAGTGGGGAAGGAAAAAAAACAAAAGAAAATACACAACCATTCTGAGATAAAGATGCAGCCCCCAAACAAATTCCCTCTTACAATGTCTGTAGATAATGTTAATTATTCACAAAAGGGGTCTTCAATATTGACAATGCAGGTATTCATTACATTTAAAAAAAAAAATCAATTTAAGCAAGTCACCTGCTGGGAGAGCTGTAAATTTTGAGCATAAGATATTTACAGATTAAAAATGAGTGCCGATTAGATTGCAATGTCATGATTCTTGGATGAAGAAAAATTATTCATTATGATTAATACACACTGATGCATCCTGTCTTTTTAGAATGTCAACGTGGCAACAAAACCTAAAATAATTTATATCTCTATTACGACATTGAAATGAAAAGTCACAATGAAAGTAAAAGATTAGTCTTTGAGAGGAAATTACAATTATGTAAGAGGCAGAATTCTTCATAATTCAAATTACAATCAAATAATTTCATATGAACAACAATAGTTTTTCCTTCACTTGCAGGTGTATAAGAAAAAGTTATTGACAATCTAGGACTTGCATTATTGACCATTATTTTCTCACAAGTTTTTAGATTTTCACTCTCAGGGTTTGGAACTATTTACATTGGCCACAAATAGTAAAGTAACACAAGAATTTCATTTGTCTATGTTGTCTGGGAAACTGACCAGACATACAGGTATCTGTAACTTAATCTGAAACTTAATGACTTTGTTTAAAATACCATTACCTTGCCTGTGATTGATATGAAGTACATTGAAAGAGCCATAAAAGTGAGAGTCAAAAAGTCAGGTTAAGCTAATTATCTACATGTGTGGGGATTCATTATCAGAGCCCAGATTTACACAAATACAGATTTTTTTTGTGCTAAATGTTACCTGAAATATGATCAAATTTCTTAACAAATAAGATCATTTTGTTTTTCATATTTAAAATTTCTCTACATTAGACAAAACTTTTTTAAAAACTACGGAAGAAAATCGATAATAATTTTCAATAATGTTTGTATTTATTTCAATTTATGGATATGTCAAGTGTAAAATAAGTTAAAATAATTGAGAATAATAGAAAAATGTACAAATAACCATTAGAAAAAAAAATTACTCATTTCCTTCCTAAGGATTTGAGAATATTGTAATTTATAGTTCCCACAACTCAAGAAACACCCTGTCATTGTCAATCTTCAAAGCTGAACACATTACATGGCATATTCGAGACATTTTTACAACATATAAATCCAGGCTCTATTCTTTATTCCTAGTTCTTTACAATGAGATTGGTCTACTTTAGGAATGTATTACTTCCTACTGCAGAGAGAAAAGTTGGCATGAGCTCTCTCTAGTATAATTTTGGAAATAACCACCGTTAACACAAATAGCTTCCATTAATAATGCCAGATACATCCAAAAGGCCATTACATGATCTTTGTGCATCTCACAACTCTACATATAGCACCTTACCATGGGCCGTAATAATGCTAATCATGAACCCTAGGGTACAGTCATTGTGAGATTACAAACATCTGATAAATTCCAAATGTGACACAAGTTTCCAGAAGTAATGGCCCTTGATGACTGTCTTAGATGACAGGAGAATGTTGGTATAAAGAAAAGATCGAGTCTGCTTTTCATAAAATGTAACTGAGCAGCTAACCCTTTGCAGCCTTTTGTATCCCATCATATCCACAAAATAACATGATCAGTTGCACAATAAAATGTACATACTAACTGTATGTCGGTCTTTTATACACATCAAAGGAAGTGAATATCAAACACATCAGCAAACCTTCAAACACATCAGCTGTTCAGGAATGAGTGAGCAGTTGCTTACTGCTTGGTGATTGCTGAATGTGTGGAATGGCCATTACAATTATATGCCAATGTTTCTCCACAGGACTACCCACTAATTACTGAGCCAATGCTATCCTTAAGTTGTGTTACAAAGCCAGAGCAAAAGAGGTCCTACAGGTTACTTTTTCACTCATTCTAAATAGCTTTTGGCATTTCAATTAATGTTATTCCCCGTGCAAACGCATTAAATTAATACATCAAATACAGTATGAAAAAAATGAAATCCTTGTGATCCAAATATACATCAAATTCTCATTGGAAGATATCTAATGTCAATATAATATGAACCAAAATTTGTTTTTCTTCTATAATTTACAACCAAAAGATGTAATTGCATCCATCGCATATTCCACTTACACTTTAACCTTCTAAAATTTTCACTAATATTGCTGTAAGTACAACGGGAATTCCTTTACAACCAACAATTGTTTATTTTATTTTATTTTTTCCAGAAAGAGAAATTAATTCTTTGGTCAATGTGAACCTTTCAGTTAAGAAGACAAACAGTTCTTAGAGGTTAACAAATGGAAGTACAAAATATCTCTAACAAGCATTTTATGCTTGTACGACAAACAAGACAGTAGTGCATTTTCCTCATTAGAAACACTTCTCCCTAAAAAGCAGTCAATTGATTTTCCTACCTTCAACAAGAACACAGGCACACCACAGTGAGCAAGGGTTACAAGGCACAAGAGCAGCAAAATGACAACCACTATGTTATTAGAAAATGCCAAAGAACACACTAGATTACAAATTCCCTAATTTCATTACTCAGAAAGTCAACAAAAATGTAAAATTTCCTTTTTTTTCACTGTTTGGAAATAATACTCTTTACATTTAGAAAACCAGGAAAATCATGTAACTAGGCTGCAGCCAAGTAGATCACAATCATTAATTACCTAGTCACCTGAAAATATAATCTGCAATGAGTAACTCCTTGAAATACCAACTTTAGAAAAAAGTAAACAAAGAAAATTAAATTCATTTCCAAAATCCTAAATCATAAACAGTAACTGGATCTGTACAATTAAATAATAATAATAATTTTAGAAAACAAATCTTGGCATTGAATATTTGAATGTTTTTTTTGTGCTTTATATTAAAATTTTCTGATTTTTCCCTGTTTTTTTTTCATTTTTGATACATTGAAAATTCAAAGACAATTATCAATGAGCAGACATACTATTCACAAGTTTTTTCAGAAAATTCTATTGCCTGCAGTAGTAATATGATTTTTTGTTTTGTATTTTTAATTGTTCCATAAAATAAATGCATGTTTTTAAATGAAACAGAAACAAAATAAATTGCAAATATTTCACTGAGATCTACAAAGGTACGAATTAGTAATATATCTTAACCAAGATGGTAAGGAGAAATAATTCACTTTGGTCACAAGACAGATAAGAGTTAATTACTTCACTGCCTCTGCTGCTGAAACAACCACAGATATACAGAGATCATTGGTGGTCTCAACCACATTTCTATGCTCTCAACACAAATTAGAATTAAAAAAAAAAAAAAGAAATTATACAATATACTTCATTTAATACTATTATTTTGAACAGTGCTCTGGAAGTTTCTGCTTACTATCTGATCATCCAATACTAACCAATAATTAGTTGGGAAGCACTACATAACATTATATGCATCAAATTTCTCAATCTTTTGAAGTATACTAGGCCTAAAAAAATAATTTATTTCCTTATATTTTAATTTACCCATATTTTAATATTACAAACAGGAATTTGATTCATAATCCTTCCTTCTTAACCAGCAGGACTGATTTAATATACAAATTACAAATATATTCTCGTACAATGAACACTTAACTATCTGGATCATCAGTGGACTCTCCTTCCAAAAGTAATCGGTGATCATCTTTCTTTTTAGACGCAGGCTTCTTTTTTCTTCTGTTGACAACTCCATCTTCTTCATCCATCATACGAATAATCTGTGTTTGATCTGATGAGTCCATGGGAGCTACAGATATATCTCGTACAGCTCTAAACTTACCACAGTTATTAAGGTGTTCATTTTCAAGACGGAAAAAATTCCAAACAAATCGCCTAAGAAAGTGACAACCATTTAAATCATTTCATTTCATGCAAACCTAGAAATGAACACACAACAAAATTCTCCATACCTGAAAACCTCCAGGGGTGACAAAATAGACACCATCAGATCACCATGTATGTAGCCCATTTCTATAAGAGACATGGAGAGAGCCCAGCCAAAACGCAAAACAAGGTCTTCCACAATTGCAAAATAGTAATAACCCTGCGAAATAATATATATTATACAGAAAAAGTATTTAAAAAATGCAAAAATCACTCTATAACAACTCACTCACAGTAGATGAATACACTATCTCTTCTCGTAAGTACTTATTGTCTCCAGCTTTCTTGTCGAATAATCCCCAGTCCATTTTTATGTCCCATGTATATGCATAACACGAACTTAAAATGGATGAGAAAACCCAAAGATAGAAAAATGGGTTATCTGAAGTTGAAAGATATTTTTCTGAAACAAAAATCTTTCAATAAAATACACTATTTAAAAACCATTTCATATTCATTAAAAATGAATAAACTATTATTATTGAAGTTATCAAACAATAAATCATAAATTTTAGCAAATAAACAAAAGGGGTAATTGGAGAACAGCCTCCCCCACCAACATCATCTGTAGGTAGAGTATTTCTTGAAGGGCTGCTATAGACTTAACCCATTAAGGACCAAGCATTGAAAAAATATTTTTTTAATGATATTATGTATTTACTCAAATATTACCCTAGAAAGGATAAAAAACTCAATTTTTTAAAACTAATAGTCAATGTACAACAAAATGTTGCAAAATGTTGCGTGCAACTTTAGGACAATAAAGTATATAAATTCATTTTGACATGAGACGACTGAAATCTATGAATGAAGATGAACATTGAAAATTTTTTTGCATTTGTAAATTGCAGTGCTTTGGCACAATCTGCACCTCTTTCTGGCTTTGGTTTCTCCCTTAATAATTACATATTCTACATCATGATTGATTGATTGATTGATTGAGTGATGATTACAGGCATGTTAACTGCTAAGTTTATTAATCTTGTAAAATATGTGCATGTTTTTTTATCACAGGAAGCAGCAAGGATTTTCCCCTGTTGGATGGTACGATTCGACGCCGACCTATGTGTTGGCTTGTGGGGTTTTCTCTAACCAGGTATCTCCCACTAGCAGGGCACTACCTCAGCCGGAACCAGCTCTAAGGTCTCTCGGCAAGTGTGGTGGTGTATTGCAAGTAAATGTGTGTGCAAG
Organism: Acheta domesticus; assembly: GCA_031308135.1. Lineage (NCBI taxonomy): Eukaryota > Metazoa > Arthropoda > Insecta > Orthoptera > Gryllidae > Acheta > Acheta domesticus. The sequence continues at coordinate 36,537,006 of JAHLJT010000631.1, read as the reverse complement.
TAATGGGTGACAGGACACGGATGAGGAAGGAATGATAGTGGTCCATGGCTTGTTTGTTAAGCATTTGCCTGGTATTGATTGGAGAAACCAAGGAAAATCATCGATGAGAGCAGCCGTACACAAAAAATTTTCTCTGGATGGCGGCTGATCTCAACCTAAATATTGCGATGATTTATCACCGAGTGTGTGCAAAGGTATGACAAATTCAGATAAAATATATAAATAGAACGACAGCAACAATGGGGGACAGAGGAGAAGCAATTGATCAAGAAATAACTAAGGAAATACAGGAATGACAACATAATGATTATAAAGGAAAACATGGAATGTAGATGTAAATAAAACAGTGTATGAACATGTGAGCAATTTCTGTTAGTGAAGAAGTAACTTACAAAAATAATTAGAAATCGATAAGCAAAGAGTAAATAAATAAAGTGTGAGAACGACGAGTGAGATAAAAAATTAGAATATGTGCGAGAAGGGGAATAGCCTGTGTACTATGACAAAGGAGAAACGCATTTGGGTATGATCCTGCACACTGAAGAACACTGATGAAGAGCGCGTAAGACAAACGAGGTAGACGATATTATAACGCGGTGACATCCAGAGGCAGATGATGTTATGACTTGGTAGCATTCAGATGGCAGGGACCTGTTTATGATTTGGTAGTGTAATGTAAATTAGTAATTAGTAGAAAAAAGTTATAAGTAGGGACCCCCCCCCACACACACACACACGCACGCCCACACACATTAAATTTTCATGACTTCTGAAGAAGAAATCTGTCAGTGTCTGTCTGGATCTTTAAGACCTTAAATATCAAAATGTGTATAAAGTGTAATCTTAAGTGTACGTTGTGTTAAAATGTCTGCATGCAAATCTGGTAACCAAATTCTCCTGACAAATGTCTTTTTCAAGAGTATGCAATTTTATAACCACTACCATTTTTACAAACAACACATTTTGACACCAAATGGACTGCTAACACATGGTGCAACCTGGTGGTTCCCACGTGCTGCATTCAGAACGGTCTTCTGGCAATGGTTCTCGCAACCTAGTTCGCTTTTCTGCTTTCACTCCGCTACTCACATTGTTTCAACCAACCTCCCTCATTTTTAAGAGAATTTCATTTAAGGGGAATAGTTTTGTACTGTCCTGCAGTTTCACTAGCAACTTACTACAACACATCTACATTTGCACTTGTAAATATAAATAAATACCTCCCGAGTAAATCATCATTCTATTTATAATTCATAGAAGGCCTTGACTCAGATTTTAGGTGGGCTCATGGTGGGGACCACTATTCTCCATTTCAACAAAGAAAACAAAGTTTTTTAATATAATTAATATTACAGTTCCTTAACTTACAATAAATCTGGCATAGCTTTATATTTCATTTTTCTTATACTTATTTGGTTATATCTTCTGTACCAATTAAAAAAATGTCTTACAGTGATCTCACTGATCATTATCACAGCAATTATTGAAATAAATTATACAAAAAATACATACTTTGATATAATGCAAATTTGGATGAAAAACAGGTACCATAGTTACATAAATAAAAGTGTGGTTGTTATGGCAGCATATAAGAAATGTTAGATGTGGTGAAACACCATTGTAATTATATCATAGCTTGTAGAAGGGGGAGTGTGATCACTCTGATGCATCCCTTTGAATTTGGCTTAGTCCCTTCTGTTTCAGAGTCACTCTTCAGACATTGCGGCAATGTGATTACTATTTGCCCGTGATTTTAAAGTTGGTTGAGGACTATGATTTGCATATTTGTGTTTTTTGTTCATACAGGGGAAGGGATGATATCATTTTAGTATTTATTTAAAGGTTTATACAAGTGGTTAAGTCATCGTTCTCGACAAGTGTTATTTTTTAGAGATAACAGGTCCCACTGTAAAATTCATTGTAAAACTGTTCAAGCCCTGACACAAATTTCTACATTTGCCACTTGCCTTTCTCAGAGCAAGACTGTGTACATAATAAATCCATTATCCCAATGGTGAGCACTCGATCTCTACAGCTCCCGCATGTTAGTCAGATATGCCATACAGATTTTCATATCCGTAAATTTTGCCAGTAGTATATTGAAGAAAAAACCTTTTAACAGCTTTTCATATATTGCATTAATGGGGTTATGGAAAAAGGGCTCCCCTCGCTCTAGCACTATCTCTTCAGATGAACTTTCACAAAACTCCAAAATCAGCAAATCCAATGTCAACCCTCCTGATCACATGTTGAGAGCATGTTGCAGAAAAGTTAGGGAGATTTGTGAAGAGAATGTGTGCTCCAAGAACCTAATGAAATTGGCAGAAAAGATCTGGCTAAGCTAGAGAAATTGCCAGTTGAAACACCACAGAGCAGATTAAGTATTTCGAGAACAAACTATGGCAGTCTACACACTTTTCCGTGTGACTCCTGTGTCAAAATGTAAATATCCATAAAAATACGTAACATAAAAATATTGATCTTATATTAAATAAACATCATGGGATAATATCATAACAAACATAGAAAACAATATACATAGAAGGCAAATGTTTGCTTTCAAATTTATGAGACATATGAACGAAACAGAAAAAGATGTGGCAGATGTAAATGTAATTAATAAAGAACAATGGAAAGCACTTTATAAGAAAATCCGGTATGCAGAAACACCTAATATCAGAGAGGATGAACCTGGCTATAATACAACTCTTGACTCTACATCTATGGATGAACTACACGCAGCACTAAAAAGTATGAAAAACAGAAAAGCATGTGGCCTAGATGGTATCAATGTGGAACTTCTTAAAAATGCAAGGTACTCTATGTGACTATCTATCTATGTATCTATCTAGACTATTGCATTTATACAATGAATGCTGCCGAAGCTGCAAAATACTGAACACCTGGAAAACATTGGAAGTCATATCTCTGATAGAAAAGGGCCAAAGGAACGAATGTGAGAACTACAGGGGCATTAGCCTTCTGAATGCAGCTTACGAAGTGTATGCAAAAATAATTAACACTTCCCTAAAAAACAAAGCAGAAGTCCGTTTACAAGAAGAACACACTGGATTTCAAAAAGGTCGCTCAAGCAGTGATAATATTTTTATTCTTAAAAGAATTTTAGAAAAAAGACGAGAAGTCAATCTTAAAACTCATTTAGCTTTCATTGACTTCGAAAAAACATTCAACACAGTTGACAGAAATAAATTATGGAGCATAATTAAAAATAACAGTTACTCTAAACACCTAGTGGATATTCTAAAAAGATTGTATCAGGGGTCAAAAATTGTTATAAACACAGGGAAAAAAGGTGTAAACTTGACATCAGCCCTGGCACACAACTAAGTAGAAATAAATTTTTATATGTGCTCTTGTATGCTGATGACGTAATAATTATAGAAGAAACTGAAGACAAGCTACAAAGAGCATTATACAAGCTACATAAACTTGGAGAACATGAATATAATCTTAAAATCTCCAAAAAAACAAACAAACCAAACTCATTGCCCACTGTGGAAAACACCCCATCCGCTTGAATATAATTATCGATGATACTCCCTGTTGGAAACCAATCATGCATTAAAGGAAAATTATTTTAATGAGGTGCTGTGTAGGTTTCAATTATTGTATTAAAAAATTGTATTCTGGTATTTGTGTTGCTTCCTTTCCTTTGTAGCAACAAAAAAGTGACAATCATAGTTTTATAATGTAAAAAAGTTGTTGATTAGTCATATTTTGTTTCTGGCCATGTAGGAGAGCACACATGTTATTTTGTCACGCCTAAAAAAAGTTAATCTATTCCAATGTATATTAATTAACTTCATCTAATGAAAATAAACATTATTTTGAATGAAATGTTATTTCAGAAATGAGCTATTAGAAGAGAAGAAGACTGCAGCTGGTAACTCTGGTCCACTACTTAAAAGCTAATTGGTCTTTGGTTTGTTAAAAGTGAGTATTCTTCACTCCCATAGAACAAGTTTCACATTATAACTCTTCAGCGTGGTATGCCATCTGACAACAGCAATTTCCTTTCTCCTCTAAACGCAGTGTGCCATACCTGGACGGCATGGATTTTCCTACCCATTCGTGGTAAGCCGTCTCAGGACGGAAGGGATCTTTACCTGTTTTTCCTCTCATCTGCGGTGTGCCATGTACAGACGCTGGTCGCTTGGTGGTGCGGTGCATAGATGCTGGCAGTGTGTTAAGGTGAGTTTTCGATTTATTTTCGAGTGGTTTTCAATACAAATATTTTAATATTGATTAAAGTGTTTCTATTTCTTTGCGGGTGTTTTTATAGAAACAATTAATTGACAATACATCTTGTTGATTCGATTAATCAATAATACTTCCTTGAAAGAATTCCACCTCAAGGTGACAAAGTGAAGCAACAGAAACGATGTGTAGTATGTCACAAGATTAGTAGACGTTGAGATCCTACATTCTGGTGCACAGATTGTAAAGTTGGACTTTGCCCTGACACTTACTTTAAAAGCTATCATACCCTAGAGAATTATTAAAAGTATCTGCAAAGAAAATTAATGTACCTTATTTTTAATTACATCCTATTATTAATAAATATTGATGTAAATGAATGAAGTTATTACACATTTTATTTAACTTTCCATTTCATTTTCCATATTATAATAACAACAATGATATAATAATATTGGTATTATTGGTATTATTATTATTATTATTATTATTATTATTATTATTGATGTGATGTGATGCATTCTCAGGGTAGAGAATGTTTTCAGTGTTGGGAAGCGCAATACCACCTGAACTGAGATGCTCCCACAATAGACCTCGCCAGATGCGCTCTCAGCTTGCTACCTGCCCCCGTGGTGCTGACAACTGCACCTTTCACTTAAAGCTGCCTTGAACTACTACCGCACTCACCCTCAGCACCGCGTTGAAGGGTTAACTACCTTGGATGTGAAATTAGTTATGACACCAATAAGGACATTGAAAATAAAACCAATAGATTTGAATTAATTATGCGGGATAATAAATAGAACCCTAAATAATAAAACACGAAAAGTTACAAAAATCAAATTCTACAAGACAAAGGCTGTCCCTGTTCATTTGTGTGGCAGTGAATCGTGGATAATTAAAGAGAGAGACAAAAGGAAAATCCAAGCACCTGAAATGAGATTCCTCAGGAAAGTTAAAGTCTGCACCAAATATGATCTCATAAGAAATGAAGATATCTGAAAAGATCTAGGCATTTATAACATAAATGAAGAACTAGAAAATTATAAAGATGCTTGGAGACAACACGTACAAAGAATGGACGCCAATAGAATCCCTCACTTGGCAATGCTCTATCGACCCACTGGCAAAAGAGATGTCAGAAGACGTAAAAAAAGGTGGCAATAATAGTGATGATGATAATAATGATGTTGATGAACAAAAGGGAAAATAAGAAGAATGAATATTGTGAAGATGGAACAGATATGTGTGCCTACTCCTTGAAGGGTAGAAGAAGAAGATATTAAATAAACAACTATAAAAGATTTGGTCTATAAAAGATTTTAGAAATGCAAAAGGCAAAAGGCATTGTATAATGATAATTAAGAATATAATGAGAAAATAACGAAAGGTGTTAATGAAATGTAAAAAGAATGAGTATGCATACATTATTGTCTATGTAACATGGAGCTGGCATTAATAAATAAGCATTTGCCCGTCTGGCTATATGTTTAAGGTGATAATTATACTTTTTTTAATGCATGAACATCTCATAATATTTCCAATCCAGAGCTGCCCAAATTCTTGACACCCCTAGAGTGGGAGCAACAAGGTCAAAACCAGCATGCCACTTCACATCCTATATTTGTGCATGTGTGGTTTGGAGTCCTGTCAAGCGAAATAATGCAACCAAGGTGAGGTCACGCCAAAAGATATGTGTATATTTTTAACACTCACTTCCATTTTCTGTATGAAGAGTGGAAAATATTATTACAAAGAACGTAGTGGCATATTTTCCTGCATTTGCAAGATGAGGAAATGCTTCTTTTGTATCTCGATATCTTCGAAGACATTGTGCAAATCTCCACCAAGCAGGAAGGCAACCCACAAGAGGTCGTAGAAGCCAAGAGTAATTCATACAATAATTGGTGTCTGAAACAAAAAAACATCCATTGTAACTGTATACATTCTCAAAGAATTTCTGTGTTATGAAATTTTACCATACCTTTTGCAACCATCCAATTATCTATAGATACAAAGAAGCAAATTGAATATTGGAGGTCCAGAAATGCCACAACTAAACTGTTGAGTTGATCAGCAAGCCAGAAATCCGCAAAATTTACATAGAACAATGGAGCTAGAATTATACGACCCTAGAATAAAAGATTAATAAATGTACAAGCACTAATTACATATACAGCATACTTACATTATCTAGCTAAGCATGTATACATGCCACTTTAAATCTAGATTACAGAATAAGTTGTTACAATTTAATTAATGGTATATATCAGTTTCATTTCAATTAACAGAAGAAGATATGAGAAACTCTCAATTTTACTTATTTCAGCTATTATTGGTGCAAAGTGCACAAATTGCAAGAAAGTGCAGATTAGTAAGGTCATTCATTAAAACGTTTTTGTGGAAGAGAAGGTGCTGTGTTATATATATACATGCTGTGTTCTTTATACAATATATATTTAATATACATAGCAACATACTGCAATATTGAAATGGCACAAAAATTAGTATGGTTATAAGTTTGTATTTTTTTCACTATACAAGTTTTCTTTTACAGTGAAAATCTACAAATGAAGCTGTAAGTCAAGAATGACGACTCATTCTTTTAAAGCTCTCAGCTGTAAGCAAATTAAAATGACTTCTTTAAATTTTGCTGATTTTTCCATCCTAACATTGCAATTTGATAATATTTTATTATAAGTTGATAATTCATTCTCCAACATATATTTAAGGCTAAAGTACAACACTAACAGAGCCCGGCAATGAACTTGGATCAAGAAAATAAACAAGTATGCCAATAAACTCACCAAACTCAACCAAATGGATCCAACACTAAGAACACTAGAAGGCGACAATGGGTGAAGAAGGGAATGCATCTGATGATGTATCAGGTCGAGTAAAGAGCACTCATGCAAACTGTTCTACAGCCAAGCTAGGTAACAAGCGAGATGTTATGTCGTCTTCACAGTGGCCCAGGCACCTACTGGGAAAATAAAAGTCATGCCCTCTGCAGAAACATGCAAAAGCACACTTCAACCACTTTACACCTTAATGTGCATTTATACAGAGTCTACAAAACAAGCAGAAAGTATCTTGCCTCACTAACAACAGGTGTCCATTAAAAAATTTCAATGAAAAAAACAAAACAACAACTGTGCTCTCTCTACTCATACTCTGCACAATGCAGTTCTAGAATGTCAAATATTTTGCATACAAAAATTTAGTATCTGAATACATAATGAATCTTTCATGAAAATAATCTGCAAAAATAAAAGACTTTTTATATACAAATCATACTTCAACAGTTTCATTAAAATATATTAGTAATGTGGAAACCAAAATGATATGTACACTAACTGCAAAGTATTTCAGAATTAATCATGAACATTATAAAGATTCTAGAAAAAAGGTGATACAAGTAAATATACACTAAAATTTACAAAATTACTTTAATTACCAGGAAAATTGTTTTTTCAACATAATATGCTATAAAACATAAGAAAAAAAAGACAATGAGGCAAATTTCTAAATATATTTAATTATGTAATAATGGTTATCATAAATAAAACAATATGTTTACAGTTCAATGAGTATGTAGACAGATTTTATTAATGAAGTCTTCCCCATATGAATATAATAAAAATTAATTTAAAAAACTGCTGAAAATATATTGTTTTTAATAATAATAGTTTATCAAAGGATCAAATTTCTTCTCCCAAGCTTCTAAGATTGTTTAAAAGTTTGAAAATCTGTGTCCAATGCAGCTAATGCCATTTACAGGAGGAAGCTATGTGGCTTTGGGGCTAATTAATAAAAGAAAGCCAGTGTGCCACCAGTGGAAATGGAAGCAAGAAAATTGAATAATTTTCCTCGAATACTCTTCTTAATTGCTCAATCCACATGACTGAATGACCAATCATAGTCTGAACAAGCCAATTCATGGGAAGCACATTGCAAACAAAGTCATCATTCCAGTGCACTGGCAGCAAATGGCATACTGCTGACGATACCCAATATCTAGCAAAGATTTTTTTTTTGATTTGATTATTACAAAATGTTTTAGCCATTAGAAATGAACTTTTGTGTAAACTTCTCTGAGATGTCATTCAATAATAGTCTACTGCTGTTTAATCCTAATCTTGTGTTGAATTGGGAGCTAGCTTTCCAGTGCTTTTCAAATATCTGTAGTCGATTATTAATATTGTAATTTTATTAGGAACTATAACACAAGTTGCCATGTCTTTCTTGTATTTTACTTGACCTAAAAATGGACCTTTAAAGTTCACTCTATCTAACAGTGACTATATTACACAGTCATTCCAGCAAAATAAATATTTGGACATGTATCTTTCAAAAGAATATTAGTTGTCACTCCTTCATTCACAAAGTTAACAATACATTTCTTTACAATAGAGAAAACTATACAACTCAAAATATCTAAGTAAACCTACATTAGAAGCCAGGCATTGTATAAATCTACAAGTGCAAAGAAGTAAAAAGAACTAAGTAGTTTAGTGTATGTGAATGTCTGAAATTTAAAATACCTACTAGAACTTTTAGTGCCCAAAATCTTGCTTCATGTCGAAATGTCTTCGTTGGATTAAAAATGAAAAGTGCCATGAGGATTATGAGGGCTAATGGATTTATATATGGAGGTATGCTGAGGGAAGAGCTGTACAAAAAACTCAAGAAACTAAGAGCCCACACAACTCCAAATATTGCAGCGAGTTCCATTATATGTTGTTCTGAAAGATGATTACGAGGATCCAATTCAAAGATTAACACATGGTTCACACCAGATGAACGCCAGCCGTACACATTGATGCCCATCAGAAATAGGAACTCTACTATGAGAAGAGGTCCTCGGTATAATCTAACAACTATGTGCCAGTCATCTCTAGGCTGATGGAAGATTCCTGAAAAATAAAAGGAAAAATATTTCACTGAAGGTCATGTAGAGAAATTTGTAAGTGTTTACAAAAATAATAGCAAACCATAGATGAAATCAATTATTGTGTCTTGCAACTGGTTATCAAACATTATAAGCGTAGTAAAACAAACTTGATTTGATAGAATTATCTATATTACAGAATATTAATTAATTATTTGAAGCATTTCTTAAGAATAATTAACTTAATGTAACTTCACTTTCTCCACCCAAGACATCACTTTGACTCATCATACATGACTGTAATTGTATATGTGACTCAATAAATTATTATTATTATTATTATTATTATTATTATTATTATTATTAAAAAATATTTTCTCCTTTGGACTTAAAAAACCTCAAATATTGTAGAAAATGAAAACCCAAATTTTGTTCAAATATTATAACATAAATACAATAGTACCTCAACATAATGAACCTGAAGGAAAATAGAAACTGAGTTGTTAAATATTTTTTTTATATCAAAGTTCAAATTCTGAAAAAGAATTAGGTTTGAGGTTTAGAAGGTCTTTTTGATTAATGGAACAGTTTTCTTTAACATATTTTCTGTTATAAATGAAGAATTCATTTAATGCAAAAAAGAAAACAATCAACTCCCAAAATATAATTAAAAAAATTAATCATCAAACAAAGCTTCAGAAGGGGAGACAAGTCAATGAGTTGCTCACAACAAGCTTAAGTAAATTAACGTGTATGCTTTTGGGGCTGGTGTCAAAAAATACTTGGCTGTTAAGGAGACATCACTCATTTACCAAGGGTTTGGTTGTCATATTGTGACCTTCCTGCAGACGAAATGTGTCTCCACAAGGCCTGGAAACATTTATTTTATGTCAGTGTGCAGTTCTTGCTGCTCCTTGACAAATTGACCACAGGTGGTACCCTTCTCCTACCCCACCCAGCAGGCCCATTGCCTCATTGGCTGACGCTTTCTCCAGATTGGCCAATCCTGAGACCAACCAGCAGCCAGTTGAAAAGGAATCTCATTCTTTATAAACACATTGTGCAGTCTTCCTTGACACAATTCACCCTGAGGAAAGTTACAGTTTGATGGCCAAAATGCTGGCAATTACACCTCGGAAATAGTGTGTTCTGGGCAGCCAAGTAGTCTACAAGCTTAAGCAAAAGCCTCATTTATTGTAGTGACAGTACACACAAATTTTCTGCTCTTTAGAGGATCACTATTCAGTACCTTATGAGATAGACCGAAACACTACAAAGTCTTTTCATGGGAATTTGAGTAATGTCCTGCCAAGAAATTGTTAAATTGGGCATATCAAGAAGTAATTCAAAGCATTTTTGGTAAAGTTCAATATTACATTGATACAACACTTGTTGACACTTTTCCTACACTTCAGTCTTCAGAAAAAAGAAAAAGAGCCCAAAACCTATTATAATTGTGACAATTTATGTTTTCAAGGTGCTTACATTGTAATTTACAATTTAGTGAGGCAAATTAATACAACTATGAAGGTTAGGGAAAAGAGGACAGAAGAAATGGAAGTGTTCATGCAATTTGAATAATAAATTGTTCACCTCACTTTCTTCCATACGAAAGAAGTATGAACAATTCATATCAAATGTGCTGTACTAATATTTTAATATGTTATATAATTTGAAAATTGTTTTCAAGATGATTCTTTAAATATCAATATATCTACAAATAAATGGCTCACCTGACAAAACAACTGCAATAAGAAGAACAATGAAGGAGCCTGAGAACAAACCAACTTTGAAAGTTGTCCAGGGGCTCTGCTGCTCACCGAGAGGAGGCACTCGCAACCTCTTCATGGCCTTCTGCCGGTCCCCGCCCTCCAACTCTTGGGTGACCATTGTTTCAGTCTCACGAATAAGGCGATCAATATCTTTGTTTGTGTTAAAATGAGAGGACTCCACATTTTCGGTTCTCCAGCGAGCTCCAATGTCAACACTGAGCAACTGCAAAAGAATAAACACCTAATTAGAGAATTTTAGCAAAACCTTTTTGAAATAATTATGTATTTTCAGATATGCTGAAGAGGACCTCACACTTAGAGATCGAAAAATCAAAATGTCTATTAAAAGAAAATTTAAAATTATGACTGGAATCATTGTTTAGTTAACTGTTCCATTTAAAGAGTCATAAAATAAGCTCGGTATTGTAAGTATCCAGAATACAAAGAACCAACAAGAAAGTATCTATGATTCACAGGTGAAAGATTTTATTGTACAAATAAAGTTAATGTTTTTCTTTCTGACATCATTCAAAACATATTTATAAATGTTTCCTGACTCACAAAGGACTTCATTAAGAAACCTTCATTCCTTGCATATCCAATAAAAATATGCAAATCAGAAGAGAATTATTAAAAGATTAACTATACATCCTGAAAGGGACATTCCCCTAGGCAAAATTCTCTAATGGAAATGTAAAGATCTTAAATTACTCTCTGGTGAGTCAGATGTAAGTAGATGTTAAGGTGGATCACCACAACCTGAAATGAAATACACCAAAGCCATTTCATGGATACAAATTCATAGTCCAAAATATTATCTATTACATTTGCTATAAACCAGAATCCTCATTTCAAGAAAGATAAAATAATTTTAAAAAATTCAGTGGACTCACTACATTTCTGTTTGGTTTTCTCATGACACTATATGCCTTCCAATACCCTTACATGTGCTCTTTGCTCTCATATTTTGAATAAGGAAATACTGTTGACTGTAAATACATTAACAAATTTGCATAACATGTAGCAAAACAACTTTGCATTTTACAGTTTATTTTCTTTTTATTTATTTATTTATTTATGTGTGTTTGTTGGGATGAAATACTAGCAAATGAAGGTTGTATTTTATTGTCAGTTAACTTTGTTTTCTATTTGTGTTGTTTCTCATGCTTGTATGTAAGCATTAGTAGTAATTACACTTAGTTTTTACTTAATATTTCGTTACATGAAATTATAATTGATTTATTTTATTTACAATTGTTTAAAATATCAATAAAACATTTAAATAGTTTTTATGGGGTTTCAAGGGATTTTTTTACACAGTTTTTAAAAAAATGGGCAGGTATGATGGTCATTTCAGAAGTTATGGCAACTATTTTATATATTCTGAATAACCGCATATATGGTTAATGCACTATGTACATGTAAAAACATGATGTTCACAGTACAGGATGTGACCATCAGATGACGTCTGAGTGCATTGGTGTCTAGTAGACAACACACGTTAATGTTAGTAACCTAGAGACTACGTTCCGAGATGAATTTCACTAAAGTAGAACAGCAAGTGTATGTAAAAATTGTGAATGTCATGCAGTCTCTTGTGAGTATCATACAATCTCTCGTTAGTGTCATGCAATGCCAATGCCAAGAAATGAGAAGCAATGGGTGATAGGGCGTTGACCAATCAAACTATTGCATGTTGGGTGGAGGACTTCAAATGTGGATGCATAACAACTGTTGAACTGCTGCACAGAGAATGCACAGACATCACACACAGCTGATGGTATTCAGTATCTTCATTGTTGGCAAAGATGTGTGGACGCCTTGAGGGATTATTCTGAAGGTTGTTGGCTTATAAGAATACAAGTATTGTGTGTATTGTTATGTTTAGGTGCATATGTAATATGAATAAACAATGATATCTATTTACACACCTTTCCTTTATCCATTGCACCTTGTACTCTGATCCAAATTTAGTACTAACATTACAAAGAACATTCCAGTGACTATCAATCGTGTATCCTGATTTTTGTTTCCTGCAACTTCATTAACAGATAAAAAATAGTTGCCATGACTTCTGAAATGACCGTTGTATTTTTGGGCTGTGGAAAATGTAGCCAACTCTGTACCTTAGCCATTTCACAACTGTACATGTATTTCATCTGCAACTGCCATTTGTTCATAATCATTGTTCCTGTCCATCATAGAGGATGAACATGGTCACAAAGTTGATTTGGGCAAACAGTACACATGAGAAAGAATAAGGGCAAAGGGAGGCAGGGATGGATCCAGTTGATCATTTTCAGGGGGGGCCATCATAGATTTTTGTTAAATAATAAATATAATTACTATATTATATATTATTTTTGTAGAGTATACATAATAATATACAATATTATTGTTTAAATAATTATATCATTTTAATATAAATAAATATTCAAATCAATTGTGCCATATAAAGGAAGGTAACAAATGAAACCCTAGGCTGGGGGGCGGGACAGAATAGTTGCCCCTTGGATCTGCCATGGGAGAGAGTGAAGTACAAGGGCACCTGATGACCCCTTACACTTCACTACACTATGCAATGTGGGATAAGTGGATTATCTAACAGGATAAAACATCATTCTTGTATCCTTAACACTTTGTATAAAAGTGTTTTTTTCATTAAGAAAACATTGCTTTTGTAGACTATGAGTCCTGTCATTGCATGGTTTGAAACTGTCCAAAGCTTACAAATTAGAATTGCTTCCCCTCTAAAGACAAATGGTATTATATGGTACAAATATTTTGTTTATTTAATATTGTCAGTTTGTCAACCTATCTTAATTTTTCCACATTGAAGATTAAAATCCATGAGAAAAATAAATAAAAAAGTAACAATAACGTTTTTCATTACCTTATCATGTTTCTTCAATATTTTACGAAAACCAGTGAAGTTTAGGTTTTGATAATTCTGAAGTAAAATTAAACTCAAGTAAAATTCACTGAAAGCCAACTTCAATTCTTGAATTTTTCGAGCAGGAACATCTTTCTTTCTCAATATGTTTGGTCCATGACTTAAAAAACCCTTTTTGCCATGGAACTCATCTTCAAGATATTCACTCAATTCACTTCGCAAATTTGCATGCTTCCTGGTAGCTTCTGCTAGCTTCTCTGTAAAAGAAATACAATAATGAAACAAAACTAAAATAAATTGATCATTATTGTAGGGTCAGTGTAGCAATGCCCCTGAGCCTAATATCTTGTTTTGTATTTCCATGGTGCCATGCACTCCACAAATGGTTTCTTATGTGAAACTTATAGTTCTGACGTTTGCAGTTTTAGTGCATCTATATGCCAGAACTATAAGTTTCACATAAGAAATTGTACATGGAGCATGTGGCACCATGGAAAAGTGGGTAGACATTAGGCACAGGGACAATAATTAACACACTGACCCTACTGGATTTACTTTGCAAAGCACTGCAAAATGTTTGTGATAATATACGGTAATGGTTTGCAGCACACTGCAATACAAATTGTAAGTTTTATGCATAAGTCTTCTGATGTACAAACAAGAGGTTGTTGGCAATAAACACACAAATACAATCAAATTAGCAAACCAATGTGCAATTAGCTGATGTTAAGATAAAAAAATTTTTGGATCTTTCAATTCAGTCAAATCTCAAAAGGAATGGCCATATAAAGGAATCCAACACTAAATTAAGTTCATTATGTTATGTATTCATAAATTCAAATGTTGCAAAATTAAATTTTAGAAGTTTTATTTATCTATGGCAAAAAAACACTTAACATTATGTATGATGAACGGGAGAGAAGTGTGATCTTTGCTTGTTTTGTTGCCGTTGATGAATTATGAATAAAGGTAGCAATGACCGTCTTTGTTAAAATTTGATAAAAATTGCTCCTGTGTAATAAAACTATTTGCAATAGCTGACATTACCAATATATTATTACTATTTATTATACTTATATTACATATTCCTTATAAGGTCAATAAGGACAATTGGTCAGCAATGATGATCCCACTTTTCAATTCTAATATGAAAAGAATTTTTATCAACATTTTAAAACAAATGCACAATTCTGAGTCACATTTTAAATGGTGCTCTTGAGTCTGTCCAAACAAAGGGAGCAAAAGCAATTAAGAGAAAGAGAGAAAAGGGAGGAGAGAAAGGAAAGAGGAAAGGGAGGAGAATGGAAAGAGAAAAGAGATGGGAGGGAGAGGAAAAGAGGAGAGAGAGAGAAGAAGAGGAGAGAGAAAGCGGAAAAGAGGAGAGAGAGAGAGAAAGCAGAAAAGAGGAGAGAGAGAGAGAGAAAGCAGAAAAGAGAAGAGAGAGGAAAGAGAGGAGAGAGAGGGATGGGAAGAGAGAGGAAAGAGAGAGACGAAAAGAGGAGAGAGAGGGGGATGAGAAGAAAGAAGAAAGAGAAGAGAGAGAGGAAAGAGATGAGAGAGGAAGGAAAGAGAAGAGAGAAAGGAACAAGAAGAGAGAGAGGAACAAGAAGAGAGAGAGGAAAGAAGAGTGGGAGGGTGATGAAAGAGACAAGAGGGAGAGAGAAGAAACAGAAGAGAGAGACAAGAGAGAGAAAGAGAGAGGGAAGAGAAATGAGAGAGCATATAAAACCATCTATGAGTGGAAGTAACTCAGCTGTGAAAAGAAACTGAACATTTCAATTATTTTTATCGATAGATACTCTTCAATCCAATGCAGAATGAAATAAATGAATTATAATTTGTGGGAAATACAGTATGCCATTATAAAAGCTCTTTGAACCTTTTGAACATTTCTCCCATCACATCATTCATGACTAAAAAAAGTCCAATGTTTGAAATAACGAGAAAAGAGAATGTTTATCTCTGAAATCACTTCTCTAAATCAAGATTTAAAAAAAAAAAATGTCCCCTTTTTAGTGTATTTTTTAATGACTTCAGCACATTTAGGTTTCACATTTTGTTCTCACTAATTTCTTTTAATGTCTAACCAAACAAATAACCCTTAAGAGGCAACAAAGAATTAATTTGACCATCTTAAATTTAATAATACAAAAGGACATGATAAACCAGAAAATTATAAAATCTTCAGTCATGGAATTAAGTTTAATTTGCCATTTCAAAGTATATTTTAACAAAAAAGTGATTTAATATTACTATAATTAACTTAAATAGTAAAGGAGAAAAAGCAATACACATAATTTAAAAATGAAGGATTCTTACCTGAATAAAAGGTATTAATTTTGGTCAATTCTTTGTCACAATAATGAAAGAATTGTTCATCAAATTTGGCAAAGTATCGTGTTAGCACTTCAGGCTCAACTAATTCAGCAGAGGGAGCTTGTTCAACCGCTGCATATAACATTGCCTTCATTTCCTAATCACACAGGAAAACAAGAAACCAAATAAAATCTTGTTTACTTCATGACAACTCATTATGAAGGTAAAGTTTATCTTACCTCATAATTAATATACTGTTTCCTCCATTCCGGAGTTATATGAGCACTTAAGTGCTCCGTGAACTTCATGTTAATGAACTATATGTCAACAGCTTTAGAAACAGAAAATTACTCTATAACAACAATGATAATTACTTGAATATTTATTCATTATTCCTCCTTAACCTAACTAAAACAATTACAACAGCTCTTCGATAATTGTCTCTTTAAAGCTGAAACAACAAGAACACTGTTCCGAGGCTCTCTACTTGAAAAATTGTGATTTAAAAAAAACATTCTATAACTGAACGAAAAGTATTCATTGCATTAAACGTCAACTGGACGACAGCTTCAAAGTAATCAGTAAAATTAAACACGATTTACGAAAGAAATTTGTTCTAACCGCACCATTTGTACACTTCACACTTCAATGTCAAATTATAACAAATAGAGACTACGCGAACACTTTAACTTAGCTTACATTAAACAATGACTAAATCCGAATTGGACAATTTGCTTCATTTTTAGTTGATCTTAACTTTAAGGTTGCTTATACTGTCTTCGGCGATTTGACGAATACTGGTCGTAGTAACAGATGAAGGTGCAGATTGCAATTTGTGAGGGAACCACTCAGAACGACGATATGATAACTCATATTAGTTTCCTCGTCGAACATTGGTTGAACTTTAGCAGAGTTGCAAACTTCAGCATGAGAAAACAAAATTTCGCAAAGGTTGAATTTTCTTTTGGGAGGGTCACATTCTCCTCTGCATTTAAATCCAATGTGCCATGGCACCGTTGCATTTAAATGTGCGTAGATGTTTATCGAAAGAATTATTTTTTCTATGTCTGCGAGAAAGGCCGTCAACTTTCTTGGATTTTTTTCGAAATGTAAGTATTTCATGGCATTTAAATGTAGATTCCAACCTCAATTCTTTATGATTGTTTGCCCATTATTTACATTGATTGTTCACATTTAGTATGGGAGTCGACCCAGGTTATCTACTGTAATCAATCAAGATGTATTGGATTCGATCGAAAAAGGAGAGTATAAGCCAAAAAAACATGCAGGAATTATAAAATCTGTTAGCAGTACATTGCCTAAGCCTATAATTGATAATATTCATGCCGCTCTTAAAGGTACGTGTTTTAAGTGTCAACAGGAGAATGTTTTTCTTAAGGCAACATTTTACCTGATTGCTGTTATACAGACCAACCTCTGAAAGCACTGGCAGCTCAAGGCTTAAAGTTAAATCAGTACCTTAATTCGAGACATCTTCCTTGTGAAGAAGATGAATTAAGAAATAGATACGAACAAGCAGCCTTGCATGTTGAAAAAAAATGTAAGTAAACAAATGTATGCAAACTTCCTGAAGTGATTGCATTGCTATTATTGTGAGAATAAGTGTAGAGCTGAATGGTATCACGTGAAATCTTGTTATCTTATAAATTCATTTGAGTTATGAATTAAATGTTATCTAAGTGATTTTTTTTATTATTTACACAAGTAAATTCCAGTTCACGAAATGGGCCTTTATTTACCTGCTTAAATTAGAGCTTGCATTATTGTTGGCATATTTTTAAATCTTTTGAAAGCATTTGATTTCATTTTCCTCATTACATTTTTCTTTCATAGTTAACTTGTTATGGAATTTGTGGCATTAGTCTGTGTTAAAAATCTAACATTAAACAGAGTAGAAGTACCTCTCTGACAAAAAAGCACATTTAATTACACATAATTTAAATTCAATGCTGATTAATTATGGGTTCTGAAGGTTTTGATCATAGAATCTGCCCAACTTCTATATGTAAATGATATGGCTTTGTCCGTTACAAACGGAAGAAAAGTTCTATTTGTGAAAAATAAAACCAGATTTTACAATAAGAAACTGTGAGGAGCACAATGGAATGGTTCATAACAGCAGATAAAAATTAAATAAAGGAGAAATGGTTACATTGCTGTTCGGAATTTTAAACAAGCAATTGCTGGAGCTATTGAAATTGATCCATGTGCACTTAGCTGTTTTAAAAAACGTTTTGGTGTCTCTCAATTGAATCACATTTGAAACGGCTAAATATGCCTGTTGACAGCTTCAAAGGCAATGAACCCCATCTCAATCAGGTTTTCTGTTTAGTTTCTGTGGATCCGTTGTCTTTTGCTTTGCTTAAGAGCACTGATTAGGGCTTTTCTTCCTCTCTTACTTAATGTTTATAATGTGATTCACATCCTAGTACATACAAAGTTATATGTCTAAGTTTGGTTCCAATTGTGAAGAAATAAAATTACCTCTGTTTTACCCTACTAATAGAATCACTCCATTTTCCTATAAAATAGATGTTTAGCATAAATAAATACTTAGGCAACATTGGGTCACTTTGGCAATTCTTACATTCCCCCCCCCCCTTCTTTTTTTTGATTTGTCGTGTGTTGTTTCATTTATTCACGGGTTTCCTCCTTGGTGTTTATTTTTTTTTTTTTTAACCTAGGTACAAGTAAATAATTTTGTGGAGTTTTGTTTCTTCAAGGAATGTGGTGAATAAAATCCTACTTCTTTGCAGATAATATCCCTTCAGACGTTACAGAAGAAGAAAAAAGGGATTTTAGGAAAAGATTTGAAAAGCAGATTCTAAGTCAATTGAGACAGAAAACCTATATGTGGAAAGCAATTAACTATAATGACCACCGTTCTAAAGTGTATCTGATTGGAAGATCATCAGCAGAGTATGCTGTTTTAAGCCGGGTTTTTAAAGAAATCAAACTACGACTTCCTGACTTTAAGCCAAAATCTCTTTTTGATTTTGGTTCAGGTGTTGGGTCAGTGACTTGGTATGTGATTTTTGGGGTTTAGCGGTTGGTTCCTTTGCTGACTTATTTTTATTGAAGTAATTCTCAAATGACTTGAATTCTTGTAGGGCTGCAAATCATTTTTGGGAAAATTCACTGCAAGAGTATTTTTGTGTTGATGCATCAGCTTCAATGAATGAACTTGCTAATTTAGTTTTGAATGGTGAACAGGCTGCTGAAAATTCTGGTAAAGGATACTTTTATCGTCAATTTCTTCCTGCCTCACATACGGTATGTATAGATACAATCTTGGCCATAAATTGATTATTTTCTGAAAAGTTTTAGTGTCAAGTGTCTGCTTGTTTTTAGCTGAAATATGATTTAGTTGTGAGCGCATTTTCTTTATTTGAACTTCCAAATCTTAAATCAAGACTTGAAACAATTTTGAATCTTTGGAAAAAAACTCAAGGCTATTTGGTTGTTATTGAGCAGGGAACAAATGCTGGATTCCAAGTAAGTTTTTTCACCAAATAATTTGCCAAAGGAATAATTTGCCTGTTAACACATTTTATTAACATTCGTTATTTCAGATTGTCAATGAAGTAAGAGACTTCATTCTGGAATTTTATAATAATGAGGAGAACATATCAGAACCAGCAGCCCATGTATTTGCACCAGTAAGTTGGTTTTTCGACATTGATATTTTGAGTTACAGCAAGTGGTACCAATACAGTATGCTCATATTTTCCAGTGTCCTCATGACAAGCCATGCCCAAGGTTTGCAGAAGATCACACACCCTGTAATTTTGAAGTTCCATACACAAACCCTTTTTATCCATCAACAGGAATTTTGAGGGAGAAGTTTTCGTATGTCATATTGAAGAAAGGTTTGTGTTTAATTATATTTCCCCTCTTTCTTTACATTATGGAATTGCTGTGGGACAATATTCATTACATATTCTGTAGGTTTTCGTCCTGAGGACGATCTCCAGTGGCCAAGACTTGTTAGACCTGTTCTTCCAAGAGCGAGACATGTGGTGTGTCGAATGTGTACATCTGCTGGTAGGCTGGAGGAAATAATCTTCACAGCAGCAAAGCATGGAAAGTATGTTACTTTCTGTGATTGTTTAATATAAGATGACTAATGATTTGATTTCGTGCGAACAATAACACTTTTTGTAATGATGAACTCTGTATTTGCAGAGTAACCTACAAGTGTGCTAGAGCTTCTCACTGGGGTGATCTACTGCCAATTGAAGTTAAACAACCAAGTGAATCTGAAAATGGCAATGAAGATGAAACCAAATGTTTTAATGAGGAAGACAAAACATAATGACTTGTTAACTAAGAATCTGTAATAATCCAAATACATTGTGTACATATCTTTTTAACCTTGTGAAGCTTTTTATTAAATTATTTTAAATTATTCACACTGTAGAATCTTCCATAAGATAATCATTCTGAAGTGTTGCAAAAATTTACTACAGTGCACCAGGAAAGTCTGTCTGCAGTGGTACCTTGCTGGTGAGTGTGCTAGCAACAGATTTTATGTTGGTAGTAAGAGCTACAGCTTGAAACAAATGAAAACAAATTGTACTCGCCACAATCATAACAATGCTGGAAATGTTATCCCCTTTCTTTTTTTTCCCAGTTATGTGGTTGCAACCAACATAAATGCAATTTTTAATAGGAGGCCTAAGACACTTCCCTGGTGTATTGTATGGAAAGGAATGGATTCTCTCTATAGTGTATCCTGCCCAGTCCTACTCCTTCCATCAATCTCACCTCTCCTGATCTCACCCATTTAGATCCACCATGTCCCACCTCACCCTCCCATCCCATCCCACCAAACCTATATTTTCAGTTCTAACCTACTTCCAAAATCTTTTTATTGTAAGAAGAATTTAAATTAATCTGATTGTGAGCATGAGAGCTATAATTATTTAAGAAAGCCATGAAAACACAATATAGAGCAATTTCTAAAATTTTATTAACATTGCATTTGGTTCCAAGTATTTTTCAGGGTTTTCTGAATTTAGGACCATCATTGCATGAAAAATGTATATGTGTACACGAACATAAGTTAGATGACATGACTGAAAAATCAACTGAAGGTGAATTAAAGAGGCAAAAAAATGTATATTTTTTTATTATAAATTAACTCTTCATATAAGAATTACATGACAGCTTGTCACAACACGCTTATCACAAATACCTACAACAATTTGATTGGTTGTAATTGGAACTACAGAATCTTTAGTGATTTTTAATATTTATCTATAATTTATCTTATTTAAAGTCAAAATCAAGAAATTTAAAAGAAAGTTGCATTACCATTCAATTAATAAACAATTGTAATTAGTAGCATAACAAAATGAGTGTGGGTCTGCCCGGAAAACTTTTATCTAAGTGTATATATAACACAAGTAGTTTTAGTACCGTAAATAATAAGAATATCCTTTAACAATTTCATATCAGTCTATGATTACTATAGACAATTACTAAACCTTATGCTTGCAATTCTTACAATCACAAAACTTTCAGCCTAAAAACAGGTCTTTTTCCAGGGCCAGCCCACATTGCCTCTGCCCTTGCGGGCGTGAACGTTATGCCACTGATTGCAATAATCACATAGGCTCAGATAATGGAACTGAATCTAATCAGTTAAACTATATACTATTGATGGCAAATCCACAGGAAGAAATAATTCCAACAGAACTGCTTTCTTTGTGTGAAATACAGCTTTGAGTGCTTTACAAATCTTGTTTACGTGATTTGAGTTCTAAAATTTTGAAATAAATTCACATGCACGCACACACACACCTGTAGATAATTTTTTTTTTCAAAGTCAATTATACTTAGATAAGACATTTCTTTTACCACTCAACTGTCCACTGTTTTAGTCTGCTATCCCGAATGCAAGGCATCTCAGATCATGAGACACTGTGGCCCACATCCTGTATGCACTGATTTAATTTTGAATGTGTGTTACCTTGCAAAATTGAACAAGGTGAGGTATGATAAAATTAAATGAATTAAATCGCCTTGTTTAACTTCATTAGCCTTCTTAAGCTCCATGGTCCTGGGGCCACATTCTGGCTGCCTCCCCCCCTCCTCCATCCACAGGCCTGCTATCCATTCACTTAGTGAAGTCTGAGTCTTTCATAGCTAGTACTACAATGCTTTCCCTTGCCTGAATTACTCTGCATCAAACATTTGTAGGTTAATGTATATGACAACATTTCTTAACTTGAATGAATGGCATGAATGTTGACTGAAATGTTTTTATTTTTTTATTTATTTATTTGTCAAAAAACAGTAAAAACTGTATATGACATTTTTGATGTAGCGTGGCCTGGACAGTGAAGAGAGTTTAAATCCCAGATTCAATTTTCCCCTTAACATTTATTTTCAGTGATAATTATGAACTATCATGTAAATACATTGTACATTTTTTGTAGGTGTATAGCTTTTCTAAAGTATTAAAACACTTATTTGTAGATATCTTTCCTTTTGTTTTTTGTGAATATAAGACAATTTAACTCTTGATAGTTTGGTTCTCAAAAATATCTCTTCTTCCCCCTGGCCATGTTCAAATAATTTTTTTTGTTAATTCAAGTTTATAAAAATACATCTTTTTTCCCTACTCAAAGGATCATAAATTAGTATTTCATTACACAACTGAATTGCCTTGAAATAAACACAGAAAGTCTAAAAAGGTTTTCATAAAAATGGATGCAACGCAGTGTGCAAGTCTTAAAAGATCCGTAAAGCTTAAATAACATTTTTCCTGAAGTTAAAAGTCACCGGCATTTTTTGTTGTAATATCTGGTATGAAGGCATGTGTTAAAAGAAGTAGGCCATTTCACGACAATGCTCTTAATTAAACTAGAAAATAGCAAGGAATACACACGAACAATGAACAGAATGAACCTTGATGTAAAGCTATTTATTTAAAGACGTTCGGAAAGCCTCTTCTCAGTAAAACTTGTCTTTACGCACCGTTCCGCTACCTATTGTTACACCTACCGTTCCCTACCTATTGTAAAACACTTGAAAGAGAGGCTTGTCTCGCGAGACGAATGGGACGTGACCTCCTCATAATACTCTCACTCCTCGCCCATCAACGAGTGCGGGTGGTGAGCGGGGTTGCGAGGGATTGGGGGTTAAGCAACGGTCCGCTCAGCCCAGGGACTGGCGCCCAGTACTGGCGCGCGGTCGGGCTCGAAGAGAATCAACTGTCACCGAGACTGAAAGCACGCCGATATCAAATTGAATGACGGGAGAAGATGCAACTGGCTGCAACCGAGTTATGGAGAGGGCATAGCAATCAATATTTCAGCGCATGCAGAGTGAATTTTTTTTTCTTCTAGGCGATTCAGCTTTAGTAAACCGATCAGCATTACCTCTTATCAGCTACCTGATTTTTCAGTGGCTTCCAAAGAGGTATGATAACCGCAATGTAATAATGTACACATTACACTGTTTCAAGTACTATCTGCTCACAACATGCCATGTCGGAGTGCAAAGGCGCGCCCAAGGATTTCATTACAAGGGGTGCTCAGATTTTAAGGATTTGATTGAAAAATCACACGGCTATTAAAATCAATCAAACCACTTCTATTGATTGAATAATCAATCAATGAATTAATTTGATTGCAAATTGATAGCACAATAATAGAAAATATTAAATTTTTATTGATATTTCAAACATTTTTTTTTGCGAAGGTATTTTCTCGAAGTACTTCGATGTCCGAATTTAAATGGACAACCCATCATACTGTTATAATAAAGTTTTAAAAACTGATTTCGTAAATATTTTGACAAATTAATTATAAAATCTGCAAATGATCCAGTTGTGTATGCCGATGTCCGAAAGTATGGACACGCAACGTTTAAATAGACACTGCAAATGCATTGGATTTCCGTGGCCGAATCTTCCCATCCAGTTCCGTTCCGAACCGTAGTCAGTAGCCGCTCATCGACGCAATCGCAGCGGGGACATGAGTAATCGCGCCGACTTTCTCCGAACAGCTTTTGCTTTCTCCGTGCGAAGACGGAGGCGGTGCCGGCGGCGGTTCCTTGAAATCCGTAATCGCTGTCCAACGCACCCTTCAACAATCGACGTGCGGCACGCGTCGAAACTGCCCTCTTGGACGCCAACGATTTCGCGACACGGAAAACCGTTTCGTGACTTAGGTAGGAAAACAACGAAGGAAATGTATATAAGCATTCCCACTTCCCGCGTTCCTTGAGAAAACGCCGCCTTTTGATATTACATAACGAGGAAGCCGGCAACCTACTTTCAGTATCGCGGCAATGTTTCGGAAGGAAAGGTTACAAAGGTGGTACAATTGCCCCCATCACGAGCACAGCCTTGCGCAAGCGCAGAGCTGCCGGGTGACAGCGCTGGCGCGGAGCGTTGGGCGCTGGGACGTCGCGAAGGACGTGACCCGCAGACGAAGCTACAGTGACGTCCTTATATTGACATTCAGCGTGTGACGCCCATTAAAATAATAAATAAACGATGAGAGTCACAAAGAGAAACTGGGAGAATCAGGAAGGTAAAGGTTCCGCGGATCATTCGGAGGCAGGATGTGTAGGTTGCGAAGAACTACAAGAGTGTGAAAGGAGACGGTGCAGGCGGATAAAACATGTCCCAAGGACTTCGTTGATCAAAGGTAGCACTTAGCCAGGAACTCTGCGTGTCCTAGGCACATGTGAATCACGTTAATCACCTTAATCACGCTACACTTTAAAGGGCGATTTCCCGCCGTTCACACAGCTGTTTGGGCTCGCGCACCTCTTCGGTTTCGCCTCAGACGAAAGCATCTTCCGGCCGAAGAGCCGGGCGGGGCGGGGCGGGGCGCACTGATCACTGGGTCGCCAATCACCGCTGGGCGTCGGTGCGCGCGGGGGCTAGCCAACCGCCGTGAGCGCGGCGGGGGCCGGTGCGGGGGCCACGGCGGGGGCGGCAGCGGGGGCGGGGGAGGCCTTGTCCGCCAGCTGCACCCTGAGCAGCAGCGGCGCGTCGTCTGCGCCGGCGGGGGCGTCCACCCGCAGGCAGCGCTCGCTCGCCACCACCTCGGCCCAGGGCGCGCTCAGCGGGAAGACGGGCGCGGGCTGCGGGGCGGCGTCCCCCTCGCCCTCGCCCTCGGCCGGGGCGGCCACCAGCAGCGCGGCGGGCGGGCGCGCGTCGCCCAGCGCCCACAGCCACAGCAGGCGCCCGCGGCGCGGCGCGGGGCCGGCGGCGGGCGTCGCCGGCGCGGTGGCGGCGCACACGAAGAGGGTGCCGCCGGCCGCCGTGGTGAGCGCCACCGTCTCGGGCGCGCCGGGCGCAGGCGCGCGCACCGCCAGCGCGGACGTCGACGCAGGCTCCCGCGCCGCCCACGAAGTACTGGACCAGCGGCCCCTCGTGCGCCTCCTGTGCACAGAGGCCCCACATGAGCATCATGTTTGAGCGAGGTCCAATTCATCCTCCAGGTTTCTAGGGCGCCTTGTTTCGTCAGGTGGATTCCCTTGTACGTCGTCCACCGAAAGTTTCAATTGTCAGTTTTGGTATACAATTCAAATGAAATCGTCTTGTGATGAAGTAATGCATCCCAAATAAATAAATGAATAAATAAATAAATAAATAAATAAATAAATAAAAAACAAACAAACTTAATTCACACAGACGCCCATACTGAAATCAGGGGTAATTTTGGTTTTAGATTTGTTCAGCAGCAATTTTTTTCTTCCATTTCTATTCAAATCAGTTGACTTTAAATAAATTCAGATAGCAAATTATTGTTTCCCCAAATCCACTTTCATTAAGTAGTGATTCGTTCCAACCTTTCTGCCCTGGCGTTCGCTTTTACAGCGTTGCTGAGAGTCTCGTTCACGTTTCGTGCGTGCGAGTCTCCTCATCTTCCTCTGCGACTCGAGACGTGCTTGGGTATCGGACCAACGCGGTTTGTAGAGCGTCTGCAAACCTCGTTCCGACCAGTGTGAGGAGAAGAGTATGCGCTTAGAGTAGTGTTATCGTTTTTGCTACTGCTCTGCTAATCTAGTCTTACTATAGTTAATGCAGATTGAATACGTTAGAGATTGACATCAGGGAATGTCACGTGTAGAAATTTCCCGCTACGTGTTTATTGGCAAACGTGATCATTTTCCATCCCTTTATACATCATAGAAGTTTGTAACATTTATTCTGAAACACCTGTACTCTAATGGCTAAAGTGAAGATGATGGAATGAGGAAAACAAGAGAACTCGAAGGAAACGTACTTCGCGGTCGTTTCATTTACCCCACATTTGACGGGCGTTTCCGGCCACATCAACAGCTATCGTTAACAGTTATAATTCCCATTAGCATAATGAAAGTGTTATCCCTAGAGTTTGCGGTTTTCCTCAACCGCTGCATGATAAGATCCGGCGCCGACCTACACGCCGGCTCTCGAGAGATTTCCTCCTCCAGTAATCTCCCCCAGCGGACACACTCCGCGCGCAAGACTGATCTCTGAACACGTGGGGTAGAGTAATGCATGTAACTGTGTGCGCAAAACGTGAGAGGAGGGGTCAAGGATGAGGAAGAAATGGTAGTGCGCGGTCCTTTGCCCGTTTGTTAGGATACTACTTCATTGATATTTAAAATATATAACACGGGAAACTACTGATCAGAGCAGCCGGTCGCTGAAATTTTCCTTCAGACAGCCGCTGAATTCGCCCAAGCTATCTAGCTAGTGTCGAAGACTTCCTGATGAGCAGGGGCGGATCCAGTAGATCATTTTGGAGGGGGCCGTCATACATTTATGATAAATAATAAACTTATTTGTTATTATAATGTATATTGTTTTTGTAGCGTACATATGGTACTACACAATATTACTGTTAAAATAATTACATAATAAATTCTATTTGAGATTCCATAAACAAATGTTTAAATCAATTCTGTCAAATGAAGGAATCAAACGAAAACTGTAGACCTTTTGGGGGGTGCATGGCTCCCATGCCATTGCGGTGAGAGCCACTGCAGAGACAGCAGCGACGCGAGCTCTGAGCCAACTCAGCCGCGGAGGCGCTTACCTGCAGGTGCTGCAGGAGGCGCGAGGCGGGCAGCAGGCCGGCGCAGGCGGGGCCGCGCGGGCAGTGCACCATGGGCTCGGGCTCCTTCGGGGGCGCGGGGGTGGTGGCGGCGGGGGCGGCGTCCGGGAGCTGCCCCGTGGAGAGGGAGCGGGCGCGCGGCGCCGCCGCCGTCGCCGCTGTCGCCTCCCCGCCCTCGCCCGCGCCCTCCGCGCCCTCGCCGCCTCCGCCGCCTCCGCCGCCGCCGCCGCCGCTGGGCGTCGCCGGCGGGCGAGGACTCACGTCCTCCACCGACGACGATTTAGGCTGCGGCACGAACACGCACATCTGGACGTTAACACGAGAATTAGAAGTAGAAGAAGAAGAAGTAGTAGTCGTAGAAGTAGTAGAAGAAGAAGTAGTGGTAGAAGAAGAAGAAGAAGAAGTAGAAGAAGTAGAAGAAGCAGTAGTAGAAGAAGTAGAAGAAGCAGTAGTAGAAGAAGTAGAAGAAGCAGTAGTAGAAGAAGTAGTAGTAGAAGAAGTAGAAGAAGCAGTAGAAGAAGTAGAAGAAGCAGTAGAAGAAGAAGAAGTAGTAGTAGTAGTAGTAGAAGAAGAAGAAGTAGTAGTAGTAGAAGAAGAAGAAGTAGTAGTAGTAGAAGAAGAAGAAGTAGTAGTAGTAGAAGAAGAAGAAGTAGTAGTAGTAGAAGAAGAAGAAGTAGTAGTAGTAGAAGAAGAAGAAGTAGTAGTAGTAGAAGAAGAAGAAGTAGTAGTAGTAGAAGAAGAAGAAGTAGTAGTAGTAGAAGAAGAAGTAGTAGTAGTAGAAGAAGAAGTAGTAGTAGTAGAAGAAGAAGTAGTAGTAGTAGAAGAAGAAGTAGTAGTAGTAGAAGAAGAAGTAGTAGTAGTAGAAGAAGAAGTAGTAGTAGTAGAAGAAGAAGTAGTAGTAGTAGAAGAAGAAGTAGTAGTAGAAGAAGAAGAAGTAGTAGTAGAAGAAGAAGAAGTAGTAGTAGAAGAAGAAGAAGTAGTAGTAGAAGAAGAAGAAGTAGTAGTAGAAGAAGAAGAAGTAGTAGTAGAAGAAGAAGAAGTAGTAGTAGTAGAAGAAGAAGAAGTAGTAGTAGAAGAAGAAGAAGTAGTAGTAGAAGAAGAAGTAGTAGTAGAAGAAGAAGTAGTAGTAGAAGAAGAAAAGAAGAAGAAGGTTTCCTTGTGTATATTATTTATATGAGGGGGTCCCAAAGGGGTAGGTATCTACCAAGGAGTCGAGAGTCGAACATACATTAGACTGATCGCTGTTATCAAGATCATGATCCCATTGATTACAAAAAAGAAAAGAAAGGAAATTGATAATTAATTTTTATCTTACATGAAGTTTTGAAACATGTGTAAATTACAAATTCGATTTTCTATTCGACTTTCACATCATTCCTGTTTATATTTGTAAAAATGAAAAAAGATACAAGTACAAAAATAATAAAACAAATCTAATAAACTAATGTTTCAAAAATTTGTTCATTTTCTTGGCCAAATGATTATTTTTGATGTCCAACTACTAATACTATGACATGATATGTTATTTATGTATTAGCGAAACATTCTTTTAAAAGGGATCGAAGGAAGTAAAAGGTTGGCAATCCCTGGTTTAGATCATGTACAATATCAAAGTCAAACTGGGTATGTTTTTTGGGCGAGGGTTATAAAGGAGCTAGCCCGAAAGCATTCACTTTTCAGCGAAGGTCGTACAACATTTTCTTGTCCACCTTCCTTTCCTTCCCCCTCTTCTCTTTCTTCTCTCCACACATTTCTGTACTGTAATAAAGCGAGAACAACTTTTCTTCCACTGACGTATTCATTTTTTATACGAATTGCAAACGGTGATAGTCCCAAAACCATCGTCAGGTTTGTCAATTGTAAGATGTTCATTGGTCATCTCTTAAGAATTACGAATTAGAATAAGAAGAAAAGCGTAATTTTGCCGAACGATTAAGGGAGTTTTAGCGAATGCGCGCATGCGCAGCGCTTCTGGCGCCACTTCTTTATGCTCCTTACGTCTGCGCATTTACATAACTAGTCCGATAAAAAAGTGTTATGGGACTAATCACAGAAATGTCAACTTAACGGACTCTAAGTACAGTACAGAAATGCACTGAGTGTGTGAAAAACCCTTTAGTGCATGCTAGGTGCACGATTAATACAAGCGTGTGGCACATTAACTCGTATCCCTAGCACTAATCCTCCACAAGCTTGTTCTGATAATGGTCGCAATGGGTCCGAAATATTAGTTGATTTAAATAGACGGAAGGGACATTTCAACTATTAAAACGAACATGTTTCTCTTAGTATTATAAATAAATAACTTTTGCCGCCCTGCTACCCATAGAAACTCGGTAATAATTTTCAAATGTCGTCTTGGCCCGTACCTTATCGGCACCGCACAACGCACTACTCCTGTGTGGGATGACGAATCCATGTTACATGGTGCTAATACTAGGCCATCGTCAATTGCACCTAATTCCATCAAGTAAAAACGTGTTTTTAATGAAGAATGAAGAAAATATTTTCTATTACCTAAAATAACTAAACTGCATAAACAGAATACTTTATTACTAAAAAGTGTGTCTATAAGCAATAATGTGAGAAAGTTTTTCACAAAAACTTTATCGGGTGTACTGCAGGCCTTTAAAGATTGTTTTTCTCGGCAGTGTCGTATACTTTGTCATTGTCGTCAGTGGCACGAGTCTTCAGAGTTAATTTCCGAGACACTAGCCATTACAACGCATGCAAACGGAGCCCGGCGTGTTTGTTGTGGCTAGTGTTCCGCAGGGGAAATGCGTAACACTCTAATTGCCTCATCAGGGGCGCGGGGGCACCGCAAGGACTCGCCCGGAGGGGCAGCTCGTTAGCGGTTCATTAGCCACGCCGGCCCCGCGCGCGCGGCGCTCGAGATGCTCTGGTGGCGTCGCGGCGACTCCCCTGGCCCTGCCATTCCGCCCCCAAGGGTTTACACGTGAACTTGTTTTTAAAGAGACTTGCATTCTTAAGTACCGCCATTGTTAGTACTGAAGCACTTTTCTCGCCCGAAAATAGTTGGTGAGGGTTAGGGTCCTGAGACGCGAATGTATCGTGATTCTGTGTTCGATTGCGCCGACCTGTGCCAGCACACTTCTCAATTGCGCCGACCTGTGCCAGCACACTTCTCAATTGCGCCGACCTGTGCCAGGACAGTTCCCAATTGTGTAGTCCCAAATTGTGTCGAATATAAGTGTGTGTCAGTCACCTATTTGTGCGCGTACATCCTCGAGCGAGAGTCGGGTGGAGGAGAATTTTTGAAATTCACTCCGCGCGTCCGAGGAGTCACAAGAACGCCGCGGAAAAGCTTAGGCAAGGTCACAGTGGACACCATGAAGAAATTTAGAGTATTCATTATTAGACAGTATTCATGTCTCAATTTCTGCTTTACCGGAAAGGGTGCGGGTGGTGTTGACTTCGTCTGAGAAATATAATATTTGGCATTCATAGTATTATTAACAAAATATTTCAATTTGTAATTTATTGTTATGTGGAAAATGCGAAGACGTCGGAATTTTCCAATTGTCACAGGAAATGTCATTCAGAAAGTTGTTGCAACTTCGTAGTTACTATTGATATTTTATTGTTAAGACAATAAAAGGCAAGTTATTTATTATTTCTTCAGGTAGGTTTTTTTCGAAACCTGGTGAAAGATCGCTTGTAACTTACATTCATTACAATTACATAAACTTATACATTATCGCTATACAGTATTTGAGTAACTCCTCTAGAGTGGTTGCGTTCGGATATGCGATTCCGTCGCTCACGGCTAGACCACTTCCCGTTCACCAATCGAGACATATGAGGTGTCATTCGACGAGTCTTGGTCTCCTGATGAGGAACTGATCATTTCTTTTCGACTTCGGGTTCAAAGAAATTTCCAAAAACGTGTTTTTACGTGATTTGGCGCTGCCATATCAGTGAGTATGTCAGGAATTAAACCAATGCCACCTAAAAAGGCGGAAGAACAGGCCCTATGGCCTGAGCCTCGCCATTAATAAAGGCATTATTATTATTATTATTTTATTTTATTATTATTATTATTATTATTATTATTATTATTATTATTCCATTACATCACGACTAAAGATGTTATGAGTCGGCTGAATATAAAATCTACTCCAGGTTGCAACCAGCTACCTAAGGAGCAGATCTAGGGACTGTCGGTGCCTCTACAATACTTTACGCAAAATGTGGGCTGTTCCAAATAAAGCAATTTCTTGCACTTCCCAGTCTTTTGAATTACCTGGAAGTTTAGACAAGTTCCTACTCAAATTTTGCGGAACAAATCCCAGAGCTCCGATAACTATCGGGACGACCTGTGCTTTTACGCCCCACATTCGGCTGATCTCGATTTCCAAACTCTTGTATTTAAGACGTTTCTCTGCCTCCTTGGTAACGACGTTTTGATCGCAAGGTACAGCAACATCGATAAGTAAACACGATTTTTTCGCCAAATCCCGGATAACTATATCCGGTTTGTTTGCCGCTATCGTGCGATCAGTTTGAATTTGTTGGTCGTACAAGATAGTACATAATCCAACAGACGTCACCGGTTTCGGTGAGTGTTCGTACCACTTGGGGCATGTGTTTGGAACTTCGAGGGCGGTACAGATCTGCCAGTGGAGGTAGCTACACACCCTGTCATGTCTTTTAAGGTATTCTGTCTTTGCTAGGATTGGACAAGCTGAGACAATATGATCAATGGTTTCTACTTGCTCCAGGCAAATGCGGCATTTGTCATCTTGGGAAATTTTGAGAACCGCTTTATCATAATGTCGTGTTCTCAAGGCCTGATCTTGGGCAGCTATTACAAGTGCTTCCGATTCTGGCTTCATCCTTCCCCTTTTAAGCCACATAAATGATTGATCTTTATTGATCTGAACCTTGTCCATTCGTTTCAAGTATTGTCCGTGGAGTGGTTTGTCTCTCCACGATTTCTTTAACAATTTTTGTGTCTCACACTTCATGTTTAGCAGCATCAGAAGTTCAGTGTCTGTGTTATTCGACATGTCTTGCCTAGTTTTCTTCGCAATGTTTCTTGCTACACTAACAATGCCTCTGTTTCCCATTCTTCGGTCAGATTTCATGACCTGCCTCATTAGAGGGTCGTCTTGATGGCTGACTACATACTTCCCCAACCCGATTATAGCGTTGTGCCAGGAGGCCTCAATTTGTCTGAGGCCTCTTCCTCCTTCCTTACGTGCCACATAAAGTCTATGTATATCAGCTCGAGGGTGGGAAACATGATGCATTGTTAGCAGTTTTCTGGTTTTTCGATCCATGGTGCGAATTTCTTGCTCAGTCCAGTCCACTAGTCCAAAACTGTATTCGGCTACAGGTACCGCCAAACTACCTATTGCAGATATTTTATTCCTGGAATTCAGAGCGGACTGCAGGATCAGTCTCACTCTCCTATAATACTCCCTACGAATTCTCTCTTTCATTCTGTCATTCGAGATGGTTTCATATTCTTCAATGCCCAGATATTTGTAAGTTTTACCTGGCTCAAGATCTTGAATCACAGTGTGCGTATCAATTTCAATGTTCTCAGACGTTGTGAGTTTCCCTCTTTTTAAATTGATTTTTGCACACTTGTCAAGACCAAACTTCATGCAGATGTCATTGCTAAAGTCATTCACGACAGACAGCATTTGGGAGAGAATCGCTTCATTCTTAGCAAACACTTTCAGATCATCCATGTATAACAAATGTGATACTGGCCTTTCATCACCATGGAGCTTAAAACCAAAGTTAGCTTGCGACAACTGTCTCGATAGTGGGATCAAACTGATGCAAAACAGCAGAGGTGATAGTGAATCTCCTTGAAAAATACCCCTCTTAATCTGAATACTTCTGGTTTCTACTGCTTCCTTTCCGCTGTGTTTTAGTAACCTGGTACTCCACGACTTCATACTACCCTTGCAAAATTCAATAAGTCTAGGATGAAATCGATAGATCTCCAGGGTCTTCAAAATCCAATCGTGTGGTACACTATCAAAGGCCTTTTGGTAGTCAATCCAAGCCATGCTCAAATTACGTTTGCGTTTCTTTACATCATTCAGGATGACTTTATTCAGTAGCAAGATTTCCTTACAGCCATTAGAGCCTTTACGACATCCTTTTGTTCAGCTGGCATTAGATGATTCTTATCTAGATGTCTATACATTTTGTCAGCTATGGCTGAAGTTATAAGTTTGTACAGTACTGGCAGACAAGTAATTGGCCTGTAGTTCTTCGCCAAAGAGCTGTCTCCCGCTTTGGGTAGCAAATACGTGATGCCGCGTGTGAGCCATTCCGGGATTTCCTTTGGGTTTTCAAAAATTTTATTAACAGCCTTTGCTAGACGAGAATGTATTGCTGTTAATTTCTTAATCCAATAAATCTGGATCTTATCAATCCCGGGAGACTTCCAGTTTCCCATGTTCTTAATTGCTTGGAAGATGTCCTCTTCCGAGAATTGGTGAACATCTTCCACTGTTTCTACAAGTTCATCGGCAGCATCAACTTCAGATTGAAGCCAAGATGCGTCTTTGTTGTAGGATCTGCTCTCTTCCCAGATTCCTGCCCAAAATGCTTCGACGTCATCTTTTAAAGGCGTAACAGCTTTGCCATTCGGTTTTTGAGTCAGATTGCGATAGAATCTCTTCGCGTCTGTTTCAAACAACCGGTTCTGTACACGGAAATCTATTCTACGTTTGTACCTTCTTATTCGTTGAGCCCATGCTTGAATTTTCTCTTTTAGCTTCTCAACTACCATTAGCCTGCTGGTGTCATTTTCAATTTGGTATTTTTGTTCAACATTGAATATTTTTCGTTGAACTTTAGAGGTGTGCGTTGATTTAGAAGATGCCTCAGCTAAGAGTTATATTTCACGCCGGGTGTCGGCTATCCGTTTCATAATTCTGTTCATCCATGGGGGTACAGAGCTGTTTACTCTGTTTTGCTGTCGGCCGTCGGTGTTCTTGGCTGGCCCCAAAATTATCTGAGATACTAGATATCCAGTTGCATATATGATGTGATTGATTTCAGTAATATCTAGATCTCTGCCGGCTCTGGGTCCATGGGACTAACACCCGTGGGATGGCCAGACGTCGACAAGGTGACATTAGCTCGGTTTCTGAGCAGGTATGGGACATTGGTAGAACAAGGCACGTTAAGATTCATTACATTGCTTGTTCTATCCATTTTGCTCATTGGTTTGAATTGAGGATTCGCAGGACGCAAGTTCGAGTTCACAGATCACACTTAACCCTCGGGTTGTTTCCTGCCATCCGTTACTGCGACCCACAGTGGCCTCGGGGCATCCCCCCGCAGGGCCCAGCAAGGGGTCCCTCCAATCGCCAGTCGGCATTACTAAACCCTACGGGATTTTCACTGACTGCTGAAGGCAGCCTCCTTCGCTGGCTAATGCAAGGTTCGGGCCTCCACTCTAATCAGTGGCCTGGTGTGCCAACCCAGTTTCTCTCCTGTACCCTCTATGGGCCGACAACAGGAAGTCCAAAGGTTCATGACCCTTCCCTCTCTACTTACTTCTCACTCTCCTAAAATTGGAGTACTTCTTCGTCGGACCCCTCACCTTCAACCTATTCAGCAGGGGTGGCCCTACCGGTAGCTAGGCTACCACTGACATAGCTTTAAGGCTCATGGGGGTACTCAAGCTCCACCACCAACTCCAAGGTCGTGTACTCCCTAGGTGGAGTTATTATTATTATTATTATTATTATTATTATTATTATTATAAATAGATCTATGTAAGATGGAAGGCGTTGATTAAACTCCAGTATCCAAAGGCAATTTATTTTGCTCAAATCGCCATTATTTTCTTTGACGACGTTGGCAACACTGATGTTGACATATTTACGTGAACAATTGAAGTTAATTTGAACAATTGACGCGTGAGGGATATTTCATTTTAATTTTTTTCCCGTAGGCCTAATACCATATTTTTAAAAACAAATTTTCAAAATCTACGAAGAATATTGCCTTGGAACTTGTGAAGAATTTCAATTGAATACGGAGAAAACAAAACTGAGTAATGTTAGAGAATGAATGAACGCTATGTTCAACTTAACTTTGGGCGGCGATAGATGGCAGTTGGCAAGAGTATGTGGCAATTCCAAATAGCTAGCCCAGACCCAAGGAAATAGAAAGCTAATACGGGAATGCCTGTGCCATTCTGTAGCACCACTAGTCTCATTCTAAATTTCTCTCCACTTCCCAACATGACACATCTAATCAATATAGGCATCACATTAATAATCATTAGCTTCTGCATTTAAAAAAAAATTACCAATGTCAATAATGGTAATTTTTTAAGAACTGATTAAACAATTAATAAAATAAACTATTATTATTATAATTATTATTACTACTATTACTATTATTATTACGACTAATATTATTTATTATTATTATTATTAATGATTTATTTTTGAACGTGTAGGGGAAAGGGCACAAATACTGTTGTGCATGCAACTTATTCCATTTCTTTACAGTTCTGTTAATAAAGGAAAATTTTTCAACATCTGTTCTCTGCGACCTCAATTGAAATAAGTGTTCGCGATCCCATCCACTAAAGTTCGTGAATCAACCGAGTACAATGTAGATATCTTTCCAAGCTGGATAACCGGCATTTGCTTGGTATAAAGTAGAATCACGTCTCGCATTAACCTTCATAGTTTCTAATGACACCCGTTCTAGGAATGTGAGTTTACATGCTCTTTTCTGTATTCTATTCAGATTTTCCCGTTGTAAATTTCTAAAAGGGTACAACAGAGAGCTCCGTATTCCAGTAATGGACGAACAATAGATAAGTACGGTAATTCTCTCACTTTCAGCGTACTCTTTTTGAATATCCGCAAAGCAAACTGGAAGGACCTCCAGGCTTTCCCTGTGACGAATTTACGTGTTTTTCACAAACCAATTTTCTGGCAAAAATTATTCCTAGATACTTAAAAAATATGACTGGTGGAATATTCTTGTAACCGAAACGGTAATGCGTTTCACTATAATTATAGCCCCTTTCGAATTTGCTTTTTAACTATTTATTGCCATGCTATTTGTTTTCGCCAAGAAATTTATTATATCTATATCATCTTGCAAAATATATTTCTTGTTAATTTTTCTTGAAATCGTTTCATTTTCAAAGGATTAAAATTAAAATTTGGCTTGTACATTATTATTATTATTATTATTATTATTATTATTATGATTATTATTATTATTATTATTATTAAAGATGGTGTTATATCGTTTTAGTTTACAAAATATGCAGCATACTGAGGGCTTATGTAAAATTAACTTCACTTTATATATTGTTCGAAATACTTTCCCAACAATGAAACAAACTCGTCTCGCTTACGCACAGTTGCTTTCACTAGTACGCTGCCGATACGACCAGTCATGCTCACAGATCCATAAGCCTGTGTTTTAACTAATATATGATACACAATTGTCACTAACGTGTGACTTCTGGAAAGTTAAAAGGTTGGAAAAATGCATCTGTGAAACAAGAATATTTTGTTCTTCAAATTGTTCAAAGCTCTCCTGATCGATCGCGACATCGTGAAATGCACCACATCGTGGATGACATTTACTGTTTGGACTATGGCGATAATAATGATTTATTTTACAAATAAAAATACATTTCTATTGTTTAAGTGCACTATCGGTTTGACACTCAAATGTCACACTCGAAGTATTTGTGTACAGTAATACTCTATAAATAGCAACAAGAGTACAAACTATAAACCAAAGGAGTTGTGAGGACGAAATTACACTTTGAGCATCAATCAAGACGAGTCACACTCATATACTCTAGCATTTCACTACGTGGTTCACTGCAGCCCTTAGAACAATATTACCAGCAGGGTTTGCAAACAGCAGATTCTCAGGATCAAGCCGACGGTTATTCTTTTTTACAGAACTGGATTGGGTGAGTTATACCTTCAGCAACGTGAAAAGAAATAAGGAAGATTCAGTACATAAGGTCTTGCATAAGCACGCGGAGAGAAATTGTGTTTACTGTGCTGATGTATTTCAGAAGAGCGAGTCTTCAGTATCAGCAATCGAATTGCGTGATTCCGAATGCAGAGTTTATGCTAACTGACCTGCTGGCCTGCTAACTGGCGATTCTTATAAATTGAGCGTCGAAAGAGCTGCGGTATGGGTATCCATGGGGTTATTGGGGGCGAAGAAGCAGAGAGATATCATAGGGTCACTCGCCGGCAGCCGAAGAGCGAGTCTTCAGGTTCAGCAATTGAGTTGTGGGGTTCCGAAAGCAAAGCATATGCTAATGCCAAGAACTTTCTAATTGACAACACTGCCAAAATGGGCGACCACGGGGGGTTAGGAATCCTGGAACTTGGTCCTTGAGATTGAGGGGCCCTTTGACTATTGAGGCTACGGACCACAGGGCAACTCACCAGCAGCAGCAGAAGAAGAAGAAGATGAGCGAGTCTTAGCATCAGCAATTTATTTATATAAAGGCAAAGAATATGCTAATGCCAAGAACCTAACTGGTAATACTAAAACGGGCGTCGAGGGACGCGGGGCTTGGGACTTGGTCCTTGGGTTTGAGGGGCCATGAGGTTATTGAGGCGAGGGAGCACAGGGCAACTCACCAGCAGCAGAAGAGCGAGTTGTAGCATCAGCAGTTGATTTATATCGTTTCTAAGGCAAAGAATATGCTAATGCCAAGAACCTAACTGGTAATACTAAAACGGGCGTCGAGGGACGCGGGGCTTGGGACTTGGTCCTTGGGTTGGAGGGGCCATGAGGTTATTGAGGCGAGGGAGCACAGGGCAACTCACCAGCAGCAGAAGAGCGAGTTGTAGCATCAGCAGTTGATTTATATCGTTTCTAAGGCAAAGAATATGCTAATGCCAAGAACCTAACTGGTAATACTAAAACGGGCGTCGAGGGACGCGGGGCTTGGGACTTGGTCCTTGGGTTTGAGGGGCCATGAGGTTATTGAGGCGAGGGAGCACGGAGCCACTCACCGGCAGCAGCAGGCGCGACTTGAGCTGCACGAGCGGCTGCTGGGCGTTGTGGTGGGCGGCAGGCGAAGCGGCGGCTACGGGCTGCGCGGAGCGGCGCGTGGCGGCGGCGGCGTGCGTCTGCTGCGCATGCTGCGCGTGCTGCTGCTGCTGCGGGGCGTGGGCGTGACGGCCGTGCGCGTGGGCGCTGGGCTGGCAGGCGGCGGCGAGCAGCGCGTGCAGCTGGTCGGCCAGCAGGCAGCGGCCGCGGGGGCCCATGGCGACGCGGCACACCGGGCAGCGCTCGGTGCGCGCGCGGCAGCCGGCGCACAGCAGGTGGCCGTTGGCGCACTGCGCGGCGCGCGGCGCCGCCGGCTCCAGGCACACCGGGCACTCCAGCAGCTGCAGCGCCGCCTGCAGCGCCGCCGACAGCCGCTGCAGGGACAGCGGCGTGGGGCCCGCGCCGCCGCACACCTGCGCACACGCCAGGCAAGCCTTCGTCACCACCACAAAACAAACACGGCACGAGGTTAGTTTTTAAAGAAGCATTCATTATTCAGTTTGAGGTTTACTGTTCCTTATTTTTATTGACAGCCAAAAAATTGAAGCACAGTTTAACAATACATATTGCACAATTATTTACACTTCACTTTTTCTCGTTATACACTATAGAGTTCATTGTATAGTATAACGTTTTGCAGACAGTTGTTTTCCATATTCAGGTACTGTAATAATATTAATGCAAATGTTAATAAGAATATCATAATGATATGGTAAGTTTTAAAATTATGATTATTTTTGAACGGATACAGCAATATTTCAATTTAATAAATCACATACAAATAATAATAGAAAATATTTTTTTAAAACCTTCTAAAATATTTCTCTTAAAATATTTCCATTTGCATACCTAATGTCTATCAAATGAACTGTCACGAATGTACGTTAATATTTCTCTAAGTCTGACGGTTTTTTCAACTATTTTTTTACTCGAATTTCCGCACATCCAAATTGAACCAATCATCAAGTATAGTTTACATAGTTCTAGCAATTACTCATTAATTTTTTATCAATTTTGTTCGAACACATTCATTCATTTCAGCAGAAAAACATTCAGAAACCAATAGACTTCTGGATATATTAATCTATGAAACAAATTTCTTGCACAATTATTTACTAGCATTTCATTAAAATACTAAAATTTTCCTATTGATAACTTAGTGCGGAAATTTATCTATATTTAAACTTATTCACCACCTCTGCAAGTTACAAAAAAAGAGGATATCAACAGATAGAAAAGATTTGATGTCAACCTCAACAAAGGTTCGTTCTTGTACAGTTGCCCATCGGGCTAAGACCGTACATCAATGCGGGGGAACTGATCATGGACTTGATCTTACCCTCCGGTCTACCTTAAGAAAAAAATCTTTTTGCGCGAAAGGGTAAAATGATTTCGCGTAATGCCCAAATTAATGTGAAAATTTCATGCACCGACAATCACAATTGTTTCAGGAGGCAAAGATAAATTTGTTTATTGAAATTATTCTCAAAATAAAAAGTAGAAAATCCTTAATGTTATTTTCTTTGATCAAACTTATTTCAGAAATTTGTTGTATTGTGCAAGTTGCGTTCTTATGACCATTTTGATAAGAAACTAATCTATTGGAAGATGAAAAATATATGATACAAATATTAATTTCAATAAAAATAATTGTATTATTTCGGCTTAGTAAACTTTTCTAGAATGTAGAACTTTTGTGCAAAGTGTTCAGGTTACAGGGAATTAATTTTATTGTATTAATTAATAGTGGTACA
Organism: Acheta domesticus; assembly: GCA_031308135.1. Lineage (NCBI taxonomy): Eukaryota > Metazoa > Arthropoda > Insecta > Orthoptera > Gryllidae > Acheta > Acheta domesticus. The sequence continues at coordinate 36,497,014 of JAHLJT010000631.1, read as the reverse complement.
ACTCCCTTTTTTAAGAAATTGGGTTAACTCATTTTCAGCAAGTGTTATGCACTTTTTTCTGAAAGTGATGGAACTCACAGTCCTTTCTGTGGACGACACAGCGCATCTCAATGACAGTGAATCACAGGATTGATTGATTAATTAAGGTTTAGAGGGCGCTTCAACTGCAAGGTCATTGGCGCCCATGTCGAAGTATTTTAAAAAAGGGAATAGGTTCAGTATGTGTTATAGATGGAGCCTACCCCGTAATTAAAATCATACATAAAGAGAGACTTGAATTCTACATCAAGTATTCAAGTAGTATGACAGAAAGAATATATAACAACCCCGTAAAATTCGTAGTAGAACTAAAAGTTGGCTGTAAAGGGGCCAAAAATAAAACAACAAAAAAGTAAAACACTATTCTATTCTCTCAAATAAGATTATATATTCCGCTTTCCCTCAAGAAGCAAAAAACTTTTGAGAGCGCGGAATCGTCATCCCCGAGCACCTCCCTTAGCGAGTTGCCCAGGCCATGTCTTCGTCGGTTGCCAACATATTTCCTGCAGTTCAGGAGGACGTGTTCCACAGACAGAACCGTCCCGCATGAGTCACATACGGGAGGAGTTTCTCCTCGAAGGAGGAAACCGTGGGAAAAATGGCAGTGTCCAATTCGAAGACGGGTTAAAAATGACTTCCTCACGCCTAGAGGAACGAGATGAGGAACGCCAGGGATAAACAGAATTCTTTATCCCACTTAGTTTAAAATTGGTATTGTGCCACTCTGTTTGCCACGCTCTAAACAAAGATCGTTTCAAGTAAGCCTTAACATCGGACAATGGCACAGCAGGAACGTCGATACGAGTATTACGAGTAGCTGATTTCGCCGCCAGGTCGGCCAGCTCATTCCCTGTGATTCCCACATGGCCTGGAACCCAACTAAGAACCAGGTCATAGTTGCGGGACATGAGACTATGAATCAGGTTTTGAACTGATTTTGTCAGGTAGTCTGACGAGGGCTGGGAGACAGCCTGAAGAGAACTGAGAGAATCAGAACAGAGAACTACTCGCTGCAACGTCGTTGACTCGATGTACATTAGGGCTTTGAGTATTGCATACATTTCAGCAGTGAATGTACTGCACTGTGAATGAAGACGATATGATTTGGTGGCCCAGATGCAATGAAAACTACACGCCACTGCGTCATTGTGCGATGACCCGTCCGTGTACAAGAATAGATGATCCGGATAGGCTTCCCTCATACCCTGAAACTGCTTCTGGTAACCCAGAGGACTAGTATTTTGTTTGGGAAGATTGGAGAGTCTGAGGTCAATATTGGGGAGAAGGAGTTTCCAAGGGGGAATCAGGTCATTTGGGGGTTTCACAGGAGTGGGAAGATCGACATTAAGTCCCCGCAAAAGATTTCGCAATCGAATGCCTGGGGGCTGGGGTAGCGAAGTTCGAAGAATATAAGAAGATTCATATTTTGGGCGAGTGATTATTCGGCGACAAGGATGATTAGAGAGGCCTGACACTTTAGCACCATAAGACGCTAATAGAATATCTCGCCTTATTTTTAAGGATGGCTCCCCAGCGTCAGCTAGAATGCATTCGATACGGCTGGTGCGATACGCACCTGTTGAGAGGCGAATTCCAGCGTGGTGTATGCTGTTGATGGGTCGAAGGGTGGAAGGAGCTGCAGAACCATACACTTCACTACCGTAATCCAATGCTGAGCGAATGAGTGCTCTGTATAACCGCAGTAGGGTAATGCGGTCGACTCCCCATGAAGTGCCACTAAGCATTCGAAGAAGATTGAGGGGGGAGACGCATCTGGTTTGCAATGTGCGGATATGAGAGCGCCACGTGAGAGACTTGTCAAAAGTCAGCCCCAGAAACCTGGCAGAGTCAGTGAATGGAAGCTGATTTCCTCCCAAGTACAGGATTGGATCGCTATGCAAATGGTATATTCTGCAGAAGTGCATTCCAGTGCATTTAGTAGGTGAGAACTTGAAACCTGTCGACATGCTCCATTCATGTAGCTTGTTGAGCACCAGTTGGAGCTGCCTCTGGATCACACTTATGCTGCTGGATGAACAAAAAATGGCAAAATCATCTACAAACAGCGATGCCTTCACAGGTTCCCTCACGACCGACGCTATACTATTTATGGCTATGGCAAACAGAGTGACACTTAGCACCGAGCCTTGGGGGATGCCGTTTCAAGGGGGTGACTGTTAGACAGTTTGTCACCAATGCGAACTCTGAAAGATCTGTCCGATAAGAATTTTGGAGGAATAAGGGGAGCTTCCCCCTGAATCCCCACGAGTGCAAGGTTCGCAGAATGCCATACCTCCAAGTGGTGTCATACGCCTTTTCTATATCGAATAGTACGGCGACAAGGTGTTGTCTCAGAACGAACGAGGTTGAAATTTCCGTTGCCAAAGCGACGAGATGGTCAAGGGTAGACCGGTGTTTCCTGAACCGTACTGAATTGGTGCCAGTAGGTTTCTGCACTCCAAGGTCCAGATCAAGCGCTGGTTTACCATCCGTTCCAGAACTTTGCAAACGCAGCTGGTGAGAGCGAGAGGTCGGTAGCTCGATGCCAGCGACCGATCCTTTCCCTCCTTCAGAGCTGGGATAACTATGGTTTCTCGCCATACAGCAGGGATGGTGTGCTCTTCCCAGATGCGATTATAAAGGCGGAGGAGAAATTGCATCGCCACATCAGGAAGATGTTGTAACATTAAGTTGTGTATTTCATCAGGACCTGGGGCAGTTCGTCTGGCCAATGCAAGAGCAGAGCGCAATTCCGATATGGAGAAAGGTGTGTTGTAATCTTCACACGCTCTGCAGAAGAAATCCAACGGACGGCTCTCCATCCTTTCTTTGATCAAAAGAAAGTCAGGAGCGTAGTTCGCCGAACTTGACATGGCTTCATAGTGTGCGGCGAGTTCTTCTACAATCATATCTAGAGATGTAATCATTTCGCCGTTTTTCAGGAGACCTGGCACCGTATTTGGTAAGAGTGTCCTCTTATCTGTCGAATTTTTCTCCATACCAGGCGTGGTGGCGTGTGACAATTGAGAGACGAAACGTACGCTCTCCACGATGCATTTTTGCTCTCTACGATAGTTCTTCTAGCCTTCGCCCGGCATCTTTTATACTCGATTAAGTTATCCACTGTTGGATAGTGTCTGAGACGTTGCCAGTGCCTTTTTTCGAGCACTGACCGCTCTCGAGCAGTTCTCATTCCACCACGGAACGAAAGGGTTGTCGCGGTTTACCACTTGCCTTCGGAATTGCGGTGGAAGCGGCAGCGAGTACAGCGCTATTAAAATGTTCTGTCATTTCGTCCACATTTCCGAAGGGACCGTCTGACAGGTTAACATTATTCTGGAATGTCGACCAGTCAGCTCGTCGCACGATCCATTGAGGGGGCCGTGCACAGCTACGGCGAAGATGATCCATGTGGACAATCGTGGGTAATGGTCGCTTCCATAAAGATCTTCTAATATGGTCCACCGCATAGCAGTAGCAAGTGAAGAGCTGCAAAGGGCTACATCAATAGCCGTGCTAGAATTCGTAGCTACGGCAAAATGAGTTGGTTCCCCAGTGTTGAGAATAGCCAAATTCATGGTGTCGATGACAGATTCCAAAATAGCACCTCTTTGACACGTACGAGAGGAACCCCAAAGAGGGCTGTGGGCGTTTACATCACCCACAACCAAGAAAGGTGTGGGCAATTGGTTTATTAGACTTAGAAGGTCTTCAGCCGACACCGTTTGTCTTGGGGGAATATAGATATTACATACGGTGAGTGAGAGGGACGGCAGATACACCCGCACACAAACTGTTTGAAGATCTGTGTGAACAGGGATTTCTGCAGAATACAGCGAATCCTGGACCAAAGTAGTAAACTCCGCCGTGAGCGCGGAGGCCGTCATCGACATCAACCCTATAAGGGGTGAAACCGCGAAAGTGTATGGACCGTGGTGGAGAAAGATGAGTTTCCTGTAAGCAGAAAATTGATGGTGTATAACGGGACAATAAGAATTTTAATTCGTCCCGTCGGAGAGAAAATCCGTTCAGATTCCAGGATAGGAGAGCCGTTGTTTAAGAAGTTAAGAGGATTTCTTCTTTTCCTTTTTTCGCCTCTGCCGCCCGAAGGAGCGAGTGTCCATCCCGGCTGAAGTTTCCTCCGAGGCGGACTCGTCCTGACCACTGCTCGACAGGCTGAGAGATCGCTCAGAGCGAGTTTCAGGAGTCGGGGTAGGTGGTCGGAGTTTCGAGGATCTATCATTTTTCTTGTCCAGGCCAATAGGCCGTGTGACATCAGCCTTCTTGCGCGGCTGAGAAGTGGATTCTTGTTCTGTCTTTGTCTTTGTTGTCTTCTTGGGTGGTGTCTTGAATTTGTGGGGATTATTATTTTCCCACCTTGCAAAGGCGATGTCTCCTCAGGGAAGTCCACTGGGGATACCTGGCAACAAAAGTTCGCTACTGGAGGAGTAGCAGGAGAGGACTGAATGCTCGTCGCTTTGACCGTGTTCGCCAGAGTGCTAGAAAAAGAACGCCTGAGATCAACAGGGTTCTTCACCAGGTATCGGCGTTTCGCTCCGGGAAAGATACCTTCTCCGTCACCCTAATCCTTTGGATCTCCCGCTCTCTCAGATATGTGGGGCACTTGTT